>JALXJV020000011.1:4312388-4555425 GCA_024633595.2 Lepomis macrochirus | reverse complement strand
GCACAAAGTGACTGAGATCATTTCTAAGCAGGCAGAATATTAATGTTAGTAAAAGCAGCATCCAGGACTCCATTATACTACACTGGCAGGTATTTAAAAGCTGCAGCACAGAGGCTCAGAATACAAGAGCCACACAGAATGACATGAATATTAATGTTGATAGAAATATGGAGTCAATAATAAGATGGTGCTGCTTTATTAGACACTAAGTGAAACATGCAGAATCTAAAATACAGACATCACTCTGACATTACTTTCATATATGTAGAGGAGCAGCAGAGCTGGAAGAAGTACTCACAGCTACAAAAATACTGCAGTACAAGGAAAAGTTACTTAAAAGTACACAAGTATTATCAGCTAAATGTACTTAAAGTATCAAAGTAAAAGTACTCATTATGCAGAAGGCCTTCTTTCACAGAGTTCTGTGATTATAGAATATTATATTACTCTGTTTGTGTCACTAACAAATACATGGAAGAGTATTTTAATGCTGTCCTTTCACATACTTTGTGTACTACCAAGTACATTAGTAGTAAAGTACTGCATCGTATTCTAAAGCACATCATGTGTGTTTTCTGTCAAAGTAACTGTAAGTGTCAAATAAACGTGGCGCAGTGAAGAGTTACGTGTACTTGTACTTCTACTGCAGTACATTTCCCTCTGAAGTGAAGTACAAGAATGCGTCAACAGTGTACTTGAGTGCAGTACTTGAGTAAATGTACTGCATCAGTGCGTACAGCAGGATGATCCAAACATAAGAACAGAGAGTGGAGCAGTGCAGCTTCAGGAAGCGCTGACATCATTATTAATATTAATATTGTTGAGAATCAATTCTGATGTTTGAGTAGCAGCTAAACAAGGTAACTGCTGAGCAACACAAAGGGAAGAACCAGTAACGTTTACCAGTATGACCAGTGGAGAACAACACATCTACATGTCCTGACACTGGGACTCTCCATGGCTCGGTTAAGCGGGGCCAAACCCGGTCCCATCAGTACCGGCTTAGATAGTATTGATCAGGTTCGATGCCGCTTTACTGAGCGAAGCAGCTAAAGATGGTGAAACTCTTTGAGCCTGTTTGCTCACAATAATTCACCATTAACAGCTTCTTCTGAACCTCCGACAGCTTCAGTGGCCTCACTGTGTCTTATCAATGAGTGTGATTGGAAGTTATTGACTGAAAGGATTCCTGGGAAATAACTGGCTGTTAATGTTTCTCACACACAATCATTGATCCCTTATTTCATCTTTATTTAGAGAGATTTGTGGAGAAACCGGCCGATAAACACGATGCTGATTCTGAGCTGGGATTATTTGGCCTGTTCACATTTTAATCAGCAGTTAGAAAGCTCTTTATATATATTGATATATTGATATATTGCTAAATGATTGGAACAGGAAGAAGCCTGAAAGTTTCCAGTGAGCAGCTAGCTTAACAAAGCTGAATTAGACTTTGACCAACAAAGCTAATTAAAGTTTCTGGAGCCAGTTAATGTGAGAAATGTGAGTCCTGTCAGCGCAGTGACACATTTAACAAAGTTTAAAGCGTGTCAGCTCACTTTTCACACTTCTTTTATCAGGTGAGGAACAACACTTTCAAAGTAAAGGTCCGGATGAAGGAAAGAAGTCTGGACTTTCACAACTCTTCTGCTAACTTTTGCTCCAAGTCTCATTTTTCTTCTGTTTCCAGAGTCTTTGTCCTCATCAAAACAAAGATGGCAGCTGGGCAGCTCCTTCCTCAATGTGGAAGACATGAACCAAGATCAGAAAGTTAGATTTCTCTCTTAATGTTCCTGTCGGCTGCTTTCTTTCCACACAACAACATGTTTCCTGTTTATTGTTTATTTGTTTCATGGAAAAGAAACAAAGAGACTCTGATGTTGTCGTCTTTGTCTTATAATGAAGATGTTTAGAAGCCAAATAATAAAACAGAATCAGATCTTTAACTTCAATCAAAGATCTGAACACAACAATGTAAAAAGAATTCATTTCAAATTCAAATCCTAATTAAAGAACAGAAGTATCAGCAGTAAAATGTAGCTGAAGGATCCAAAGGAAAAGTCGGCCTCCTCATTCTGCTGCAGAATGAAACCTGTCAGTGTTACATTATTATTTATTGGCTGTTATTGTCACAGCTAACATCTGATTTGGTGGATGTTAGCTTTGTTAGCTGTGAGCGAGCCGCTCTTACTGAAAGGGTTAACTGTTAGCTGTTAGCTGCCTGCAGTCAGCTCACTGTTCCCTCTTTATGCTAATAGAGAATGGGCAACTACGTCATGACGCAGTGCATTTTGGGTAGCGGCGGCCATCTTTTAGGACACGGTTGTAACACCAGTTGGTGGCGTTAAGTACTTTGTTTGCCAAACGAGGTTGTATAGAGAATAAGAAAAAAGGTAAACAAACACACATGGACCGTACGAAGATAAAGCACAAGGTTATCTACCGGAAGAAGCTAAACAAGGAAGCAAAGGAGCGCTACTTGGAGAAAATAAAGGCAATTAACGGGCTCGTTCCGTACGAACACAAAGAGTGGTCGACTGAGCTGAATAAGCTGCCGCAAACAACATTTCCTGACGTGTTTTCTTACCTTGTTTGTGGTGTGAGCTCATACACATTTGAGCAGTTCCGAAATTATAAATCTCTTGAGGCCCATCATCACTGTACTAATGGTTGGGTTCAGTACCTGGAGATTTACAAACTCAACGACCAGAAAGCTAACGTTAGCTAATCACCACGCACCAGACACACCTCTGTCACCATACTCAACAAAAACACCACAAGTTAAACTCTGCGTCGTATATATTCTTCTTTTTTACTTAGGAAACATTTTGGTTAAGTTGTTTACTTTTATTAAATGTAATTTCCAGGCGAAACGTTGTTTCTGCACTGTTCTAGGCTAGTTTCTGTACTAAATCAGAATCAGGTTTATTTCCATGTAACGTTACATTTTTACATACGAGGAATATACCATGGTTTATTGGTGCTTAACCGTACATATAAACATAAATAAAGAACTAGTAAAGACATCAAAAGTACATGTCTACATAAAATATAGGAGATTTGACTATGAATTAACAGTTTTCATGGTGTGTAAATGTGAGTTCCATTGCTTTGCTTCCAAGCAGGAAAGCTGAAAAATCTTACTCCATTTGTGTTACGTTTTCCACGCCAATCGTGACAATTTATATTGCAGCACGCGTTCACCATTCTGTCGTGTTTCTAAATTGAATTACTTATAAAATATACCACCACCTACACAGTCTACCGCCAATACTACTACTACTACGCTGCTGCAACTATGTTTCTCCCGTAACATCCGTGTCCTAAAGTCCCACAATGCCTGATCGGCTGACGTCACGATCCCATTCTCTATAGTGAACTGTTGTGAGCGAGCTACAAACTAATAGTTGCAGGTAACAGTTGAGCCTTATTAGCTGTTAGCTACAGAGACACAGGACTGTTAGCCAGTTTCCATCCTTTCTAAACCGTCCAGCAGCTTTAGCTAACATCAGTTAGTCCAGCAGGATGTAGAGTTAGCAGAGACATGCTGTCAGGAAGGAGAGAAGCTCTGACATTAATTAGTCTGCAGATTAAAAATAATCTCAGATTATTACAAACAGGTTTACAATAAATGAACCTGTTTTTCCCTTCAGTTGGTGAAGGTCCTCTAAATATTGTTCTTAATTAGAAAAATTAACCTGTCAGACTAATATTAATTTATTGTCTCATATTTTTACCTTTGATAGATTAATATCAGTTATCGTATCGACCACAACCGATTATCCATTAAATTTCACAACATTTTTACCAAAATCATTTTAATTCAACCTGCTCCGGAGAGACGCTCAGAAACATGTTAAACACACAGACGTTTGTTCCTCTACTTCTGTGGGGACGTCATCAGGTCAAACTCATAGACTGTATTAAAAAGCGCTAATCCTAACCACACACAGAACTGACTTCCTGTAACTGTAGAGGAGAGAAGCGACTCTGAGAACAGGAAGGAAGCTGAAGCAGAAAGAGTTCAGTCAGTTCAGACTCCATTTAGAGTCCCAGAGCAGAAGGAGGAGAACTGAAGGCTGAGGCAGGGTGAGTGTTAATCCAACATTTTATTATTTTACTGTCAAAGTCTCTGAGTCTCTTTTCTCCCTGTGGACTGTAGAGGAAAGAAACCTCAGAGGGAACTCGCGTGTTACTTCCTGGTCTCTTGTGACTCTTGGACAGACTTGTTTCCTGATTCTTGTGCTCTGAGCTCACAGTCAGAGAGATTCACTCAGACTTTTCACTAATCCCTCTTTCTGAAACGGGGCCCTGAGGGCAGCAGAGTACACAGGTGGTTATCTGGGTGGGTTGAGTCCTGGATTATGTTTTTATTTAACCTTTATTTAACCAGGAAAGTCCCGTTGAGGTTAAAAACCTCTTTTTCAAGGGATGTTTGTGGTCTGACGCAGACATCAGGTTCACTGAGTCATCACATATGGACGCACGGTCAAGAGCCATAGTCGTCAGTTTTTGACGGTAAAGGCAGGTATTTAACCGAAAGGACCGAGGAAGGAGGTGGCTGTAGGGCCAGAACCTCGACTTTGAACCAGGAGAACGGGGTTCATGTTAGGGATGGGACGCTCGATACTGACGTGTCGACGCTGTGTCGAGATCCCGAAGCACAGACGTTTTGAAACACTGCTTCAAACCGTGGTTCAAAACGTCAATGTCACGTGACCGCAGTGAAGCGAGGCTTCAGTGCGTTTCACTCCTGTTTCAACAGGTGGCACAGCTGCCACTTCTACGCTTGATTCACAGTGTTTGGAACAAACCGCACATCAGCCTCTAACACATTTGACAGGTTTGTTCCAAGGACACACAATCCTGTGATTTATTGGAGTGACGTGCTGAAGTTTATCCGCACCTGTAGGGCAAAAAAACAGCTCAATATTTCTGAATAAAATTCTCGACATAACAAATGAGAGACTTTTCATTGATCATTATTGAAACAACTTCACCTTTACTCACTTACGGATTTTTAATCCATTACGCCTCATCACTGCCAGCACTCATTAATTATTATTACACTAGGAGAAATCTTTCCTGCTAATTATCATTACACCTCTTTTAATCTGCTGTATCAGACTGTAGTTATCCACATGTATTACTATATTCAATGATTTGTATAGGTTTACTTTATTATATTCTCTACTCACTAACTTCAACTACCTGTTATTTCTGTTCCGTTTAAGCCTTGTGAGTATCTCCAACAAAGAATTCACCCTCGTACATCAATAAAGTGTTCTGATTGTAAAGATGCATAGGGTAATGGTTAAGATATGTGCCTTGAGTGTGAGAGATGCAGGTTTGATTCCTCTGTGATACATGTGTCTTTGAGTCAGACACCCTAAGGTACTGGAACAGTAAGGACTGGAACGAGAAGGAATCAAACAAATGGACATTACAAATATCTTCTCAAATAATTCCGGAAAGATGGTGCTTAAACACATCTCATCTTATCTACAACAAACTGGACTAAACACAAGGATTTAAGCATAAGTAACTAAGATACAGTAGGTGGCGATAATGCTCCAACTGGTTGCAAGTCGCCAGAAAAAGACTAAGAAGGAACTCAGCTGATTTCCTGTAACTGCAGAGGGGAGGAGCAGCTCTGAAAACAGGGAGGAACCAGGAAGAGTTCAGTCAGTTCAGACTCCATTTTAACTCGACAGAGCAGAAGGAGGAGAACTGAAGGCTGAGGCAGGGTGAGTGTTAATCCAACATTTTATTATTTTACTGTCAAAGTCTCTGAGTCTCTTTTCTCCCTGTGGACTGTAGAGGAAAGAAACCTCAGAGGGAACTCAGCACTTTGTGTTTCATGTTCTTATCTCTTGTTGGGGACTTTTTCCTGAATGCGCACTAATGCTGCCTTCCAGGCAACTCGGAACGCAGCTTGAAGTCGGATTCCTACTTGTGATTTCAGAGAAAAAAAATGTACCCCGACTCCACGAGTAGCCGCCGAATGACTTGACACAACAATGGCAGCTGCCCTAGTTTGTTAAGTTAGAAATATATTCACAGATTCGAAATTCCGGGATCAAGAATGCTATCAACTGTAAACAATGAACATGGCTGACCGTGACACGTTCATGCACAGCATTGCACTGCTGTTAGGCAGTTCGGTAAAGTTAGAAATATATTCACAGATTCGATCTTCCGCAGGCACGTGCAGAGGGGGGTGCGATGGGTGCTTGAGCACCTGCCCTATTGCCCTTTGCTGCCCAAAGTGCCCTTTTTTCAAACGCAAAATTTCCTTCATTTTATTTATTTTAAAAGTTGTAAAGGCCCTTCTGTAAAGGTCTGCCCGATCAAACTATTAGTAAAATAAATTAATAATAATTTCGCAGTAAATAAAATGACCCCCGCGACCCTGTATGCAGGATAAGCGGTTGACGATGGATGGATGGATGGATAAAATGACCCACATTATGACCTTTCACGTGATGACCTCATCCGTGACGACCCCTCCCGTTCAGACACGTTAGTGATTCAGCAGCTCTGCCTACAGGACGCCTTCGATTCCGCCGGTAAGAGGAGTTTGCTGCAATGTGCTTGTTGTGGATTGTTGCAAAGAGAGCAGCACAGCTGTTGTGTTTATCGCTGTGTGTCGCCAGTCTGTAAAAGTAACGTTAGCTGCCGGATAACACGCCGACACGCCGACAGCTGACGTTACTTCTACACTATAAAAAAAGGTGCTCTGTTCGCTTCGTTCTGTTTGAGGGAGAAAAGTTTCACGGGCGTCGAGAGGTCTGATCTTTTCTATGTAATTTGACTAAAATCTTTACACTTGAACCAGGATTATTAAAGTAACTTAATTAAACGCCTTGTGCCTTAAAATAGGCTAACAACATGGTAAAATTCTAAGCCTATTCCTCTGACTTACAGCCTTCAGCCCTTTAAAAAAACATTAAATTCAGAACAGTATTGAATATATTTACATTTGACAGCAGCATTATGTTTACAACAGCTCAACTACATAAAAACCCAATGACTGGAAATACATATAAAAATGTCAGTGCCGATGTAAAATAAATAATATTCCTGACATCAAAGTAAAGAGTGAAGAAGAAATGGCCCTATAAGATTTCAGAAAAATGTATGAATTGTTAAAACAAACAGGATATATATTAGCTGATTAAACAATTATGTGACCATGAAAAGATGTAAAGATTGTTGAGTGTTTGGGAGCAGCTGCACACTAAGAGCTGCAGGTGGAGGAAATAAGATACCAGATTCACAAACATTTCATACATGTTTCTGAAATCTAACAGGGTCGTTTCTTCTTCACTCTTTACTTTGATATCAGGAATATTATAAAAGATTAATGTTAGTTAATTTATTTAGATATATGATTAGACATATAGTCAATAAAAATCTAAATATATCTCAGATTCACAATGTAATATATAAAATCATTATCACAGTTTTGCATCCTGTAGACACACAGCAGGCAACACAGACAGTAGATTTGTTTGTCTCACTCTCACCCTGTCATTGCCACCCTCATCCTTTCCCCATTAATATTTCCTTCTCAGATTATTTCCCACACTTTTTTTAATCTGGTATCTTATGTCCTTCACCTGCAGCTCTTGCAGCTCTGTGAGCGTCTCCCCAGCAGTCAGCCTGGTGGCTGCAGTATTACAGCAGCTCAGTCACTGTGAGCTGCTCCCAAACACTCAACAATCTTTTTATGGTCACATAATTGTTTAATCAGCTAATATATATCCTGTAGTTGTTTAAATATCTGTAGTCGCAGATCATCTCCAGTAGTATCAGCAACAACACAACAACAGCAGCAGCATCCATAGCAACCCTTCAACAACAACTGTTCCCTGTAACTTATGTCAGCCCAGTGTTTTAAAGCTAGAGTTGGGTATTCGCTGTTTCTTTTTGCGTCACCTCTTTTGCTGATGTATCGATACAGAAGCATCTGTATATGCATGTCAACAAGGAATACATAACGATATATTTCTGTCAATATGAGAAGAGTCCTGTTTAAATCCTTGTTCCATGTGCCCTTTTTATACTTTGAGCACCTGCCCTTCCAAAGGTCTCTGCACGGCCCTGATCTTCCGGGATGAATAACTCGTAAGCAAAACGTGTTTAAAACACAAACAAAGCCTCTTTACTATCGTAGTTAAGTAGACAACAAGCTACAAGAACAGTTTCACCTAAATGAGTCACGAGCGGCACAAATAACATCGGTCTCTGCGCGCAGCTGAGAGACAGACCGCAGGGACCGTCTACAAAGTGCAACACTGAAAACACATTCTGCAGAGATATTCAGTTATTTCACACTTATACAATGTAGTGCCCCTAAAATCACCTTACACATTCATGATATGCTGCTGGTTATACTACAACACTTAGTTCATAGAAATATAATTTTGCATAATTTGGGGGAATTTTAATATTCAATAACTTCACTGTGAAAGTTAAGGAAAACAGAGAGAACAAACAAATGCCAACAATGAAGCTACAGTTCTGAAATATTTTTTATATTTCAGATAGAAGTTTTATATTTCAGATATTCCAAATTACAACTGTGGATGTAATCATTAATAGTAAGATATGTTGTATAGTTATATAGGAAATGTTTGGTTTGCCATGTTTATGTTTCAAGTCTCATATAATTTTGCTGAACACATAAAAAGGTTGTTTCAGAGTCTTAATTCATTTTAAAGGTCGTTGCTCTGAATGTCTTCTTTTCATTGTACAAATATTTTTGTTTGGTCATGAATATAAAGATATACAGTATAGAACAGTAAAGTAAACAAATGATTGAACACGTTTTGATGGATAATCTGTTGGTGTATGTGATTGTGTATAAAGACAAATAGACAAAGTGCCACAGGTCTGTAGTTGCACCAGTGTGAAAACACGATGTGTTTACCAACATCGATTCTCACCACAAAGAGAACTGGGCAACACATGTCAAAAGTGATTGTATATTTTCAGTTATTAGTCATAAAACAAATAGAGGGTGATTTCCTAAATAATTATTTTTACTTCTCAGGACTTTAATTAATGAATAAAATATTAAGCATTAACCCTTCTTTTCAACTTTTGACTACTGAGAAAAACTCCTGATCAAAACTGTTATCTTTCTCAGAAAATGCCGTTTAGTAGGCTTTATGATTTGTATTATGTGTTTCAGTAGGTTATGCTATTTATAAAGCCTAAGCCTGTGGGGTTTTTGGAGGAAAGCAAGGAAGAAACCTTCTTATGTGCATTAAATGCTGAAGAGATTCTTGTTCTCTTGGGATACTGAAAACACCGCTACCCCTGCTGCCTTGTCCACCAATTACTCTTTCACCCACACCCCCCCGACCATCTGGGAGGGGGGGTGGGACGGGGCTCTTAATTTCCAACAAATGGAAATTAACAAAGCTGCTACCCCCGATTCAATATGCCTCCTTCGAATACCATGCTGTCTTGGTGTCCGCTCCCGGTTAAGGTCTCTGTGATTGTCATATACCATCCACCAGGACAAATGGGTAACTTTGTGGAGGAGCTAGACACACTGCTGTCTTCCATACCAGAGCATGACTGTCCATACCGTCCCTCAGCACTTTTTCCTCACTTGAGGTCAATGATGCCACACAATCTCTGTGCTCTACACTAAGCTCGTGCCTAGATAGCCTGTGTCCTCTATCCACCAAGCCTGCTCGCCCAAACCAGTCCCACCGTGGCTAACTGATACCATCCGGGGGCTACATACTGATCTCAGAGCTGCTGAAAGAAAATGGCGAAAAACCAAAGACCCTACTGACCTAAAGGGCTACCAATTACTCCTCCTTCTCGACAAGCATCAGTGCTGCCAAAACTGCGTTCTATAATAACAGAATTAGCAGTGCCACTGACTCAAGGAAATTATTTTCCACTTTTAAAGCGCTACTAAATCCTCCTCCCCCTCCACCACCCACAAACTTGTCTGCTCATACCTTTGCTGCCTTCTTCACAGGCAAAGTGGAGGCTATAACTAGCCAATTCTCTGAAACATTCAAACTCAACCAATGTAGCAGTCCTACTACATCTTTTCCTCTGCCCTCCCAGGCCAGTGGTTCTTCACTCTCCTTGTTCACTCCTCTCACAGAGAGTGAAGTATCAGAACTCTTGACTCGTAGCCGTCCAACTACATGCCCACTGGACTCAATTCCCACAAATCTCCTTCAAGCCATATCTCCTACTGTGGTCCCGGGAATCAAACATGTGATAAACACTTCTCTGGCTTCAGGAACCTTCCCGACCACCTTCAAAAGGGCTCAGGTTACACCCTTGCTCAAAAAGTCCTCACTTGACCCTACTCAAGTTGAGAACTAGCGACCAGTGTCTCTTCTACCATTTTTATCCAAAACGGGCGGTTTTCAAACAGGTCTCAGAATTCCTCTCACAGAATGACCTCCTAGATCCATATCAGTCTGGCTTTAAGAGTGCCCACTCTACTGAAACGGCTCTTCTGTCTAACCCATGAGGACTTGTGTCCATGTGGGTAGAGACAGCTTTTTGAGAGATAAGACCAGTGACGTCTGGTGAAAATATTTTAGGTGGGGCTGTTCCATATCCTGTCAGTTTCAGTAAACATCTCAATACTATTTAGTGCAATTTAACACAAACTGCAGGACAGCAGTGCTCTGTGAAACAGTTAGAAATGATTTAATGAGGCATTCTTACACAGAACATAAACAGCCTATAACGGAAACATTAGTAATGGAGAATTCAAGTATGCAGATCAAAACAACCTCACTGTGAAAAATACTGTTACAAGTAAAAGTGCTGCATCGGAAATATTCCATAAGGAAATGTATGTAAGAATAATCTGGGAAATAAACATCAACTATTAAAGTATTCAAAGCAGAAAGAAAAATTCACATTAGATTATTATTACTCATTAATGTAGTTGGTTGATGAGATTGAAATATTTTATTTATTTTATAAATAAGTGACGCCTTCGCTTGTTTTGTCCTCCAAACCTCAAAATTATTAAAAATACATGAAATGAATTAAATGGTAAAGCAGCAAATCTTCAGATGTGTGAAGCAGGAAATGTTTTTACATGAAAAATGATTATCAAAATAGTTTCCAATTAAAATTCTGTCACTTAACAAAAGCACTATCTGTACTAAACTGTTGGGTAGTTTAATTTTTAACAAAACATATTTTATAAACTTTATGTTTTTGTATAAAAAAAAAACTACTTTATAAAGTAACTATGAACTAAAGCTGTCAGATAAATGTAGTGAAGAAAGTTTCATGAAAAGAAAATACACAAGTACGAATATCTCTAATTTGTACTGAAGATCAGTGTTTGAGTAGGTGTTACTGTCCAACAGTGAACATTAGCAAACAACCTATTAAGACAAAATATTAGGAATGTGTAGAGTGCCATACATTGCTGGATGATGTCACATGCTAAGGTCAACTACATACAAAGAAAGTGTGTGTGTGTGTGTGTGTGTGTGTGTGTCACATCTTATTTGTACAGGAATGAGTGGCAAACCTCTCACTGAGCCTACACACTAAACAAAAATGGTGCTAAATAGCACTAATAGTGCTTCATTGGTACGTAATCATAGAGGAACCAGTTTTGGTGCTATATATGCGTATAGTTCAGACAAGGTTGCACACGGAACCTACCAGAGAAAGAGGAAGATGGCGGCAGCCAGCAGGATAGGTGCGTCAGGAGCTCTCCTGGCGCTTTTAGTGTTTGGAATCTGTCTAAATTTGACACACTCGGGACCATTTGTAAACATAGAGCGAGGTTCTCAAAATATAACTGTGTACCGAGAAACAACGTTAGCAAAGCATTTCGGTCACGGAAAGCATATTTTAATGCAAGCGTTTGTAAACACTGCAGCGGACCGGGATCAACACAAGCGAAGTAAAGCAGCCCGGGGCAAATGCCAAAGTGACAGTGGAGTCATTATCATACTTTACCTGTTACTATCTATTGGATCTATTGGCGTCGGGAATGGAGATCTCAGTCAAGGAGGGCTGTGTCGCCGGGCCTGGTGAGCATCGAAGGCGCATGGACTGGCAACAACGGGGCCTTTTGCGTTAAGGAGCAAACATCTATTTTCTTGCCCGACGTTTCTGGCCATCCTGTTGACGCGGTGATTGGCAATTGTGCCCGGGGTAAGCATAAAAATCTGCACAGTACTTCCCGCAGTGTACTCAAAAGCATAAACCCTGCACTGATAAAACATTACAAACTGAACTTTTCTAAAACTGTTAATCACTCTCGACTGATCTGGGATCAACAACTTAAACCAAGGGGTCTCTTTGGAGGTCATATAAATATTTGTAGCCTCACCCCAAAGTCTGAACAAATACATCATCTTCTTAGTAATTCCAACTTACTCTCCATCTGCTGCATTACATGTACCAGGGTATAATATTTTCAGAAGGGACAGATCTGAGGGAAGAGGGGGAGGGGTCATGATTTACATAAAATACCACATTATTTGTCATCAGATATGTTGGCCTTTTGACCATGATCTGGAGTGTATTGGGTTGAATATAGTGCTCTCATCTGGAATGTCTTTTAAGCTTATTGTTGTATATCGTCCCCCCTCTTCTAGAAATGATTTTTATATTACTTTTAAAAAGCTACTTTTTAAAAGCTACTAAAACGAGGTAATACTACTTGGTGATCTGAACTGTAACTGGCTAAATAAGGCAAATAGGAAACCCATAAAACAGATCACAGACACTCTGGAATTCACTCAATTGTTGGAAGGACCCACAAGTATAACCACATCAACTGAGACACAATTAGATTTAATATTCAGTAATAAGCCTGAACGAATTGTAAAAACTTTTAATTTTATTACTTGTCTGTCTGACCATAATCTGACATTACTGTCAAGAAAACTTACAAAAAGGCGTTTTCATCATCCTGATAAACCTGTGGAGCAATTTAGGATTCCAAATAATGAAATAGATAATTTTCAAAGGGCAGTACAACAGACTACATGGTCAAATATACTTATAGGGAGTAACACAGAAGAAGTTCGTAAGGTTTTTGCTACCAAGCTACAAAGTTTAGTTAAGGAGTTCTCCAGAAAGGTAAAAGGAAAGAAAAAAACAAATGCACTCCCTTGGCTTAATACTGATATATTTAATCTGATGAAAGAAAGAGACTGCTTTAAAAAGATCATTAAAAACAAAGTTATATAGTGATAGGCATAGGTTCACTTCATTACGTAATCAAAGGGATCAGAAAGGCCAAAGCCAACTTTTTTATAACAATTATTAATGAGGGAAAGGGCAATACAAAGTTGATATGGGAACAGAAGAATGTAATGGGAATTAGTCATAGGCCCAGAAACCAGTTAGAATTGAACCTGAATGGTAAATTAATACAAGATCCAGCACAAATAGCTGCAGCTTTTAATGAATATTTTATTAAATCTGTGGATGAAATCGCTCAGAATTTTCATCCATTGGAGATATTGCTCAAATAGATGAAACTAAGCCTTCCTTTAGCATTCAACCCATATCTGAAATTAAAACCCAAGCAATTATTTATTCTTTTAAAATCTCAACAGCAAAAGACATTTATGGAATGGATTCTAAAATGCTTAAATCCCTGAAAGAACACCTAGCATACCCTATCACACAAATTGTTAACCAGTCAATATTAGAGGGAATATTTCCGACTACCTGGAAGACTGCAATTGTAACTCCTATATTTAAATCAAATGACCCTTCGAACATATTTAATTATCGCCCTATCAGTATTTTACCTGTGATATCCAAGGTTGCTGAAAAATGTGTATCAGAACAGCTTGTCTCTTTCCTTAATAAGAGTCAATTCACTTTTCCTCCAATGCAGTTCAGCTTCAGAGCCAATCACTCTGCAGAGACAGCCAATTGCTTCTTTTTAAAGACTGTTCGAGCAATGGCTGATAAGGGTGGTGTTGTTGGTGCTGTATTTTTAGATTTTCGTAAAGCTTTTGACTAGTGGTGGGCCGTTATCGGCGTTAACGGCTGCGTTAACGTGAGACTCTTATCGGGCGACAAAAAAAAATATCGCCGTTAATCTATTCTCAAAGTTGGGTTGGGAGCTGGGTCTATACTAAGCAAGCTATGATGACTTTCACCTTGATATTTTAGCGCCGATTTGCACTGTAGGGGGCGAGAACAAGTCTTCGAACCTGTGTGTCTGCCTACTGTGAAATTACCACATCAAACGTGACGTGCTAACATGGATGCAGCTGTTGCTGCGTTCCATTTACCTCGGAGGGCGGAGCTGGGAATGGCGTCACACCCGAGCTGACGGCGTTCCAGTTCCAACCTCGCTTCGACCAGCTGTTTGTTTACAACTAGCCAGGTTAGTTATTGATACGCCGGTTGATTAAAAAAATGCATTGTGCGGTATTTACTCACACTAACTGTAACAACACGTCCACAGACAGCTGTTGGACAGCACTTTGTGTACGAACATTTCTGAAGCCGCCGGTGTTGTGCCGAATTCTGCCTGCCTGCCCAGAATCGCATGCACCTCGCGGGTGCTAACCGTCATCTATGCTGAGAAAAGAGGTGGATGCAAATCTCTGCAGGGAGCCTACAAAATCTGATCTGCCGAATTATGCATCCACCTCTTTAGGTCCTTCTCAGACACTTTGCTGTGCTCATTCATCAAACAGCTTTATCGCCACATATATATACTGAATGTCAAGGAATGGTCCTTCTAGCCTACTAAGTGTATTAAAATATTAAAGACTCTAAACGTTCATAAAATATATACTTCAATTCAATCAATTTATCAACATTGATGGCTTGAAACCTGGCTTAAAACCCGTTTGCACACATATTCTGAATGCCTTCGGCAGAATTCAAATGAGCCATTTTAATATAGATTAATCTAGATTAATTTCAAAATTAATCTAGATTAATCTAGATTAAAAAATTAATCTATGCCCACCCCTACTTTTGACACAGTCAACCATCAGGTTCTTAATGCCAAACTCTCTACTTTTGATTTCTCCTCTTCTGCAATCAAATGGATTAAATCATACTTAACTGGTAGAACTCAATACGTTTCTGTGAACAACCATTGTTCATTAGTCCGTAACTTACGCACAGGGGTACCACAAGGATCGCTACTTGGTCCGCTTCTATTTAGTCTATATATTAATGATTTGCCATCAGTCTGCCCTGATATCAATACACTAATGTATGCGGATGACAATGTTATTTATGTGCATGCCAAAACAAAACATTTGGCTGCTGTCAAACTAACCACAGCTATGGATCAGATCACCGACTGGCTAAATCGTTCATGTCTTCAACTAAATTTACAGAAAACTGTGGGAATGTTTTTTACAAAGAGACATTGTAACACTTTGTCAAATATAATGATTTCAGGGCAAAACATCAGGATTGTGCCACAATTTAAGTGGCACACCATTGATTCTAATCTTTCTTTTAAAGCACATATCGAGAAATTGTGCAATAGGGTAAAGTTTACCTTAGCTAATTTTAGATATACTCAAAATGCACTGACTTTTAATGCTGCAAAATTATTTATGGATACCATGATTTTGTCACATTTAACATATTGTTTGACAAGTTGGGGCCAAACTAATAAATCATCACTAAAGCCACTATCAACTCTTTACAAAAAAAGTTTTGGACCAGAAGCCTAACAGTTCACATCATTGCGTTATCATTAATAATCATAAACTGTTGAGCTGAGAAGGCGTAATTAAATACAAAAACATTTGTTTGGTATACAAAATTTTGCATAATACTGCTCCTGCTCCTTTTAACTCATTCATAATCCAACGTAATAATAGCAGTCAGACTACCAGAAGCACCACACGTGGTGATCTTCTAATCCCATTTAGGAAAAGCACATTTGGTCAACTCTCATTTTTTGTTAAAGCAATACAAAACTGGAATTCACTTCCCACTACAATTAAAAACATACCTACATATTCCACCTTTACTACACCTTAAAAACTGGCTGACCGACAATTACAACTGTACACATTGATTTGATCGTTGTGGTATCTGATGTGACAAGGTCATGGTACTGCATGGTAATTTGACTTCTACCACATGCCTCAATGTTATGTCTTGTATATGTTTTAATGTGGCATTTGTGTGAATATTCTTGTCTCGAATTGTACTGTTTTTAATGCATGAATTGTTTTTTGTGTTTGTTTCAATTGTGTATCATACGCTTAGTATGTCTACTTTCTTCTGCTTAGTTTTGAGGAAAATATATTTGTAATTGTATTTTATTGGATGTATGCCTATTGACAACTGGCCGGGGACAACGGCTGGAAATTAGCCGTAGAGGCTAAAGCTGCTCTTTTTATCAAAAGGGACTGTCCACGATATTATAAACAAATAAACTAAACTAAACTATATCACCTATTTTAAAGGAGCTTTTATAGCACATTTGTCAAATGGGACTATTCAGAACCATTAGGTGCTATAAATAGTTTTACATTTTGAGCTAGTGGGGCTCTTAAGTAATGCCAGATACTACCAGAGACAAGCCAATATGCTTTTAAATAACAACTTCATAACTTAAAAAGTGTTGTGATAATAATTTGTTACCAAATCATGTTTCAAAAAAATCCAAATCCTGTACTAAATACTCACAGAGAAACAAATCACCCTTTTAAAACCTTTTAATGTATTATTTCAAGTAAATTCAGAGTTGACAAGTCAGGGAAAAACATAGAAAATAAATATATACTCCCCTTTTATAGACAACAAGCTATAATGTGTACATTTTGTGTGTGCATGTTGTCTATAGTCCTTTAACATTAAATTAGTGAAATTACTGGAACTGGCTAATACAGTTGAAGTCCCGCCGTATCATTGTCAGCAGCACAATAACATGTTACAGTGTTTCCCATCCTTTAATTTATTTGTGGTGGCGTTGATGTCACTTCCCCTTCTGGAAAGCGCTGGACTGAGTGGCAAAACCTCTGTTACCATGGCTGCGTTTAGGGAACAGGAAATAAAACATGTGATTATTTGTTCGTATTAAAGACTTGACAGTGATCCTAACTGCTTACCAAAGAACCAGTCGTCCAGCTCTTTCCCATTTTAGATGTGTTGTTTGTGTTTAAGCTGTTAAGCAGTTAATTCAGACACAACTACTGCTAACTAGCTTCTGCTAGATGCCTAAAGGTTCTTGTTAACGCCAATGAGCCAATAAGCCAATAAGCATGCAGCATTCTTGATGTGCCCACATCTAAAAGTGATTGTAATTGGCTGTGGTGATGTAAACAATAGCTCACGGCGGTTACGCACAGAGACGTGGCTCGTGGATGTAAAAAATGTCGAGAAAATCATAAAATGACGTGGTGGGCCGGATGCGGCCCGCGGGCCTTCAGTTTGACACATGTGGGCTAAATAATCAAATAAAGAGACAGTTATTTTACAAAATGTTAAGGAAGTGTTTGTGCAGTGAAGTATGTTTATACAGTCTTACAGTTCCAACTGGCCCTTTGAGGGGAACCAAAATGCTTAATGTGGCCTGTGGAGAAAATTAGTTTGACCCATCATGCTGGTTTCAGACCAAACGCGATTTTTCGCCTCGCAGCGCTTTCATCACGTGAGTACATTCGCTGCAAGTGTTCACACACAACGCGAGAAGGCGATTTGAACGCGATGAGGTGAATAAACACAACTCGCCATTACTACAACTGTATGAAACCAAAGGAAACATTTTGCTGTGATTAAATAGCAATAAATGTATTAAACTGATGCCGAAATAACCACAACACGATGCAGATTTGTTAAACATATGAATTCATGCTTTGTCAGGTCTGTCAGCAAGACAGCAGGACAACAACTTATAAAATGTTTGTTTTCTGAACAGAGTTCGGATTAATCAGGGCTATGCTATGCTAACTTGGTCACAGTAAAGTACAATAACAGCTGGAATAAAGTTACAGACACATGTTTTCTGAACTCACCAGGTAGTTCAGCCTCCTCACTTTCTTTTCTCCAAGTAACGTCCAGCTTTGTCCGGTTTTTATATAAGTATGAAGTCGTAGTCCGACAGAGCTAACGACGCTAACAACAGCACTGGAAACGGATGTGCACGGAATCTAGCTGCTGAGAAAGATCCAGTCAAGATAAATCAACGTTGAAATCCCCAAAACTAAAGTAAAAAGCTGATTTAATAAAAACAGTTAACTCCGAGCTCCTCCTGCGAGTAAACGGCGTAGCTGTCAGAGCCGAATCCGACCGACTGCTGTTGTTTATTTCTCCGAAGGTTGGAGCGCTGCTCCCTGCTCCTCTCCCCCCAAGTTTAGCAGCTGTCAGCCGGCCTGCAGATTTTCAATCCCCCGCTCTGCCCGGCCCTCTGCACACAACGCTCTGAAGCCTCGGTGACGTATGGACAATCTCAACACTGATAGGCTATCGCGACTCAGCGTCGCACGTCTTTTTCGCTTTGAGTTGAAAATATTCAACTCACGTGAATTCCATCGCGTTGCCTTCGCGTCGCCTGACAGGAAATCGCGGCTCTATGTGTCTTTGCATTGACTTTGTATGTAAACTCACTGCCCCAAACGCTCTCTTCATGTTTGGTCTGAAAGCACCACTAGAGTAAGGAGCTGGGAAGGTGTTATTTAAAAATGTGTCTGTGTTACTTCCTGTTCTCTCAGACTTGAGACTGTTGAACAAACCTGTTTCCTGATTCTTGTGTTCTGAGCTCACAGTCAGTGTCACTGTTTCACCTCTCAGACTGACTGAAGTCCAGAAGATGATGAAGAGGACAGAGGAAGAGGAGGACGGAGCAGAGTCCTCAGTATCCAGCTGTCTGTCTATGAAGAGTGACGTGTCCAAAGGTCTTAATCCTCCAGACTTCAGTCCTGAACCTGGACCCTCAGATCCAAAGTAAGAGACTGTTTTTACTGTAAACTGAGCTGATGAAGATGATGCATTGAGGATGAAGACAAAATGTTGTGCTAACAGATTTATATTCCTGATGCAGAACTATTAGTGCAGATATTGTTTCAAACTTATGCTGGGCTTACACCAAAGGATTTTGAAAAGATTTAGAAAAGACTTTATAAGATTATCAGCTCACATCTAAAGACTGTGGGTTCACAGTTTTAGTCTCAGACTAAAGATTTTACAAACACTGAATCTTGTAGTGACACTATTTACAAGACTACAACTAGATTATTTTAGCTTTTGATTTAACAAAAATGGACCCTGTTATTTGGCTGTGAGCATCCTGGTGGTCCAGCCTGCAGCCTGGTGGACTCTGCCCCCCCTCCCGCCGTATCTAAAGAATGGCTGCGTGTCGGGACGAATGAAACAGCTGTTTCAATCGTCCCGACAGTGACTCCTGACGTTTAAACTTCACCAGCTTCTAAACTGTAAAACTTTGACATTTAAAACTTCAGGATGTGCTAAAGTACTAACTAATCTTTCATGTGATCATGACGATGACACATGGAAAAATAAACACAACTCGTCATTCAAAAAAAAGAGTGAATTTACTTTACGTGGTTAAAAACAGCTTCTTTCATATAACTCCGTGAAAGTGTAACGGATCCACCTGATTTTTCCCTGTTCTGTCAATTACTGTGGACTGTATGTGCTCAGGTAGTTTGGCATTTCAGACTTGTATGGGCTCTGAGAATTATTGGTTGTTGATTGTTTTACGTCACTAGGACTACGCTAGGACTTGCGATAATATCAAACATGTTTGATATGAAAGACTAGAAAAAGACTGGCATAAATCGGGGCGCCGACTACAGATTATCACCTCACATTTAACGATTGAGACGACGGGAGCGCGCCAAGACTTCAGTAAAGATTCCTAAAGACTGCCGGTCTTTAGTCTGGGACTGTGAAAATCCTTTGGTGTAAGCCCGGCATAAGATGGATCTGATGAATGAGTTTGGTCCAAATCTGGACACAAAGATGCAATTTCCTGGATAAAACACATTAACCATACAATAACCAGGAAAAGACGTTACACCTACAGAATCCCAAGAAAACAATAATGCAAATTAAAGCTACAGTAACCAAAGAAAACCAGATTTAAAGGTCCCATATTATAATAATTTTCAGCATTTTCACCACTTTTTTTTGGGGGTCTTTCTACTAGATTATGTTTAAATGTTTAAACACATTATCTTCCTCACACTGTTCGTTGGTTCAGCTCCTCTTTTCACCGTCTGTCTGAACACTCTGTTTTAGCTCCTGTTTCTTTAAGGTCTCCTTCCCTAAAAGCCCACTTTCTTCTGATTGGCCAGCTTCAGGAAGCCTCCCGAGGGGCAGGAAGTAGCTGGCACAAAGCTGAATGGATGTGTAGAGATGGGGCTGGCTGTGAAAGACTAGGCTTCACAAAAAACCAACTTTATTCTCTGGTTTTACTGAACCTGGATCAGTTTTTATGGACAAAATCTTGTCTGGTCTCTGATGTCCTCCGGCTGCTCTGCCTCAGCTTCTGCTGGTTTACGCAGTTTCCTGACGGACAGATAGCTTTACTTGGTGTTAGCAGTTAATTCAGACACAACTACTGCTAACTAGCTTCTGCTAGTTAGCCATGCAGCTAGCTGTCTTATTAGTAGGCCTGGGTATCGAGTTCAATACTTTTTAGGCACCGACCGAATTGCTTTAATACCACAGAGTATGAAAAAATGTCTTTCGGTACCAAAGTTCGATGCCTAAAGGTTCTTGTTAACGCCAATGAGCCAATAAGCCAATAAGCATGCAGCATTCTTGATGTGCCCACATCTAAAAGTGATTGTAATTGGCTGTGGTGATGTAAACAATAGCTCACGGCGGTTACGCACAGAGACGTGGCTCGTGGATGTAAAAAATGTCGAGAAAATCATAAAATGACGTAGTGGTCGGATGCGCCCGCTGGCCTTCAGTTTGACACATGTGGGCTAAATAATCAAATAAAGAGACAGTTATTTTACAAAATGTTAAGGAAGTGTTTGTGCAGTGAAGTATGTTTATACAGTCTTACAGTTCCAACTGGCCCTTTGAGGGGAACCAAAATGCTTAATGTGGCCTGTGGAGAAAATTAGTTTGACCCATCATGCTGGTTTCAGACCAAACGCGATTTTTCGCCTCGCAGCGCTTTCATCACGTGAGTACATTCGCTGCAAGTGTTCACACACAACGCGAGAAGGCGATTTGAACGCGATGAGGTGAATAAACACAACTCGCCATTACTACAACTGTATGAAACCAAAGGAAACATTTTGCTGTGATTAAATAGCAATAAATGTATTAAACTGATGCCGAAATAACCACAACACGATGCAGATTTGTTAAACATATGAATTCATGCTTTGTCAGGTCTGTCAGCAAGACAGCAGGACAACAACTTATAAAATGTTTGTATTCTGAACAGAGTTCGGATCGATCAGGGCTATGCTATGCTAACTTGGTCACAGTAAAGTACAATAACAGCTGGAATAAAGTTACAGACACATGTTTTCTGAACTCACCAGGTAGTTCAGCCTCCTCACTTTCTTTTCTCCAAGTAACGTCCAGCTTTGTCCGGTTTTTATATAAGTATGAAGTCGTAGTCCGACAGAGCTAACGACGCTAACAACAGCACTGGAAACGGATGTGCACGGAATCTAGCTGCTGAGAAAGATCCAGTCAAGATAAATCAACGTTGAAATCCCCAAAACTAAAGTAAAAAGCTGATTTAATAAAAACAGTTAACTCCGAGCTCCTCCTGCGAGTAAACGGCGTAGCTGTCAGAGCCGAATCCGACCGACTGCTGTTGTTTATTTCTCCGAAGGTTGGAGCGCTGCTCCCTGCTCCTCTCCCCCAAGTTTAGCAGCTGTCAGCCGGCCTGCAGATTTTCAATCCCCCGCTCTGCCCGGCCCTCTGCACACAACGCTCTGAAGCCTCGGTGACGTATGGACAATCTCAACACTGATAGGCTATCGCGACTCAGCGTCGCACGTCTTTTTCGCTTGAGTTGAAAATATTCAACTCACGTGAATTCCATCGCGTTGCCTTCGCGTCGCCTGACAGGAAATCGCGGCTCTATGTGTCTTTGCATTGACTTTGTATGTAAACTCACTGCCCCAAACGCTCTCTTCATGTTTGGTCTGAAAGCACCACTAGAGTAAGGAGCTGGGAAGGTGTTATTTAAAAATGTGTCTGTGTTACTTCCTGTTCTCTCAGACTTGAGACTGTTGAACAAACCTGTTTCCTGATTCTTGTGTTCTGAGCTCACAGTCAGTGTCACTGTTTCACCTCTCAGACTGACTGAAGTCCAGAAGATGATGAAGAGGACAGAGGAAGAGGAGGACGGAGCAGAGTCCTCAGTATCCAGCTGTCTGTCTATGAAGAGTGACGTGTCCAAAGGTCTTAATCCTCCAGACTTCAGTCCTGAACCTGGACCCTCAGACCCAAAGTAAGAGACTGATGGAAGATGATGCATTGAGGATGAAGACAAAATGTTGTGCTAACAGATTTATATTCCTGATGCAGAACTATTAGTGCAGATACTGTTTCAAACTAAGATGGATCTGATTTGATTTCTGGAGCAAAACACCTGAGAACCTCCATTTCAGAATTTACACTTCAAGAACATCTTCATATATTTTTGCCCTCACGTTGACGTCACTGTAAAGATTTAGAAGGATTCAGAATCTGAAAGAATCTGCTTCAAATGTGTCCTTCATTTTCTCCTCTTTGTCCCTCTAAACACTGAGCTGTTTGGCTCTTCCTCAGATCAGCTGTTCTGATCCACCAGATGCATCTTGAATCACTTCAGATCATAATTGTGCAACATGTGGTGAAAAAAGCATTTGTAGTTCAGCTTTGCTCACCTTGATGAACACTTTGCTTTGAATCATTAGTAAGTGGACCTTTGAGCTCAGATTCTCTCCACCATATATTGTTCCTAAAGGTGAAGAACAAACATCCACGGGCAGCACTGATGGAAAAGTTAGCAGTGGATGGAAAAAGGGCAGAAAATGGTCACATGGAGATTTGGACCACTTCTCTTTTTACAAGATTTGAATTGTTTTCATGTGACAGGAAACAGAAGGACATACAAACAAGGCTCCGTGTGGACTTTGCGATGGCAATTCAAGTTTTCAAAAAACAGCTTATGCAAACACTTTCTGTGAGTTTTATTCAAGTCTGCAGAAAGACTCACAGCGACACACATACGCCGTGTACATGTATGCTGGAATGAGTGAGGAGAGCTCAGTGAGCCTGTTATTTATCCAGTTTTAGGTTCAATCATATCGTCCCACAGAGACACGTCCCTGAAGTCTGGATAACACAGAGAACAGAGATATTTTGACTGTTACGTTTACACAGCACAGATGAGTCTCCCTGAGTCCAGGGTTACATGCAGTATGTTTGGAATTCCCATTACAACTTGGACCTGTGACACCGCTGTTACATGCTGCAGTGGACAGAAAAAGTGTCCACACCCCTGTTAAAATGTAAGGTTCTAAAGAAAATAATGAGAATATATAATAATAATAATAATAATAAGATAAATCATGTCAGAACTTTTTCCACCTTTAATAGTGCAAACTACCAAAAAAACAGCACATGCAGTGGTTTTAACTTAGTTCTTACCTGCTCATAAATCCCTGGTTGTAAACTGTGAGTGAAGAATGATGAAGATGATGATGATGAGGAGTTACAGGCTAGCTGGCTGCAACAGTTGGTCCTCTTTGCCTGATGAGTGAACAGGACAGTTTGCTCACTTTCCTCACTGCAAAGTGTCTTTAAAGGTTAGTGTGTAAGTTCTACTGACATCTAGTGGTGAGGTTCCACAGTCCATTACAAACCACATAGTACATGAAGTTTACCAAGGCATTGTCAGGTGAGGATCAAGGCTCCTCTGGCTTTGCTTACTTAGATAAGAGATCTGCAAATCTTACCAAAATGTCCTTTTATTTTTTTTAAAATACAACAAACACAAAGTAGCACTGACAGCCATAACTTCAGCTTGTGGTAAAACATGTTTTTAATTTAGCACATGAAAGTGCAAATTACACATTTGTGTGCACAGTGACTAAGAAATATCCAATAATGTTTTTTTTTTAATGCAAATTCTGAAAGAATTCGTTATTGGTCACTTGATAGACACACAGTAAACTAATAACGTTAGCTTGCTAGCTAACGCAGAGCAGTTTCTAACGTTATCTAACTTGAGCTGAAGCACATCACCCCAATATATTTGACATGTTTTGCAGTGATGTTAGTTCACCTGTCCAACAGGATGAAAGCCAACTCTGTGTCTGTTTTGTCGGGTCCACAACAAGCGGTGGTCTCTCTGTGACTCCAGCCTTTCTGATGTTGACTGTGTTTTCACCCAAAGTTGATTCTTGTTTGTCCTGAAGGGCTTCATAACATAAAACTATGTTTTTGGTTTTTAGCCTCATGTGCAGTTTGTGTTGGAGTCTGTGTTGTGCTGGGAGCTGGTTGGTTATTGGTTTTAGCGGACTCTAGTGTTGATACATATTGATTCTGAATGTTTTAAACAGCTTTAATATTCATTTTCCACAGTATCGATCCTGAAAACACACACTGCTGCAGTCACACAGCCCACCTCCTGTTACTCGCAGCACTTTCTCATTTGCTTCCATTGAATCGTGTTTCTTTCCCTGCCAGCTGTGATTAGCTGGTACTCGTCACTTGTGATCGGATGCTGGCAAAGGAAACATGCAAGCACATATGAAAGTGACGGTACAGAGCTGAAGAAAAGAGCAAAGCACCTGCAGGACCGACTACGCCATAGTTAAGTCTTTCATACATAAAAAACAAAAGCATCATCAAAAAATATAACATAACCTGGTAACAGAAAAAACAGGTTGGACTAAAACGAGCCGCTTTCAGGAAGTTCAGAGCAAAGTTTTCTGAGGGAGACGGGTTGGACCTCGAGCTTTTTCACTTTGCAAACCTATTACATGCACAAAAAGAAATATAACTCAATAAAGGAGAGAGAAGAAGCCAAACATCATTAAATGAACTCTTTAAAAAAAAAGAAAAGTAATGTAAAAAAGTTATTTTTCATAGAATTTGGATTTTTTTTACAGTGTGGAGGAGCAGCCGTCCTGCTGTGCTTTGTGTCAGGACGCCCTGAAGGATCCAGTCTCTACCAGCTGTGGACACTGGTTCTGCAGACGGTGCATCACCTCATACTGGGACCAGTCTGCTTCATCAGGACACTCCTCCTGTCCCCAGTGTGAAGACAGATCCAGAACCAGAGCTGGACTGCAGACAGCCAGTCAGAGCAGCTCTGTACAAAGTAAGACTGGACATCTGTCTGCTTCTTCAGATATTCTGATATTGATGGTTTTATATTAGTAATGAAAATAATCAGCACATATTCTTTGTTTTATCTCACATTGTTTCTCTTCTTTAGTGAGAGGTGGTCTGCAGGAGGTTTTAGATGAACATAAGATCAGTCTGAGGAGGAGATGTGAACGTGTGACTGAAGGAAGTGATGAAACAGGAAGTGGAACCCTCCTCAACAGGATCTACACTGAGCTCTACATCACAGAGGGACAGAGTGAAGAGGTTAATACCCAGCATGAGGTGAGGCAGCTTGAGACAGCTTCCAAGAAGGAGACCCTCCATGACACTCCAATCAGGTGCCAGGACATCTTTAAAGCCTTACCTGGCCAACAGAGAGCCATCAGAGTGGTTCTGACCAACGGCGTCGCTGGCGTTGGAAAAACCTTCTCAGTGCAGAAGTTCACTCTGGACTGGGCAGAGGGCTCGGAAAACCAAGATGTCAGTCTGTTGGTTCTGCTCTCGCTCAGGGAGCTGAACTTGATCAAAGATGAGCAGCACAGTCTCCTCACGCTGCTCCATGTTTTCCATCCAACATTACAGAAGGTCCCAGCAGAGAAGCTCGCTGTCTGTAAACTGTTGTTCATCTTTGACGGCCTGGATGAAAGCAGACTTTCATTGGATTTCCACAACAATCAGGTTGTGTCTGATGTCACACAGAAGTCATCAGTCAACCTGCTGCTGACAAACCTCATCCAGGGGAATCTGCTTCCCTCGGCTCTCGCCTGGATAACTTCCCGACCAGCGGCGGCCAATCAGATCCCTCCTTCGAAGGCCGGCAGGGTAACAGAAGTACTGAGGCTTCACTGACGCTCAGAAGGAGGAGTACTTCAGGAGGAGAGTCAGTGATGAAGAGCTGTCCAGCAGAATCATCTCACACATCAAGACCTCCAGGAGCCTCCACATCATGTGTCACATCCCAGTCTTCTGCTGGATCACTGCTACAGTTCTGGAGCACATGTTGACTACAGACCAGAGAGGAGAGCTGCCCAAGACCCTGACTGACCTGTACTCACACTTCCTGCTGGTTCAGATAAAGAGGAAGAAGCAGAAGTACGATGAGGGACATGAGACGAGTCCACAGGAGCTGACGGAGGCTGACAGGAAGGTTCTTCTGAAGCTGGGGAGGCTGGCGTTTGAACAGCTGGAGAAAGGAAACATCATGTTCTACCAAGAAGACCTGGAGCAGTGTGGTCTTGATGTCACAGAGGCCTCGGTGTACTCAGGAGTTTGTACTGAGATCTTCAAAAGAGAGAGTGTGATCTTCCAGAAAACAGTCTACTGCTTTGTTCATCTGAGCGTTCAGGAGTTTCTGGCTGCAGTCTACATGTTCCACTGTTACACCAACAGGAACTCAGAGAGACTGGAGGACTTCCTGGGGAAAGGCTGGACATACACAATCAGTGACTTGTCCGTGGATGACTTCCTGGAAGATAGTGATGATGATGATGGTGATTATAAGGATGACACTGATGATTATCATTACTCAACTCCTGATGACTTCCTGAGCAGAGCCATGGAGAAATCCCTTAAAAGTAAAAATGGCCACCTGGACCTGTTTGTTCGCTTCCTTCATGGCCTCTCTCTGGAGTCCAACCAGAGACTCTTACAAGGCCTGCTGGATTGGCCAGACGACAGTCCAGAAATCATCCAGAAAGCCATCAACAACCTGAAGGAGATGAACATGAACAGCATCTCTCCTGACAGAAGCATCAACATCTTCCACTGTCTGACAGAGATGAACGACCACTCAGTACATCAGGAGATCCAAGAGTTCCTGAAGTCAGAGAACAGATCAGAGAAGAAACTCTCTGAGATCCACTGCTCAGCTCTGGCCTACATGCTGCAGATGTCAGAGGAGGTTCTGGATGAGTTGGACCTGAAGAAGTACAACACATCAGAGGAGGGACGACTGAGACTGATTCCAGCTGTGAGGAACTGCAGAAAGGCTCGGTAAGTCCAGATGTGATTATCAACAGTGTAAAGCTGAAGCATCAGTATCACAGTAAAGATACACACTTTACACACACACTCAATATAAAACCTCCACACTATAAAAGTTTCCTAAACTAGTATTAAAGCTGCTTATTGAAATAATTCTACATGTGTTAAACTCCAAATGTCTCCAAACATCATTTCTGTGTTTCTATCCATCAAGTTAGTGACACAAGTATCTTCTATCATCTTCTATCTTTTTTTGGGTGATGGAGGCTTGATACAAATCCAGCAGGAAAACTTGAGGATTAAGAGTTTGTGCTGAAAATGTTTTGACAGTCATCATTTTATCACAGCAGTCTTTTTATTTTTCCTCTGATCCAGTGTCTGCACTCTGTTTCTATACTGTGTCTGTTTCTTGTTCTTCTATGCAGACACACAGACATGTCGTATCTGTGATCTGCTGGAGCTAACGCCACTTGGAGGTTTTTCATTATAGCTTTCATGCAGTAATTGTTGTTCTATTTTTTTCTCTGCAGTTTCTGAGCTTTTTCATATGAAGGACTGTTCTTTGTTTGATTCTATTATTGTTTGATTTGAGAGGATGTGAGGGGAGGCCATCCTCCCTCTTGAAGAGCGAACAGAACATTCCCCTACTCAATCCTCATTAAATAAAAGGTGCCACTTTACATTGTTTAGTGAAAGTCTGTTCATGTGTTTTGATACCTTAGAAATGAGTTTGATTTAGAAACAGTAAGGAAGCTCTCTCTCTGGTAGGATTTGAATGGACAGTCTTTGTGTATTTAGCAGCTGGGTTCCTCAGACAGCAGCTCATTACACAGCTATCAGTTATTAATGTGTGTGTTTGTGTGTTCAGTGAAGAGGACACAGACAGGTGTTCAGAAAATAGCTTAACTTCAGTCCACCAATCAGAACAGAGGACCCAGTCCTTTGATCTTTAATCAGCTAATTTACGTCACCAAGGTAACCAGCTCTACAACAGAGACAGATAGGAAAATCCTTCTGGACTTTCTGTCGAACAAACCTCCACTGAGGCAAAACTATCGGTAAAATGACCTGACCAGCAGCAGCAGAAGGCATTTGTGAACGATGTGATATGTTTTTTTGTGTGTATAAAGTAAAAAGAAGTGAGCTCTTCAGTGAGTTATAAAACGGGTACGTTCTGCTCTGCTCCAGAAATTTTATACAAATTTATAATGACTTCCAATGGAGGACTTCGGTGTCACTGTTGTCCTTTGGAAGGGCGCTGAGCCAAATCTATAAGTCCGAGGGATTTAAAAAGCCCACGTAAGGAACCACAACAAAATTTACTACGTTTCTGGTGTAAAATTACGCACGAAGAGTTAAAATTGTGGTCAAACCAGCGAGTTAAAGAGAAAAGTTTAAGAGGATTTCAGGCCTTCTACACTGCAGTGATGATGTCACTCACTCTAACTCACGCAATACACACCCATTATAAACTTAGAGAGGAGCTCCAAAACCATAAAACTTCAACAGCGACTGTGAACAAACCATAAAATATTTCAAAAAGCTGAATACATCATTAATAGATTAACTTCTTGTGAACATTTTACAGTTTAAATCCAGTCTGTGGAGTTGGTATGAGGAGGATTTCAACAGTCTTTCCATTCACTTAGAATGGGAAAATTTCCCTGGAAAACCTTGAATGCTTGCAGAATCCACAACCAATAAACACACACGAGCACATGACTGAGGTAAATCCACACGAGTGCAGTTCCAACCTGCAGTGATTTTGCAGCTCAGTGAACATCATGTTAAAATAAAGTTTAACAAACACAAATCACAGAACCCTGTTAATCACAATATGACATGTTCACATTACAGTCAGACACTTGGCAGACACTTTTGTCCAAAGCAGTGATTATGAGCTCAAGTTTCAAACCACAAACCTTGTGATCAATGGCTGAGCAGCTGAGCTGCAGCCGCTCATGTTAATGTGCTTTGTGATGCAAAATGAACTGAGTCTGTTTTTAGAACAAAGTGTCAGATTTTATTAAACTTTAAGTTTTATATTCTCTGTCATCACAGACTTTCTGGCTGTAAACTCTCAGAGACTCACTGTGAAGTCGTGGCCTCAGCTCTGAAGTCCGACCCCTCCCATCTGAGAGAGCTGGACCTGAGTAACAACAAGCTGCAGGACTCAGGAGTGAAGCTGCTGTCTGCTGGACTGGAGAGTCCAAACTGCAGACTGGAGACTCTGAGGTCAGTTCATGTATTTTGCTCTTGTTCAAATTTAATCCATAACAGAAGTTTCAAATTTCCTTCAGTTCTCTTGTTTTCTGGTTTTGTCTGAGCACAAATCACAACAACTCTTTTATTTGTCAGTCTGAACTGTTTCTGAATTTAGTCTGAACTCAAACTGGATTCATGTTATTAAGGAAACTGTAGGATTTATCCTCAATGTGCTGTGACATTAAATCCAATGTTTATCATTAGGGCTGGGTATCGAGTTCAATACTTTTTAGGCACCGGCCGAATTGCTTCAATACCACCGAGTATCAAAAAATGTCTTGTCTTTCGGTACCAAAGTTCGATACCTAAAGGTTCTTGTTAACGCCAATGAGCCAATCAGCATGCAGCATTCTTGATGTGCCCACATCTAAAAGTGATTGTAATTGGCTGTAGTGATGTAAACACTAGCTCCCGGTGGTTGCGCACAGAGACGTGGATGTACAAGACGCGGAGAAAATCAAAAGTGTGGCTTGATGCAACAGCGCGTGATGCAATATTTGCGACATAAGATAAAAGCTGCCAAGAGACTACCACGACAAACCTGGTGAAGCCTTTGACTGTGCGTGGAATAAACTTAAGAGCAGAAAGTCGCCCGCCTTTGCTGCAACCAGACAGAGCCGGTGCATCATCGCCTCAGCCCTGCTGCCACCGAAGCTGCTTCAACACGCCCACCGCACGAAGTGGCGTAGGCAGCGGCGTCGCTACAAGCAGCACCGTTACTAGTTTAACGACATTTCTCAGTAGCTTGGTGGCAGCATCGCTGTTTTCTGAATCAAATCAAAGCTCTTTTATTGGCAGAGCAGCGCAGCAGCTTCCATACACGCTACATTTTTCCAAGTGTTTCTGAAGGATCAGTTAAGTGACGCCACCGCCGCTCACGGACCTGTATGTGCAGTCGGCGGAAGTGACTTCACGTAGCGATCCTTGGGCTGATGTCTGCGACTTTGCTGCAGTGGATTAAAGACGCGCGGCTGAGTTTACTTTCTATTGTGATAGTTGTTGCCTGGACACCTCTTCCTCTAGTGAGGAGGAAACTTTGATATGTAGAGGCAGAAATAGAAAAAGAAATAAAAGAAATAAAATGACATTATAAAAACTAAAGAAAGAGGAATAAAAACAACAAAAACACAATATAGGCCGATGTTACATTGAAAATATGTCTTGGTTTTGACGAGCTGTAGTATTTTTAAAGGAACAATTATTAAAATAAACTATTAATGATAATAATGTGATAATTAAGTTACTTTATACAAACAACAATGGTTCTCTGTATGTTGAAAAAATATACAAATTGTATACCAATATAATTGGTATCGAAAAAAGTATCGTTCAGGTACCGGTATCGAAGTTGAGGTATCGATACCGGTATCGATATCGAAAATCTTTGAACGATACCCAGCCCTATTTATCATTTTTGTTACAAGTTAGACACATTTATATATAAAAATTAAAAGAAGTTCAACACATTTTCAGGAAAAATGTCCTTTTATACAAAACCTTTAGAGTACAGTGTTTCACAGGAAGTTATACAGTTTATACAAAGCACCTCAAACACACACAGAGTGTAAAACATATTTCCAAATGCAGCTGTTTGAAGTATCGTGTCTGATCTGTTACCATGATAGGGATGCACCTAACAATTAAAACTGATTAATCTAACAACTAATTTATTTGTTATTCTAGAGATTATTTTTTGTATTACAATTAAAATAAATATCAAAACCTGTCTCAATAATAATTCAATTTTTTATTCAGTCATCCTGAAAAAGAGACTCATAAAGCATTAGAATAATGATAATAGTAGTTAAGAGTCGTTTTCCACATCCAGGGCTCGACAATAACGGCGGCTCGATGTAAAAAGTAACGTCGGGACAGCTGAACTAAGAACTCACTGGCCCGTTGAAACAAAACATTAGTAGGCCTATTAAAAAAACGAACACAAAAAAATCGCATTAGAAACTTGACACCCTGCAGTTGTTTTGCAGCTCATGGCGCACCGTTGGCCAATCAAGAGTTGTAGTGACGTGACGAGTGGTTTTCTAAAGTTATTTCTCTGATCTCAATCAAGCAGCAAAGTAAAGTGAAACCATGCAGATTAACTTAAACCTGCATTCTCTCTAACGGCCAGCAGGGGGCGAGTCTGCTGGTTTCAGAAAGAAGTCTGGTTCCATTAGAAATAATGTTAAAATGTTTCTGCTTCTCAGCTGATTTATTCCCTCAGTAAACACTTTCATAATGAGTTTATGGTCTCAGTCGCTAGTTTAAAGTCTTCTTCAACACAGCATGATGTTCATTTAGTAAATTATGGTCCTATTTAGGGGGAAATAGAGCAGAATGCAGCGTATGCTTTAGAGCGCATTACCTTGTGATTGACAGGTCGCTACCATGGCGACCTGTCAATCAGGATAGAGGCGACTTGTATCTGCTGCTCTGTGTACAGTTTTTTTTTATTAAATGTCAGCAGGAAAGAGAGCACGTCATGTTTGAGTCTGTTAGTATGTTTTGTTTTCAAACTAAATTGTTTTGTTAACATTTTTATTTTTTATAATTTTCACTGTGATCAGCCTATATTTTAATTTAGTTTTTTATATTCAGGATGTATTTAATAAAGGATTAAACATGGTAACAGTATTTATAAGCCTTTGCTTTGGTTGTAACACTGATAAATAACTTTTGGAAGGAGGGACGGTGAAAACTGTCTTTGGGCCAGTAAGTTTCAAACCCACTGGCCCTCAGGGGCCCTCAGGGGCCCGTTGCAGAAAAGTTTAACGCTGAGCCCTGCACATCACTGCGGTGTTATGATATTAATAATGATAACAGACCCTATGTGTCAGAGACTGAATCAGAAAAATACTGCAGCTCAAATTAAAAGCCGGACTGCTGTGACACAGATGAATTTAATCGCTGTATGTCAACCCTTTCCTAAACTGGAGAATCAGGGTTTTTACTAAGTTCTTGAATTTAAACTTGAAATAGTTCTGACATGGATTTATTTCAATACTGGAGAAACTGCAACAGTCACATACTGTAACAACAGACTGTAACATTAGTGTGAGCCATTTTCTCACTCAGACGTTAAGTGGTGCTTATCAGCAGAGTTTCAGGAGTGGGACCCGGTGTGACAGTTTAACTGGTGGCTAAATTAACTGGTGACAGTCCCAGATGTGTCGCAGGCTTCAGGATCCAATGACCGCTAACCAGGAAATACGTTCCGATAACTTTATCTCCGTAATGTGTCGTCATGTAGCTGTGGACAGGGGAGGAGTCCACTGTGCTGAAATGATGCAGACTTTTTCAGGCATTTTCAGAACAATAACCTCCTGAATCACAGCAACCACATTCCTCTTCAACACAGAGGCAAGACATTATGGTGACTAAGAAAGAAAAGTGACCAACTCATAAACAACAGCATGTCCTGAAAACAGGCCAGCTAAGGCACACACAGTTTAATACCCACAAGCACATCAGACATCAAACAGGTGCTCAGCGCTGACCTGTCCCTGAAGTGATAACAGCCTTTTAAACAGGAGCACGGCAGCCACACCCAATCCACTGAAAAAGACCTTGGAAAGTTACTCACCTGTTTGAACGGCATCAGACGAGCCTGCATTGAGCCACATTTTAGACAACGTCCCGTTCAAAGATCCCAAACCATCTTATTTGGGAGCGACCCTCTCCTCCTGTTCTTTTCTCTCCTGGCTCTTCTTCAAACTACTTGTTGAACAGCTGACTGCTAGCTTGCACGTGTGCTCTGCTGGTCTACTTGTCAGATGTTGCGTTTCACCCGGTTTCTGGAGTCTTGTATCCTCGTTATTGGTCTGAAGGTGATCTGAGAACAGTTTGTCCTGCAGCCTGTAAGTGAAACAGTCTGAATGTTTACAATCTGCCCGAACACAGCGTGGAGTCAGCTGTGGCCACGGTACATGCTCAGATTAACTTGTGATCCAACAGCTGTATCTACCGTCGCTCATGTCTCAGATCACTCACTCATTTAGCAAACACACACACAGACGTGTAGAAACTAAACCAGCTGGGAGTGGTGTAGGCCGAGGCTATACTCGTATCCTTTAATCCTATCTGCTGATCTGATCCTTGCTAGTGAAGTAAACAGAAAATATAAAATGTCTGAACTGTTACCATGACAACATCAGTGCAGAAATAACTTTGAACATGGGGGCAATAAAGAACCAGTCAGAAACTTGCTGAGTCAGTATCAGGTCCCTGCTCCTAACAGAAAACCTGCTCCTCGTGCTGATCATCCTGATATATCGGGCTTGTGTGGGGACAAAAAGTGAACGTGCTGCCGTCTTGACAAAGCGCTCCAGGATGCTTTCACTTGTTCCTGCTCAGCAGTTGTGCTGCAGTGAAGACATTTCCAGTCTGCAGAGCTCACAGAGCACCATGTTGTTGGTCTCTGTCTAAAGTTCTTTGTGTTTTTGGGCTGCAGCTCGTTCTCCGGGTGGAATCGCTGCTTTAACTGGACGCAGCGCTTCATTGAGACCCGCCAACGCATGTTATGCAAATAAAGAGATTTCCTTGATGTCAGCCAGTGTTGCTCACCACGATGTCTGACAGGCAGCCGTGCAGCCTGACATACTGCAGCCTGTCAGTGAGGCAGTCAGTGATCCAGGCCACCAGGTCCTGATCCACCTGCACCTGCTTGAAGTCCAACCCCTCCCATCTGAGAGAGCTGGACCTGAGAAAGTTGTGGTGACACTAAAGTGCAGACATAAGGCTGATAGTATACTGATCCACACTGAGGATCTTAATTTTATTGTTAACGGACATAATCAGGTTTCTGATTGGCTGCTTCATTGACATCTGCACAGTAACTGGAGTGGATTATTTTTAAGAGAGCTATTTTGAACCATTTGGTGAGTTTGGCACTTTGAGTTCACTGACAGAGCCAGACAAAAGTTTGCGGAGGGTCCGCTCATTCTCACGTCACGTTCATTTTTATACATCCCATGTATGCGTGAAAACCAGCGTACGTAACCTTTATGTGCGTAGGCAGCGTTTATACAAGAGACCCCTGGTCTGGAGACCTTTATCCTGCTGCATCCTGCAGCGGTTTGGTGGTCTACGGATGGATCTATGTGTTTCTGACAGACTGTAAAAAGTTGAGCACATCATCTCTACCAGCTTTTTCCAGGAGTGTTTTCTCAGTGTGGACTTTGCTGAGGAAGCAGAGGCAGCAGCAGGCTGACTCTCTGTACTGGCTCCTACAAGAGCCTGTGCTGTTTGGAGGACTGTTGGATTGTCCTAGCTGGGGGGGACCTACGCTATCCAGACGGCTTCACACTGCAGGGGTTTCTATTCTGGGGAAGGAAGGTGGTGGAGCTAGCTGGGCTTCGGTTGGACGACCCTGTTGGACTAGCTGATGGGCTTGGATTAAGGTCTACACGAGTCCCAAGTCAGCTACTGAAACACTGGAAACAGAAGCTGACAGAGCGTGAGTGCTCTCTTTTAACGGACTTTTCTGATGGAACACTGATCTGTATCCTGCCATCAGGCTTTCTCCTGGTTTTAAGAACTGTTCTGGTTTTCTACTTGAGCCTGTGGACCCTGTAGGTGCTTCTTTGGGGGGACGCCTCAGGAAAGACTCTCTATAAACTGATGGTGCAAACTGTGAATCAGAGAACACTGAGTGGACGTAGTGACGCCCCCGTGGAGGGTTTTTCTGGACTTAGCTCAGCTCAGGACTGATCAGGAGGACGGCTGCTTTACTCCAAACAGTGTCAGCAAGCTAACACGCTATTTAAGAACAGTCCGTGTTGATGGAGTCTGCAAGTAGAAGGATCCGTCAGAACCAATCATCAGCCGGCAATTTGACAGCTGACTTAACGTTTCATCCACAGACTTAGAAATAATAAAACAAACAGACGTAACGCTCTTCCTGATTATCAGCTTCTATTCCACATCATGTTTTTAAAGAAATGATAATAAAATACATAAATACAATGAATAAATAAATAATCTCTATTTCAACTATCAGACAATAACAAATATTTCCATTTTCTAAACTTCTACATTCTAAACCTTCTTCAGCTCTGAACAGATTATTAAACACTGAATGATTTCAAGCAGGAACATTGTCTTCTAACGTTACATCATTTATTCTTTATTCAGATTGGAGGACTGCAGTTTGTCAGAGATCAGCTGTGCTTCTCTGGCCTCAGCTCTGAAGTCCAACCCCTCCCATCTGAGAGAGCTGGACGTGAGACGGAACAAGCTTCAGGATTCAGGAGTGAAGCTGTCAGGTTTTCTGGAGGATCCACACTGCAGACTGGAGACTCTGAGGTCAGACACCATTTTTTCCTTCTGTGCTGAGATTAATATGATGAGAAAGTTGTGGTGACACTAAAGTGCAGACATAAGGCTGATATTATACTGATCCACACTGAGGATCTTAATGCTGAAGGCTCTTTTCTTCTTCAGTGGTTTAGTCCATTGACTGTGGCAGAGCAATGTTGAGCTCCACATTTAAAAGCTTAATATAAGCAGAAACATCTCCACTGGATAATTCACTCTGAACCTCTTTGTTACGTCCGACTTCGATGGGTAAAGAAAGCAACATAAACTGGATGTTTTTGGTGAAAAGGTGTTTAATTGGAAAGTGAGAGTTTAACACAAATGTAGAACCACAGTAAAGGGCCTTCTGGGTTCTGCTTAGACCATAAAAACAAGAGAACAAAAAGAGGTCTCCACTAAGAGAGACAGTTACCAAGCTCCACAAAATAAAGTGAAACAGAAGAAGATCTCTCTTCAGCTCCAAATGGTTTTAAAAGCCAAAACACAAAGAGAGCAGCAGCCATAACCCTAGAGAGGCTAACAGGGGAATACTAAGACAACACAAAGGGGTCAGTAGTGAAACTAAACCTTGACCCAGTCCCACAGCTAGAATTAATAAAGAACAAGAACATTCTAGATAATTACACACTTCAACACTGAGCCAGCAGCTAACAGATCACTCAAGTCTGTAGTAGTTAAGGACGACAAAAGCCCGGAGTGAGAACAGCTTAACACGACACACTTGCGTCCAACAGACTTTAATTTAATCCAACAAGGCCGATGGATCAAGGAAAATCACCACCGCCAGGAACTAAAAGACACCACGAGGCCAACTGAGCACTGAAACCCAGCGGGGCCTCGAGCAGCAAGCTAACACGCTATTTAAGAACAGTCCGTGTTGATGCAGTCTGCAAGTAGAAGGATCCGTCAGAACCAATCAGCCGGCAATCTGACAGCTGACTTAACGTTTCATCCACAGACTTAGAAATAATAAAACAAACAGACGTAACGCTCTTCCTGATTATCAGCTTCTATTCCACTTCATGTTTTTAAAGAAATGATAATAAAATACATAAATACTAGTGGTGGGCCGTTATCGGCATTAACGTGCTGCGTTAACGTGAGACTCTTATCGGGCGACAAAAAAAATTTCGCGGTTAATCTATTGTCAAAGTTGGGTTGGGAGCTGGGTCTATACTACGCAAGCTATGATGACCTTTCACCTTGATATCTTAGCGCAGATGTATACCGAATCGCACTGTAGGGGCCGAGAACGAGTCTTCGAACCTGTGTGTTTGCCTACTCGTGAAATTACCACATCAAACGTGACGTGCTAACATGGTTGCAGCTGTTGCTGCGTTCCATTTACCTCGGAGGTCGGAGCTGGGAATGACGTCACACACGAGCTGACGGTGTTCCAGTTACAACCTCGCTCGGCCAGCTGTTTATTTACAACTAGCCAGGTTAGTTATTGATACGCCGGTTGATTAAAAAACGCATTGTGCGGTATTTCCTCACACTAACTGTAGCAACACGTCCACAGACAGCTGTTGGACAGCACTTTGTGTACGAACATTTCTGAAGCCGCCGGGTTTGCTTCTGGGAAAATTTACTTTTAAGAAGCTTCCCAATGGAAAATTCGACCAGACTAAGGTTGTTTGCACCTTGTGCAATGCGGAATTAGTTTACTGTAGGAGTTCTTCCAGTCTCAAGTAGCCTACCACCTAAACGCAAAGCACATCACACGCTACACACAAGTACATCTTATTGAACATGATTTATTTTCATCACCAATTATCATAGTAGAACAGCTTTCTCAAGCAGTTTGTGAAGCATTTTGGAAACAGGAGATGAGCCCCTGGTCTAATGTGCCACCTGGCTTGAAACCCGTTCGCACACATATTCTGAATGCCTTCGGCAGAATTCAAATGAGCCATTTTAATCTAGATTAATCTAGATTAATTTCAAGATTAATCTAGATTAATCTAGATTTAAAAAATTAATCTATGCCCATCCCTAATAAATACAATGAATAAATAAATAATCTCTATTTCAACTATCAGACAATAACAAATATTTCCATTTTCTAAACTTCTACATTTTAAGGCCCCGTGTCCACCAAAGCGTTTTTTTCTGACGCCAGCGTCTTTTTTCAATTCATTACAATGGAAGCGCCGCGTTTTTCCGAGCTGCTAAAAATGCCAGGAGCGTGACGAGGCGCTGAGCGTCTTTTCGCGCCGGGCGCTGAGCGTTTTTTTCACGTCGCCGAGAGTTGAAAAATGTTCAACTTTGGGGAAAACGTTGCGCTCATCACTGTCACTTTTTACTCAGCTGTCCAATCACGGTGCAGGAGAGGCGGGACAAACAGCGCACCGAGCACATCCGATCTTGAACGAAACAATGTGCCTACTCGCCGAGGTGTTTCCTCGGCCGCAAAATCTCATGAACACACGTACGGAAAAGTCTGTTCTCTCATGTTTCAGCCTTCTTTTCATGCAGACCTGAAAAGAAGGCTGAAACATTTACATTCGGTAAATTAAGTAGGCTACTCTACTGGTAGCACATGCCTCCACGGAAATTATGTATCATAGCAACCACAGCTTCGCGAAAAAAAACACTGCGCCTCCAAAACACACCCTAGCGCTGAGAGCTATGCGTTTTCAGAACAGCAGGTGGCGTTTTCAGCTGGCAAAAAACGCATTGGTGGATACGGGGCCTAAACCTTCTTAAGCTCTGAACAGATTATTAAACACTGAATGATTTCAAGCAGGAACATTGTCTTCTAACGTTACATCATTTATTCTTTATTCAGATTGAGGAGCTGCAGTTTGTCAGAGATCAGCTGTGCTTCTCTGGCCTCAGCTCTGAAGTCCAACCCCTCCCATCTGAGAGAGCTGGACCTGAGTGAGAACAACGAGCTGCAGGATTCAGGAGTGAAGCTGCTGTCAGCTTTTCTGGAGGATCCACACTGCAGACTGGAGACTCTGAGGTCAGTTCACTGACTCTCTGTTACTATTGTAGATCTGATATATTTAATTAACAACTGAAGCTAATTTCTGTTCAGACATAACTTCCATCCATAAAGTTGTAAATGTCCTTTTGTTCATATTTTCATGTTTCTTGTACTAAATTTAGTCTGCAGTCACAAAGACTTGTTTCTTAAAGAAACTGTAGAAAATGTTCGCTGTTAGTCATTAAAGTAAATGAATGTTTCAAATTTTTGGTAAACGGTCACATCTGGATACAGAAGATCCTCTGAACTAATATTTGTTTTAAACTGATCAAGTTTACTTGTTGAAGCAGAAATATTTCTTTGTTTCTGTTGGTTTCAATGTGTTTTCACAAATAATGTCTGATCACTGATATTGATCCTTCAGAACACACACACACACACACACACACACACACACACACACACACACACACACACACACACACACACACACACAGATCAGATCATATTTCCAAATGCAGCTGTTTAAAGGATCAATATAGTTTTTCTCCTCTAGTTCCAGACTGGCCTGAGATCAGCAGCATGTTATTGATCTGTGTTGACATGAATAGGTGTATGAATGTTGTGCTGACATTTGGATGATGTCTGTAGAAGGCTGACATTATGATGATCCACAATAACACAATGACAAAGTCCCTCTACTCATTTTAGGGAAAAGCTCATTGATTAGGACATAGTAATGTTGAGCTCCACATTTAAAACCTGAACACATCTGATTGGATTAGAAATGGATTTTTATCTCCATCATTTATTCTTTATTCAGATTGGAGGGCTGCAGTTTGTCAGAGATCAGCTGTGCTTCTCTGGCCTCAGCTCTGAAGTCCAACCCCTCCCATCTGAGAGAGCTGGACCTGAGCTGGAACAACCTGAAGGATTCAGGAGTGAAGCTGCTGTGTGGTTTTCTGGAGGATCCACACTGCAGACTGGAGACTCTGAGGTCAGTTCACTGACTCTCTGTTACTATTGTAGATCTGATATGTTTAATTAACAGTTGATTGATGCCTCAAAGAGCTTTGGAGGCTCATTTGTGCCCTCAGCCATCAGGCTCCACTAGGGGTGTGGAAAATAACTGATCTTTAGATGCATCGACAAATGTCAATAATGGATTATCTAGAGGTTAACTGATAACGTAATGTTGACAGAACGAAAAAGGCGGAACTCAGAAATGTGGAAGTGCAGCTCCGGACCGTCTGTGGTGTGAACACAACGGAAACGTGTGGTTCTCCTGTTCAGCACAGACAGACAGCTGTTTAATGACCGCTGCTACTAAACTTGATCAATAAAATCAAACTAACGTTAATGATTTTCACCCGCACACTGTGCAGCACGGCAGCGCTTAGCTAGCGTCCTCTCCTCATTCTCTATAGGACAGCTACAGGACAGGCGGCAGTAGGTGACGGTGAAAGCAGAGGAGGAAAAGATGAGCGCTACGTTTCAGTCTGGCAGTAAATGTACGCTGCAGGTCACAGCGTGTCCGTTAATTAAAGTCTGTCTGTTTTCCAACTGCTGGAAAAGTGAAGGCGGTTAGCGCTAGCTAACGTCTCCTCTTCAGACTGCGGTCTGGAAGCTGAGCAGGACGCTTTTTTGCTGCTACTTCAAGTTCGTTTGTTGTCATTCATCCACATATCGGTACACAAATGTACGAAAAGCCGTTTCTCAAGGCCCATGGTGCTCAACACAAGATTACAATAATCACGTTAGAAGAAACAAACATGTAACTACGCTAGACGAGACAAAATCAGGAACAGATATATTAAGGTGGAGTGAAGGTGGTTTGGCTGCAGCACTGTAAAGTGCGTAGTTCAACATGTATCTGACTCTATACTAATAACAGCAGCATCAGAAATGAAAACAGCAGCAGAGGTCAGTAATAATGCTGTAATAATGGAAAAATGCTATGCTATGTTAGCTACATTTATATGAAGTAACATTAAATATCTGCATTTCATTACTACCTACTTCTTTGGATTGGTACAAATACTTTGCTTTAAAAGTACCAAGTAGTGGGGGCGCTAACGAGCAGCGCATGGAGTAGACGTGCTTCTTGAGGCTCCTCCGTGCCAATCTATATTTTCGATATTTCTATAGTCTCCTGTCTTATTTCATCGGCCTTGGTAACTTCTTCGACACTGTGTAGTCCTAGTAGTTGACCTTTTGTGACAATATGCCTAATACTAAGAAGTCTAAGGACGCTGAATCTCTCCGGCTAACCCAGGCTAATGCTAAAGCTAGCAACGCCAGCGCTCCTGGCCAAATCCTTGGAGGGATCCAAGCCCCGCGCCATTATTGCACGGGTTCATTTTTACCGGGAGAAGGAGCTGATACTGCGACTCCGGAGGTCGCGTGAGATCGAATACAAAGGCAATAAAGTGCTTATTTTCCCGGACTACACACCAGATGTGATGCGACAACGGCGTGAATACAACGAGGTGCTGGGCGACTTGCGGGAGCTTAAGGTGGAGCATAGTCTTCTCTTTCCAGCAAAGCTCCATATCAAGCATGGGGGCCGCGTCAAGGTCTTCTCAACGCCGGGTGAGGCAAGGTCATTTCTGGACACAAACTTGAAGAACACTTCTTAAACATTCAGATGAGGTTCTGTGTATTCATTCAGGTCTGATTACACTTTATTGTCACTCTTTATAGTTAAGAAAATTCAACTGCCTTTATTTAAATGAGACTGTAGACTTATTCTTTTCTATTCTCAGCCGGGATTGGCAACGGGGCTGGGCTAGTTCTTTGTAGCTTTAGTTAGCTAGCTACTATAGTTTAGGGGGCATCACCTCACGTGCGTTTAGCGGTCCCAAGCTTAGAGGGATATCTGTGCTTCGTTTGGGGAAGTACCTTTTGAGTGGGTGGGAAACATGTTCAGGGGGTTGTTCGAGTATGTTGCTTCACTCGGTTATCTGTGGTATTTAGGTGTTTTCTATTTTTTTATTATTCTTTTTTATTTTATTTTATTTTTTTTCTATCCTGTATTTTCGTGGAGGCATGCCAGACCGTTTTTGCTTTTACCTCAGGAATATTGTCAACACCTGACAGTATTGCACATAGCAGCATCATTAATAACTTAACATTAGTCTCATGGAATGTTAGGGGCCTCGGCCATGTTATTAAAAGAGGTCGCGTCTTCTCACACCTTAAATCATTGAAGCCTGATGTTATATTTCTTCAGGAAACTCACATTGGTATAAACGAGCAGCGTAGGTTGAGAGCGAACTGGATCTCTCAGGTTTTTCAATCACCCTTTAGTCGTAAGGCCAGGGGGGTTGCTTAGAGACATTCTGCCCATACAGAGATACAATTGGCGATTTAATCCCCTTCTTCTTGATGATCATTCTTTTACTAAGCATATGACTGCTTGTATAGATGAGTTTCTTACGACCAGTGATAATGGGGAAGTCTCAGACTCCACTCTTTGGGAAACTTTTAAGGTGGTGATGAGAGGCCACATTATTTCATTTGAATCATCTAAAAAGAGGGAACTTAACCATCGCCTTAGGGAAATTGATAAGATGCTTCCAGCACTTGAGGAAACGTATAGGTCCTCCCTCTTACAGTCTGACTATAATAAGATCTTACAGCTAAAATATGAATATAATACAATCCTTAATAAGCGTGTTCGCAGCCAATTATTAATGCTCAAACAGAAACATTTTGAACTAGGTGATAAACCAGAAAAGTTATTGGCAAGTCAACTTAGGGGAGAGCAAGCTAGTAGAGCCATCCCTAAGATTAAATCTACATCAGGCGCACTGATTTCTGACCCGAAGCAGATAAACGCTTGCTTCAGAGACTTTTATAAGGATCTATATTCCAGCAAAGTAAAGCCCACCGAAATAGATTTTAGTAATTTTTTTGGTAACCTGAATATTCCACAATTAGACACCTTGTCTAAAGATGATATTGATACCCCGATCTCTAGTGGTGACCTTTTGGAAGCTATCTGAGGATTTCCCTCTGGTAAAGCAGCAGGGCCTGATGGCTTTGGCTGCGAATTTTATAAGGCGTTTCATAAACAAATAGTCCCTCTCATGTTAAGGATGGTGAATGATTCAGTGAAAAATAAGATGCTTCCCAACTCACTCTATGAAGCTAATATTAGTCTACTCCATAAAAAAGGGAAATTAGAGACTGACCCTGCAAGTTACAGACCGATTGCTCTTTTGAATTGTGATCAGAAGGTGATAACTAAAGTTCTGGCCACAAAATTGGGTAAACATATTTCAACAATTATACATCCTGACCAAAGTGGATTTATACCGGGTAGATACTCTTTTAGCAATGTTCGTCTGCTTTTGAATACACTATATTCGGCCCATGATAAGGACATGCAAGCTGCCGTCTTATCTCTTGACGCCCAGAAGGCATTCGATCAGATTGAATGGCCTTATATGTTAGAGACGTTAAAACAATTTGGGTTTGGAATTAATTTTATCAAGTGGGTTGAAATAATCTATTTAAATCCAGTATCTTTTATTTTGACGAACACGGATAGATCCCAACCTTTTGCCCTGGAGCTCGGAGTGAGACAAGGCGACCCTCTTTCCCCTCTGCTGTTTGACATTGCTTTAGAGCCACTTGCAATAGGAATCAGGAGTCACTCAAATATTCATGGCATAAAGTTTGGTAAGGTTGAGAGCCTTGTAAATTTATATGCTGATGATTTATTGCTTTGTTTGTCTGACCCGTTAGTATCAGTACCTAACCTCCTGAATTATGTTAAGTCATTTAGTAAACTGTCGGGATACACCATAAATTGGGATAAAAGTGAGTTCATGCCCCTGACAAATAATCTTAACCCAGCTTTTTTGAAATCTTTGCCATTCAAAGTGGTCACCACTTATTTTACTTATTTGGGACTGAAGATTCCCAGAAACCCTAAACTCTTATTTAAACTAAATTTCTTAGACATGGTAGACAAATTAAAGGTTAACATCAGGTACTGGAAACTACTTCCCCTTTCGATGATTGGCCGTATTAACGCTATTAAAATGGTTGCACTGCCACGGTTTTTATACATTTTTCAAAACCTTCCTGTTTGTTTACCAATATCTTTTTTTAAACAGCTGGACTCTATTATCCTCTCGTTTGTATGGGCGGATAAACCCCCTCGCATCGCTAAAGCCCACCTACAGAAGGATGTGATCAAAGGGGGGCCTGGGCCTTCCAATATTTAGACACTATTACTGGGCTGCAAATGCGAGGGTGCTCACTTTTTGGCGGTGGGGTTCTCCGGGGGATGACCCGTCTTTTGTCCCCCCTCTCTGGTTAAAAATTGAATCCCTGTTAGTCTCGGAAAGCTCCCTCCCGGTGTTGCTCCTTTCAGGGGGCACATCCTTCCTACAGTTTAGCTGGTCATAACATTGTTGTTAGGAATTCTTTGAGGATCTTGTTTCAAATAAAAAAATCACTTGGACTAATGAAGGCTTCAGTATACACCCCTATAACATACAATCACTTGTTCAAGCCGGCACTGACGGACAGAGTGTTTCTGGACTGGAGGGAGAGAGGGCTGTGCTGTCTTGGTGATTTTTACATAGATGATAAATTTGCTTCATTTCTTCAGCTCCAAACTAAGTACCGCCTCCCTCAACATCACTTTTATCGTTACCTTCAAGTCAGGCATTTTGTACGGGAACATATCCCAGAATTCACAATCAAACCAAAGAGTCACATTTTTTTTGATTTACTTCTCTCACAGCCTGACTCTAAGCATTTGATCTCCCGTTTTGTCACTGCTTTTACACTACCAGCGGGAACAGACTCTCTCCGGGAGGCCTGGGCCGTTGAACTGGGTGTTTCGGTGACTGATGAACTGTGGGAGGAATGTGTGTCTGGTATACAGAGCTGCTCCATTAGTTCTAGATACAGATTAATTCAATTTAAAGTCTTACATAGAATGCACTACTCTAAAACCAAACTTCACAAAATATTTAAATCTGTTTCCTCCCTGTGTGATAGGTGTGGTATAGCAGAAGGTTCTCTATCACATTTGTTCTGGTACTGTCCAGTATTGAGTGACTTTTGGAGAGACATCTTTGACTGTCTTTCCAAACTATGTGGAGTGAATATTCAGCTAGATTGTAAATTGGCTATTTTTGGCTGTTCTGACAACACAAGAGCCCTTCCTTCCCATCAAAAGCAGATTATTAGAGCTGGTATGGTTTCAGCAAAAAAATTAATACTACTGGAATGGAAGTCTCCATTGTCCCCATGCTTCAGGAAGTGGCTTAATGAAATGCTTTCGTTGGCAAAGATGGAACAGATTCGTTTCAACGAGGGGAGCTCACAAAAGTATTTTTTGAAGGTGTGGAAACCATTTTTGATGTTGCTTGATGAGACTTAATTGTCTGCTTTGTGTGTTTGCTGCTATGTTATGCCTCTAATCTGAACAAACTTTGACCTTGCACTCTGATACTCTGGTAGTCCTCCCTCTGTTTTGTTTAGTTTTTTCTTTTGTCAGTTTTACTTTTGCTCCTTGGTTGGTGCTGTTTTCCGTTTTTGTTTTTTTGTACTCATTGTGTTATTGTAATGAGAAAAGCTGAAAATAAAGTAAAAAAAAAAAAAAAAAAAGTACCAAGTAGTTACACAGTGAGAAAAATACATCTTTATCGTTTTACAATCTCATCGTAGCCTCATATTCGTAACGAGATGCCTAGAAATTCCAGCCCTTGAGGTGAATCATCGAGATGCATCGTGATATCAAATCATTGACCTGAAAATCGTAATGGAATCGTGAGACCAGTGAAGATGCACACCCCTAGGCTCCACAACACCACAGCACCAAACTGACAGACTCTATTTTGACTTGATTTGTTGAACATCATTGTTATTGTATATCGATTTTTTTATAGTGTGTACACTGTGTGTGTATATTTACACATCTACGTAGAATGTTACTGATTCTACTTTTTGTTGTATTTGTATTGTGTCCTTTACATTCCTCTGTGTTGCTGTGCCAATCTGATTTTCCCCTACAGGGATTAACACAGGTATGTCTTATCTGAAACGATCACATCTGGATACAGAAGATCCTCTGAACTAATATTTGTTTGAAACTGATCAAGTTTACTTGTTGAAGTAGAAATATTTCAGCAGCACTTTAAATTAACTACACACTATAAAGCATTAGTGAAGTATTAGTAAATACAGAATTCATCATTTATAATAATAATAATAATAACTAGAACTGCAAGCAGTTGTAAAGCGGGGTCCAAGCCCCAGGCGCAAGTCGCCCCCTCGCCCCGCGGAGGGCGCGCGAGTTGTCCCGGGCGCCCCGCACCCGTGCCGCACAAGGTCCCCAAGTTAGGTCTCGACGGGCCGTTCCAAACAGAGGCAAAACGTCCCGCGTTTGAAAATGCCATCGAAATGAATGAGATTTAGTGATAGATTTCAGCATTGATTACAGCGCCATCTTTAGGCCGATTTGCACCAAAATTTGTCAGGTGTCATCAGGGACCCAGTGGGAACATTTGACCCAAATTTGGTATGAATGGGACTTGTGGTTACAGAGATATAAAATGCATTTAAGTGAATAGGAGTTTTTTTTCATAAATAAAGAATACAGTCAGCTTTCAGTGGATTGACACCAAATTTCACACAGACCTTACGGAAGTCATGCCACATAAGATCCCCAAGTTTGGTGTTGATCAGCCATTCCTAACCTAGGCAAATTGTGGCGTGGTTTGAAATCCCATTCATTTCAATGGGGCTTTTTACAGCATTCCAGCTTCAATTATAGCGCCACCTTTTGGCCAAATATCACAATATTTGTCAGGTGTCATCAGGGGCCCAGGGGGAAGAATTGACGCAAATTTGGTGTCAATTGGACCTGCGGTTCTGGAGATATAAAATGAATGTAAGTCAATGGGATTTTTTTTTTCGTGTTTAATCCCCAATAACAGCGCCACCTATGGGCACATTAGGATGCACTTTGGTGCTTGAGACAATTTTGAACAATTTGGCTCAAAGTTTACGTCAATGCGACTTGCGGTTATACCAGAACTAATTTTTTCACCTAGGGGCTAGTTGCACCAAATTTTGCACAGGCATTCAGGGAGGCGTTACACATAAGCGCTCCGAGTTTGGTGTCATTGCAATGCGAAGATATACATCAGTTAGTTTTGCAAGCGTTTTGCGTGAATATTCGTCAGCTTAGAGCCGGAAGAGTTTTTCGTGTATCGATCTGGGGAGCACAAGCCAGTATGATGTGTGTCCAGAGATGGCCTGTGCCAAATTTGGTGTCGATCGGACTTGCGGTTTCGGAGGAGTTAATTCTGAGTGGTAAGTCAGTTTTTGCGATTTTGCGAGAAAAAAGTCTAGGCAGAAATGGGCGTGGCCTATACCATGAGATTCAGCTCGATCCCCTGAACGTGTGGATATAAGGTTTTCCATATCCGCCATCGTAGACGTGAGTGCCAAGCCCAAACGCGAAAAATTTGTCACAGCGCCACCTAGTGGTAGACGTGTGCGAATTTTTGTGCCTGCGTTACGTGCACTGAATGTGACCTACACCGCGAAATTCGCGTTCCTAGCATTCACGGGGTATGCTGCAGTATGCGTTTTAGGCACGGAAGAATAAAAATAATAAAAATCCCAACGAAAACAATAGGGTTCCCTGCCACTTCGTGGTATGGGAACCGCGATGCCTTGCATACGCGGGTTCCCAGCCCACTTCGGGCTTGGACCCCTAATAATAATAATACATTTTATTTCTATAGCGCTTTTCAAGACACTCAAAGACACTTTACAGTAAAAAAGAAGTAAGTACATTTAAAAGAGGTTAGAAACATACCAAGCATGATAATAATAAAATGAATGAGCAGAAAATAGAACATATAATATGGGGAGCAAAGGGGCAACGAAATAAATAAACAATGGCAGGTGTTATGTAGCATTATTTGAGATTAAATTCAAGTCTAAAAAGGTGGATTTTGATGAGTGTTTTGAAAGAGTCAATGTTGCTGCAATCACGGATGTGTATGGGTAAGGAGTTCCAGAGGGAGGGGGCTGCCACAGTGAACGCTCTGTCACCCCAGGTAAGGTAATTGGTCCGGATGAGAGGTGAGAGGAGTTTGGGGTCAGAGGAGCGCAGATTGCGGGTGGGATTGTGGTGGTGGAGCAGGTCTGTGAGGTAGGAAGGGGCCTTATTATGAAGGGCTTTATGTGTGAGGAGGAGGATTTTGTACTGGATGCGTTGAGGAACAGGGAGCCAGTAAAGATTCTGGAGGACCGGGGTGATGTGGTCACGGGTGCGTGTGTGGGTGAGGAGGCGTGCAGCAGAGTTTTGAATATATTGAAGTTTGTTTAGGGCTTTGGCAGGTGAACCATAGAGGATGCTGTGGCAGTAGTCGATCCTGGATGTAATGAAGGCGTGGATCAGGGTTTCGGCAGCAGAGAAAGTGAGTGATGGGCAGAGACGGGCAATGTTTTTAAGGTGGAAGAAGGCAGTCCTGGTGACATGGTTAATGTGGTGTTCAAAAGTGAGTTTGTTGTCAAAGATGACTCCGAGGTTGCGGATGTGTGGGGATGGAGACAGGGTGGAGTTGTTGATGGAAAGGCTGAAGTTGTTTGTGTTTTTAGTGAGTGATTTGGGGCCTATGATGATCAGATTTATTATAGTTGAGTTGTAAGAAGTTGTTTTGCATCCAGGTTTGTAAGTCAATGAGGCAGGTGGTCAGAGTTTCAGAGTTAATTGTGGTGATGGATTTGGTGGAGATGTAGATCTGAACGTCATCAGCATAGCAGTGGAAGTGGAGACCATATCAGCGTATGATATTACCGAGTGGAAGAATGTAAATGATGAATAGGAGAGGACCAAGCACAGAACCTTGGGGGACGCCTTGTGACAGAGCAACAGTAGAGGAGGTGCAGTTATTGATGTTGATGAACTGTTGTCTGTTGGTGAGGTAAGAGCGGAGCCAGGAGAGTGCAGTGCCAGTAATATTGCAGTAGGTTTCCAGTCGGGAGAGAAGAATGGAGTTGTTGATGGTGTCGAAGGCTGCAGTAAGGTCAAGCATGATTAAGATGGTGAGTTGAGCGGAGAGGAGTAGATCGTTCGTTATTTTGAGGAGAGCTGTTTCCGTGTTGTGTAGTGAGCGGAATCCTGATTTGAAATGGTTCGGAGAGCCAATTATAAACCATTGTTCTTACATTAATACACATCAGTAAGTCATTTATAAACATAGTTATACATGTTGTATTCTTTATTAATAAGCTCATCTATAATGTGCTTAATAATTGTATTGTCATACTTTATACATGATCGGTTCACTATTTATAAATGAAGTATTATTTTAATGACAAATGTTAATGGTTCATAAGATCATTTGGAAAGAGTAAGACATTTTTTTTTTTTTTTATACTTTCCTGAGAAAGAATATAAACAATCTCAGCATAACTCGTAAATCTACCAGTGGCAATTCCAAAGGATGCTACTGAGACTACCCTAACGATGCCCCAGCTAACTTTACTGGGTAAAAGCCTCACCGTCATTTTCATTAATGCAACTTAAATTTAGTAGAAGTTACCTTAAAGTTTTTCCAACTCAATTTGTTTGCTTCAACATTAAGTAAAATACTTCATTACAATCTATTTCTATGGTTTAAGGTCATGTCATTCTTGAAGTTACCTTAGCTGAAAAATTTTAGTTGGTTGTGATAACAGATTAATCTGATGCGTTTCTTGAGACTTTAAAGTGATGTTAGTTCAAAGGTGTAGCCCTCGGCTGCTGAAAAACACCCAGCATATGAAGCATCAGTATCAGGACTTCTGGCGTGTTGCTCCTCCTTTCGCACAGATGACCTTGACTTTTATTTACGTTTTTCCTGTCTGGGAAAAATATAAAAAAAAGGTTTTACATTGTTATACCAAAGATTTACACCTTTACCAGGAAGCATTTAAGCAAGACATCACTACTATGAACAGATTAAATTTCTCCACCTCTCCTCAGCATTACATTACATTACAATCAAAACATACTGAACAGAGTTTCCACATTTTAGGCAAAGAAATGATCTTTAACATGTATTATCATAAATACTGTAAATAAAAATCCCTCTGAAGGTACTACATGTGCTTACACATCCAAAAGTACCTCCAGAGATTAGTTTGAAACCAGGACACAACAAAATCCTGTTGAACAGTTCACAACATCCTCCGACTGCTTTTAACCTACAGTATTTGGTTTTAACCCGCCCATTTAAGCTAGCATCACGCTGCACTTTTAGCTCTCTGCTAAAGGTTACAAACTTTACTCACCGGAGTTTCCAGGAATAAAAAAACTCCTTCAGCAAATGGCGGCGTTCAAAAATCCAGAGTGATGGTGTTTTTACACTTAAGACCTGCTTCTGGGCTCGTGGAATCTCGTTTTTCCAACTGCGTCTTAGCCGCTTCTCTCTGTTCTTCCTCGGTGCGGTCTGACGCTAAAGTGAGCGCACACTGCAGAGACTACTGGACCCGCCGAGGGTCAAAATAGAGCTGCTTTAAGGCCCGTATTTTTTATGTGGGCTACAGTCTGTGGTAAGAAGACACGGTTGAGATGGGCGGTTTGACTAGAAACCGTACTTTCACTTGTTTCCTGTGTTAAACACAAAGTCAATATTGAGTTTTTTATTTGTTTGCCTTTGGAATGCAAGTAACGTTCAGTTTCAAAAGGTTATTTACTAGTTTTATTTTTTTATTATTATTTAACCGGACGTATTTATTGTTGCTAACTTGACCGCCGAGACGTCCAAAAACGACACTAAAGGGGTGTTAACCCAGGCCGTAAAAAAGCTGAGACTTAAAGGTTCAGTGTGTAATATTTCTGAGGATCTATCAACAGTAATACAATATAAGATCCATAACTATGTTTTCAGTGGTGTGTAAAGACCTCATATAATAAACCATTATGTTTTTATTACATTAGAATGAGCCATTTATATCTACATGAGAGCGGGCACCCCCTTCCATGGACGTCGCCATGTTGCGTCGTCATGTTTCTACAGTAGCTGAAAACAGACAAACAGAGCGGGTTTTGCGTTTTTCTATACAGTCTATGGTTTCGTCAATAAGTTCTTCTTGTTCTACTTCTGGTAGAATTCAGGCAGTGCAGACACTCATCACTATGTTGAATACGTACGTTAGAAGAAGAAGTAGTAATAATATACTGCAGGGGTCTGCAAATAAGTTTTTAAATGGAACAATAGCTTCAACCATTAGATGGTGCATCAGAATATCAGCCTTAATATTACACTGCCAGGGTAAACTCTTTGGTTAGCTCAGTTGGTAAAGTGCAGGACTCACAACCCAAAGTTTGAGGGTTCAATCCCATCAAGGGATGTATTGTTGTTTTTTCCTCTTCAACAAATGGATTCTGCAGCGAATGTTTCTCAGATCACGACATGTGCTGCACTGTTTGTGTTTCAGTCTCATCCATCAACCTACAGACGCCTTTTCATTTCCCCAGTATCTCCAGGCAGAGGACATTTAGGGGAATCACGTTTTTGTGTCGGCTCTTTCAGAGGTGTGTCAAGCAGCTACAGACTCTTTTAATGTCGTTCAAGGTTTTTCAAATTAAAAGCTCAGTTCAACTTCAAATAGAAGATACAGTAAATAAGCTTCTCACACTTTTATTTTTTAGGCGAAACCACTAAAGAGGAAGTGATTATGTGAGTAACTGTTGCTGTCATGACTGAGATCTATTTTTAAGTGAAGCTATCAAAGTATTTATTTATATTTTGATAAAAATTATAATTATTTATAATCTGGCAACGGGACACGTATTATTGCTGGCGGGCAGTTTTGGCGAAGGTCCATAATCACAGAGAGAATGAATGTGTTTCCCTTGTCAATGTTTGTATAAACTTTATTTAATATGTGGTTTACAATGGACTGTGGTGCAGAAACAGTGTCTTATATACAGTCTATAAGCGTTAGAACGTATTTTTAACTGCGTGAGGCCACGCTCAACACCTGAGAGCTGCAGCTCTGCTGTTACATTATTTAAAGGTTAAACAAGCTAAAGTTTTGCTAGTCTGCCTGTTAGCTCCTCACCTTCACCTGTCAGACATACATGGTGCTTCTGAACACATTGTTTGGTCAGAGATTCTATGATTTTATTCTTCTGTTTGTTTTGGCTGCTTGTTTCTTATGTGCTTTACATTTGCGGGTCCTGCACATATGAACTGCCAAATGTTTTGACCGTACCATTTTCACAATAACAGCGGGGGGGGCGAGTTATCAGATGACAAGTTTGAAATATGTGTTAATGATAATAATACATTTATTTATCATGTAAATACATCGAAAAGTTTTTTTATTTATAAAAGACAGTGTCTAACTTGATCCCATTTAAGGGTTAACCAAAGACCTTTGCTTGGGCCCCCCTAGGGGCCGGGGGTCATCTGTACCCTTTGACCCCCTCCTGACGGCGGGCCTGTCTGAACCATGCGTACGCTCATAAAGAGGAGAAAAGAGAAACGGCAACTCACATGGCAGAAGGATGAAACTGTTTGAAATAACCAGGCCTACTGTAGCGGTTTAGCGAACAACTATTTTTTATTATTTATTTTATGGGGTGCCAGTCAGGGATATCCTGACAAATAGTTGTTACGCACACACCCACACACACACACAACCCCACGAGTGTGCCCGTTACAAGGATATATGTATAGGTCAATCTCTGTCCACATACACCCTTAGAATAAAATCATTAGTAGCAAAGAAACATCAACAACCAGTTTTTTCAATGAATGGAAGTATATTGCTCACCAAAAATAGCCATAACCTTCATAATAATGTGCATTCACAGACTTCCTCAAGTTATAGACATACACAAAGACAACTCAATCATTTAGTCAGAGAAACACAGGGAACAGTCGTGAATCCATCAAAAAATATAAGCCGAAGTCCAGTTCATCAAAAATACAGTAGGCCCAAAAGTAAATGTTCAGTTCAAGAAAAGAAAAAAACAGCAACAGTCTTTACAGAGAGAACCTTCGGTACTCACGGTGTGAAGCTTGGGCACCTTGCGCTTAAAACGGCGCACATACACAGACACACACACACAGCCAGCCAGTCTGTAACGTTATACGGTTGATCACAACGGGAGGTTACGTCCTGGAGACAACCCAGCGATTCCTTGAGATCGTCACAACGCAACTAGCTACGCCGACTTAAGTAAGCTACCGCTGTGTGCGGTCTATAATGACACAGTGCAACTCCGTCCATAGACACTGAGTAGGCTTTACGCCATCCGCCACAGCCACCGTGGTCCAGATGCCGCCACACACACGCTGATATGGGAAACGCTCGTTTTATACGTCATCCCAATGCGTCCCCACCGCCGAGAGGAAAAAAAGGAAAAAAAACCCGACAGTGGCTCAATTAAATTTACATATGTCACTATGACAGATCGTTACACTACTGCTGTGTGAAATAAATCCAAATACTCCCTCTGATTATATAGAAAGGCTTTAAGCCTATACTACTCAGACACCTGTTTGATTGATTTTCCCTGAAGTTCAACTCAATTCAATTCAATTTTATTTATATAGCGCCAAATCACAACAGTTATCTCACAGCGCTTTTCATGAAGAGCAGGTCTAGACCGTACTCTGAGTTAATTACAGAAGCCCAACAATTGTGCACAATAAAAACATAATTTAACATAATTTGCGGCACACAAAAAGAACCATGACTGAGGATAAAAAACACAGAGATTCTGTTTCTGCAAAAGAACACCTCAAATATGTTGGACAGTTTAATCAGGAATCAGATTAATTAATAGGCTACTTTCATGCATTGAAATTTATTCTCATAAATAAGGTGAACAGGAGACATATTATATTTTTATTTTTATTAAACTTAAGGTGGATCCCTGGATAAATGACGCCACAAGGGCCCTTAGGCAACACTGTAGACAAGCCGAACGAAGGTGGAAAAAGGACAAATTATTTACATCACTGGGCCTATTAAGGGACAGTCTGGCCGCATACCAGAAGGCTGTAAATGTCTCGAAGATGCACTATCTTTCTTCGGTCATAACTAGCAGTTGCCATGCACCTAGAGTTTTATTCAATACCATTAACTCTGTGTTGAATCCATGTACCTCTGATCCGACAGAGGTTTCAATAAGCACATGTGATAAATTTCTTGGCTATTTTACTGACAAAGTAGCATCTGTCAGGCAGAAATGCAGTGCTAATTTTAACGTGTTTGTACCTGCTGCTCCTGTGTGTTCTGCTGTTTTTGAGGAGTTTCATACCTGCTTTATGAGGTAGTGCAACATTCGATTTTTTCTCCCTCTCCCGTGGTCGTGTGCTTCCCCCTCCTGTCGCTTCCTGCGGGTGTTGCTGGCTCTGGAGCTGTGGAGTCTGGATCTGTGGTTGGGAGTCTCCTGCTGCCCCCGTGTTCCTGCTCGACGCCCTCTGCTACAGTTGCAACTGCTATTACTAGTCCTATTGCTATTATTACTGTTATTATCATTAACATTACTATAAATATCTGTACCATTTTTCATTCAGTCTATAGCAACATTACCTTTACTGTCTGTACCTCTATGTGTATACTGTGTAGGTTGCCTCCCTCTGCTCTCTCTCTCTTGCTCTCTCTCTCTCTCTCTTGCTCTCTCTCTCCTTCTCACCCCCAACCGGTCGAGGCAGATGCCCCCCCACCCTGAGCCATGGTTCTGCTCGAGGTTTCTGCCTCTTAAAAGGAAGTTTTTCCTTGCCTGTGTCGCCTAGTGCTGCTCTTGGTGGGAATTGTTGGGCTTCTGTAAATAACTTCAGAGTGCGGTCTAGACCTGCTCTTTATGAAAAGCGCTGTGAGATAACTGTTGTTGTGATTTGGCGCTATATGAATAAAATTTAAATGAAATTGAATTGAATGAAACCCACCTACTGAAGGAAGTTTTTAATAGTGCCATTGGTGTCAAGTTTACTCACATTAATTAATAGGGGTGGGAGAATTAATCGATTCTTAGATGCATCGCGATGCGGACGTGGAAGATTATTAATCGATGCACAAATTTCTAAAAATCGATTATTTAAATGTTAATTGATAACGTAATGTTGACGGAAACGCAGCGCCCGGACCGTCCGAGGAGCGCACACAACAGAGAGACCAGTGTCCCCCTATATTCGTCACCGCTGTGGAATGAATAACCATCCCAAAGTGTCTCACAATAATTATCAATGCGCAAGTAATTATTTTAACTCGCATGGTGACGCTCTGCAGCTGTATGTGTGAGGACGAGCGAGTGAGAGAGAGAGAGCGGCAGAACGTGACGGTGAAAGTTAGCGGTGAAATATATCAGCAGTAAGTTTCAGTCTGGTAGTAAACGTGCAGCGCAGGTCGCTGTGTGTCCGTTAATAAAAGTCTGTAGTTTCCCCAACGGCTGGAAAAGTGAAGGCTGTTAGCGCTAGCTAACATCTCCCTGTACAAGTGCTTACTCTCTGCCCCCCACACCAGACTCCGCAGCCTTCAGTCTCACAGCCCCTCCTCTGGAACTCATCCCCACAGAAACGCTCCCTGTCTGGACAGTTTTAAAGATCTACTAAAACACAGCTCTTTACCCAGGCATTCAGTCCTGAATGACTTTTTGTTCTGTAACTCTGTGTAAAGCGTCCTTGATAAAAAGATTTTTTATTAATGTAACATTAGCTAAATTAGTAATGAAGTAATATTAATTATCAGCTGTATGTCATTACTAACTAACCTACTAGTCAAGGGTTGAAAACATCAGGTACAAGCTGAGACTAATCTGGTATACAGCTCTGTCCTGTGTACACATACTGTGCATGCTGATATATTTCAGTTTTCAGGAGTCTGACAACTGGTTGTTAATAAGATGAACCATGGAGCTGAGGTTAATAAAGTAAACTAGGGATGCAAACTAGTCTGTTACAACCCCTGGCTCAAGGGGTGCAACATAAAAGAAGCGCTGATACAAAAAGCTCAGCAGATGAAGATTTATTTAACAAACTGCAACAAACAACAGAGGTGTGGTTCACTGCTGCTACGGACAAGGCTGCTTCCAAGGTGTGTCCGGGAAACTCTTCAGTGCTGCTCTTTTTATTCCCCATGCTTCCTCCTGATTGGCCAGCTCTAGCCTCCATGGGCCAATGTGCAGCTCAGGTAGACTGCACAGGTGCGAGCCAGTCACCCACTTAGCACCTGAGGAGAGAGGAGTGGAGAGAAAGAAGGCAGAAGAAAAACAAAACAAAAACAGGCCAACATGGCATGTAACATAGTCCTTTTAAGCTAATTAGCAATTTTCTTTTGGATTTTAATGTGCAAATTAAATGCTTAGTAATTATTCAGGGATCCTGTATAGAAAAAATATTATGCATCGATAATCGTTTTATAATCAAATCGCTGTCCTCTGAATCGTAATCAAATCGTGAGGTGCCCAGAGATTCCCACCCCTATTAATTAATTCTTGTCTTAGTCTAGGTTGTGTCCCAGCTGCATTTAAACATGCTGTGGTCAGGCCCCTACTTAAGAAACCAAATCTTGACCCTTCAGTGTTATCTAATGTGGCAGCACCGAGTGGGGAAATTTGGCCAAGAATTATAGGATGTATAGGATGTATTTCAATAATCTACTTCACCTGGCACTATATATACTATTGATTCCAACTACGCCACCTGGGGAATTTCACCCCAGGAAGTATAAACTAAGATTGACCACATAGCATTATTACCATAGAAAGCACAGGTTAGTTCTAGGGAGGAGGGAGGGACGGAGACAGTGTTTCATTCACAAATAAAAATATTCTTTATTTTAAATGAACAGACATCTAAAATTCTGATTATAGAACCAGCCACTTGCCTAAACCCTTCTGACATGGAGCACCCAAGCCAAAACAATTCCAAGGAAGTAAAATATTAATTCAGGGAAATAAAGTCAAACAAAGAAGCTAATTCAGGGAAGTAAGGTCAAACAAAGCAAAAGCTAACTCAGGGAAATAAATTCAAGCAAAGCAAACATTGGAACGGGTGGTCCTTCGCACTGCTGCTCCGCTTGTACCTGCCTGACTGGGCACAGTAGCTGGTGATGCAGCAGGTTCCAGGTTAGTCCTAGCCTGGATGAAGAACCCTGAAGGGCGTTGCTCCACTGGGGCCTGCTCGAGTAATGGAGGTGGTGGAGACAAAGTAGGCTGGACCACCAGCGGTGCAACTGGTGAGACTTCACGCCACAGAAAACACGAGACATCTTCACTCGGCGGCCCACCTTCAGATGGAGACTCACACACAGAGGTTGGGTCACTGATGGGAGTGCTCCCAGGGGAGTCCACGGCAACCACTGCCTTCAACAACCTGCGATGGACCTGCCTCACTCTAGATGGGTCGTCAGCAGGTGCGATCGTATAAATGGGGCCATCATCCTCCGGTGCCCTCAGAACTCTAAACAGCACTGGACACCACACATCCTGGATTTTGTGCCGCCCTCTTGTACTGCAATTTCACAGGTATACTAACTGGCCTACCTCCAGCGGTACACTCCACACATGACAGTCATGGTTCTTCTTTCGACGCTCCACCGCTGCTCTCAACCGCTTCTTAGCCCCTTCGAACGCTGTTTGCAACCGAGCCTGATGTTCCTGGATCCACTCATGCACACTACCACCTGCAGGTTCCGGTACACTGCCAATCAGGAAGTCGACTGGCAGCCGGGGCTCTCGGCCAAACATCAGGAAGAAGGGAGACTCGCCCGTAGTCTGGTGCGGCGTGGTGTTATAGCAATGAAGCACCTGTGGCAAGCAGTCATTCCAATCCCTCTTCCGAGTCTCCGGTAGGGTGCATAAGAGGTTGTGGAGGGTTTGTTTGAACACATCGGTCATCACCAGCACATTTTCCAAGCCATTTCCAGTAGGCTCCAGCACAGTGTAGTCAATGGCCAATATTTCATTGGGCTGTGAAGCCATCAAATGCCCCATATAGCTCCGAGCAGCCGGCTGCGTGTCTTTGGCCACCTGGCACCTCTCACAGGCTTGACACCAACGCACCACCTCAGCAGACATCTTTGGCCAGTAACACCGCTGTCTTAACAGCTGCAAGGTTCTCTCCACCCCTTGATGGCCATGCTCCTGGTGCATCTGGGTGAGGACCTCCTCCTTCAAGGTAGATGAAAGAAGCACTTGATGCACTGCTTCACCACCATCAGGGCGAAGCACCTTGCGATACATCACCCCCTCTTTTTCAACCAGGCGGTCCTAGGGCTGGACAATAATTCAATATCAATATATATACCGATATACTTTTATTCAATAACGGTGATATGATTTTAAAACACATTTCCGATATTTCGATACATTACAGTCTATGATTAAACCATTTGTCACTGACTGACGTTATAGAGCGTAACCGATTCAAGCCGAACAGAAAGCGCGCAACACAATTGGCTATGTGTGTAGCACCACAGACACGGAGCCCGTGCCCAGCATCTGCAGGCTGTGCTAGGCGGTAGTAGGCTAAGCTAGGCGAAGCTCTAACGCGGTTTTGGTTCGGTTTAAGTTTTAGTTACAAAATGAGTGCCCATGACCGCAACACAAATGTGACTGAACGAGCTTCCACAAGCGAGGAGAAAGCAGACGAAATAGTTGATAAGCGAGGAAAGACTAAAATGCTCAACAGAAGACGCGTGTAGCAAGATAAGCGCATTGTGGCGATCGGCGACTGTGTCACACACACAGCCACCAGTCAGCGCAGGAAATATCTGTAAATTGGCGTTTCAAACTAAACACCTAAGTCCGAAAGAGGCCCGGTGTGTCCCGAGTTACAGCCTGGTTAAAGCCGGTACGCCGCTCACCAGCATCGGAGACTGCGGGGGAACTCCGGTTTTGTCGGAGAATTAAGCTTGTCTATTAAACACGAGAGGCATCACTCTGTTCTACTTTAGTTAGCCAACTTTTGAATTGAACCTCAAACTGAGTATTTTTAGTTTGCTTACGGGGATACAGAAAGATGGACTCCAGGAGATCTGAACTGAGATCAGGTCTCATTAATTGGTGGTTGAACTGTGGGTTTTGTATTGAGAGCTTACTGTATAATACCCTGTGGTGAAAAGGTAGGCCGACCTGATGATGATATATCATACAATTTAATGCAATGACTTGACTCAAATTGTCTTTCTCATATTATTATAATTTGATATATCTTATTGCTCATAATAATAATTCTACCTAATTCATCATTACACAGGCCTGAGCCACAAGAAAGAACAGTGTAAGTTTAATCCATCTAATATCATACTATACCGATTTACTGCTTGTCCGTTTTGAATATTACAGAAGGTAAAGAGCTTAAAAATTAAAAGCAAATTAAATCGTAATCACAATATTGGTTAAAAAAAAATCGCAATTAGATTATTTTCCAAAATCAGCTCTAGTTTTCAGTACAGGTGGCAAGATTGTCACGTGTAAAAGGGTATCTTTGAAGCCAGATAATGTAGACGAGCTTGTATTTCTTGCCAGAAACCTCTAGAGCCTATCATGGAGTCACATCAACTCTCAACAGTGTCCCTTCTCCAGCAACATTTGTGTTTGTTGTTGCTCGTTGCTCACTCTTTTTTTCTGCTTATTGCAGCACTTTCGTTATTTTTTAGCCTGGCTGAAGTACCTTTGTTTAAATCTATAGGAATAACATAATAAGTCTATGTTGCAGTTTAAAGTTTGAGCTATTCATATTGACAAAGGTGAGAGTTTTATGTTTATTTGATGGTGATTTCAAAATTCTTTCTTTGAAGGCTAAATACAAATAAAAGGTGAACACTAATTTATTTGTACAGTTTTTATTTCTAAAATGTTATATTGGAGAAGTTTCATAAACTTGGCAAAAATTATTTTCAGAAGTTTGTACTGCCACTTTTGTGGGCATTCTTGGCAGTTTTTCTGAGGCTTTTATATTGTTCATATCGATATCGGAATTATATCGTATCAACTGAAATTAAGAAATATATCGTGATATAAGTTTTGGCCATATCGTCCAGCCCTAGGCAGTCCCATTGCTGGAGCAGCGTCTGCGCAGGCTGACTTAATAGCTTCCGCTCCTCCTGGGTGGGGCGCTGGTTCTGTTTCCAGAATGTCATCACTGCTTGGATCATTGAGTCAGCCTGTTGAAGATCGCTCATGTCGGCAGAGGTATGTTGTGGCAACACTATGGCAGCTGATTGAGTGGCCTTGACCTTTCTAGCCTGGAGTGCTTGTCACCAGAGGCTTTGGGAGGGACGTCCCGGGCAAAATCACTTCCAAATCTTCGCCACCAGAGGGGTACTGACGGGAGAGCACGTCTGCATTCCCGTTACTCCTCCCAGACCGGTACCTGATCTCGAAGTCAAAAGCTGCAAGTTGGGCTGCCCACCGCTGCTCCATTGCATTGCATTGGCTGTTGACAGATGACTAAGGGGGTTGTTGTCTGTGTAAACCACACACTGATTGCCCAGCAGGTACCCACGGAACTTCTCAGTCATGGCCCACTTGAGCGCCAAAAATTCCAGTTTCATGGAGCTATAGTTGCACATGTTGCGCTCAGTGGGTCTCAGCCCTCTGCTGGCATAAGCGATGGGACGGAGCTTGCCGTCTTGCTTCTGGGACAGCATAGCTCCTAAACCCCCAAAACTTGCGTCGAACCTCCAACACAAAAGGCAGCGAGAAGTCAGCGTAGGCCAGCACAGGAGCAGTGGTGAGCTTAGTCTTCAAGGCTTCAAAACTGCAGTTGCACTCCTCTGTCCATCTCTCCCCAACACTCTGCTCTGCTCTGCCTCTGGACGTGGTACCTCCCAGTGCTGCCACCAGCCTGTGCAAAGGTGCTGCCAACTTAGCGAAGCCTTCCAGTAGTAACTGGCGAACCCCAGAAATGACCTCAGCCCAGAGACAGTTGTGGGGGGTGGCCATTTGGCGACCACCTCGATCTTACTGGGATCCGTAGCCACACCATTAGCAGAGATGACGTGGCCCAGGTAGCACACCTCCTGCTAAAAGAATGTACATTTAGTCAGCTTTGCCTTCAGACCCTCTTTCTGCAGCCGTCCCAACACCACTTCCAACCTTTCCAGGTGTTCTGCCACTGTAGCTGAAAACACCACAATGTCATCCAAATACAGCAACAGTCACTGTCCTTGTTGGTCCCCAAAGATCCTCTGCATTAGTCTCTGGAAGGTGCTGGGGGCATTACAAAGGCCAAAAGGCATACGGTTCCACTCAAACAACCCAAATGGAGTGCAAAAGGCAGTTTTAGCTTGATCTTTCTCTGCCACGGGGACTTGATTGTACCCACTGGCCAGATCTAGGGTGGAAAACCAGCGGGCACCAGTTAGTGAGTCCAACGACCTCAATCCTCGGCAGCGGAAAGGCATCCTTATGTGTCTTGCCGTTAAACAGTCTGTAGTCTACACACATTCGCAGGCTACCATCCTTTTTCCGAACCAGCACGATGGGGGAAGCATAAGGGCTGCTGCTCTCTCTGATCACCTGGGCCCCTAACAGCTGATTAATGTGTTCCTTCACCACCTCATACTCAGATGGGGGAATGCGCCTGTAACGCTGACGTACAGGAACATCGTCAAGAACCAGGATCTCGTGAGCTATCAGGTCAGTACAACCCAAATCCCCCTCATTGGTGGCAAAGACAGAGCTATATTTGCTGAGGAGCGACTTCACCTGACCCTGCTCTTACACCGGCAATGCTAACAACCCCACGGCCGCTAGCTGATCTGACACAGCAGTGGAAACAGACTGAGAGCTCACTGTGGCTACCCTTGTAGGCACCTCAGTGACCCCTGCAGGAAGGCTAACAACATTAACCACATCCAATGTACCAATAATGGTGCGAGGATAGAGCAACACCTCAACAGTCCCCACAAATAACAATGGGTATGTAAGCCGTGCCACCCACCACCGAACCAAAGCCGGGGATGCAAGCAACCCCACAGGCAAACCAGAGTCCAGAGGTTCAAACAACACTGTAGCACCTGAGTACTGCTCGGAGCATGTAGCGGCCACTACCCTCATCACACCACCTGGGATCCGACAAGCCTGCTTACCTCGAAGCTTGAGCTTACCCGCAAGGCCTGTGGAGGTTTGTACATCGGCTTGGTGACACTTCTGCAATGCCTATAACACTGACTCAGGGGTTTCAGCTACTGGGGGGGGGCATCAAACAACGCCAGACCACGCTGGATAAAGAGTTCTCGGTAGCATCTGCGGATCACGTTCATCCCCAACACACCAGGGGCTTGTTTGGACACATCACCAGGGGGATCTCTCACCACCAATGTCCCACACTGAGGCATTAACTTACCACAGAGCTCAACCTCTAACTCCAAATAACCCAGATAGGGGATGGCCAACCCGTTAGCTGCTCTCAGCTCCAGCCAGTGACATGCATGGAGACGGTCTTGGCCCCACGGCTCCGAATGCTGGCGGAAAAAGCTCTCGGTGACAGTAGACACCATAGACCCAGTGTCCACCAAACAGGGCACCTGTACCCCACTCAAGCTTACCTCTAAATGTGGGCACTTACACATTAGTTTAGCTGCATCTCTCAAAACATCAGAAACAACCTCTGAGCCAGTAGAGGCCCCACCCAAACTGTGGCCCTGCAATTCGGTGGACGCTAGTTTTCCGACCGCGGAGCTAGCAGAGGTAGCCTCTCTGGCTGGAAACTGGAAGCAGCACGTACACCATTACATACTCTGGCAAAGTGGCCAGGCTGATGACAACGCCTGCAAATAACAGGGCCATTACAATCCCTCATAACATGACCAGGCTGCAGGCATCTTGAACATACCACTGGAGTCCTATTAGGAGAGTGGCTGCGCTGCTGCGAATCCTGTAGCCTAGCAATAGCTTGAGTAAGCTGCTCTAACTGGTTCTGCTGATTCCTCAGTAACTCCCTCATCTCACTCATTTCGGACAACTGGTGGGGACTCACCGCTTCCTGGGGGCTGCTCCTAACTCCAAACTGAACACCTAGCACTGAGGGGACAGAATGGCTACGGCCTCTCCCACCACTGGGTGATGCCACCAGGTGCATGCCGTTTGACTGCCTCCACCAGGCGCATCAGAGCTAAGGAGAACTCCTGAAGAGTCTATCCTTCTTGCTGCTTGCGGGAAAAGAAAGCCTCCTGCAAAGCTACATAGGGCTGTGAACAACCATATAAGTCTTGCAACACTAAAATAATATTCGCTGGGTCCTCTGGCTCTACCCTAGGGCGGTGCTTTACCTCTTCCCTTGCCTCCCCTTCTAGGTGATCAAACAAAAAGGTGGCCTGATCGAAGGTAGACAAGTGCCGTGCCGTCATGCACGCTAGCGCTTCCTCAATCCACTCATCCAAACCAACTCTCTTGCTGTAGAGCCTAACAGGCTCTACAGCAAGAGAGTGGACCAACACAAGGGGGATTGTCAAAACTTACGTTGTATCCACTAAAAACACCAACCCACTGACCTGCCTCTCAAAATATCAAACCCATAAAATAAACCAAAAAAAACAAAAAACAAACACTTACAAAAACATATATAGACACACTATTAAAAAAACAAATGTGACTAGAACACTGTCTCCCCCACAAATGAACCTCCTAGGGAAGCAGATCCTGTCAACTACGCCAAAATGTGGCAGCACATAGTGGGGAAATTTGGCCAACAATTATGAGGATGTATTTTCAATAATCTACTTCACCTGGCACTATATATACTATTGATTCCAACTACGCCACCTGGGAAATTTTACCCCAGGAAGTATAAACTAAGATTGACCTCACAGCATTATTACCATAGAAAGCACACAAGTTAGTTCTACTTCGGGAGGGAGGGACGGAGACAGTGTTTCATTCACATATAAAAATATTCTTTATTTTAAATGAACAGACATCTAAAATTCTGTTTAAAGAACCAGCCACTTGCCTAAACCCTTCTGACATTGAGCACCCAAGCCAAAACAATTCCAAGGAAGTAAAATATTAATTCAGGGAAATAAAGTCAAACAAAGCAAAAGCTAACTCAGGGAAATAAATTCAAGCAAAGCAAACATTAATTCAGGCAAATAAATTCAAACAAAGCAAACGTTAATTCAGGCAAATAAATTCAAACACAGCAAACCGATAATGCAAACAACTAAATTATTAATTGAAGCAAAAAAACAACCCATAAACAAAAATTAATAGAGTAGCAAAGTCAGAAGAACAAGGCATAAACGCGAGTCCGACTAAAAATCAATTAAATCTATCAGCCCTAAAGAGCAGCCGAACTATCAGAGGCAACTCAAATTAGGAGGCAATTCAACTGTCGCTGAGAGGCAGGACAGCGGGGAGACTGAGGCTGATCCTGCGCCGGCAATGGAGAATGACTGACGTAATGCCCAGAGAAGGGGAATCCTCCCACACCCGCACACGAGGACGCCAACAAACCAAGGGAATAAACAACAGACAGCCAGGAAGAGGAGCCAGTGAACAGACGGCAATCGGCGCTGAGGGGGATACTGCAAACGCTTGTGTCAGTGTGGCGAGGAGAGAGGCTGCAACTGCGGGAGGACGGAGCTTTAAACCCTCCCGCGTCCGCTCAGCCAATCCCTGCCTACACTCCCACATCACAGCGTCACTTCCTACAGCTGTGCTGTCACACTAATTTTAGACCAGTTTCTCATCTGCCTTTTCTATCAAAGGTCTTGGAAAAAGTTGTTTTTATACAGCAACAAGCCTTTATGCAAAAAAACTGTGCTTCAAAAATTTCAATCTGGTTTTAGATCACGTCACAGTACTGAGTCTGCACTGCTCAGAGTACACAATGACATTGCCTTGTCTGTGGATGCCGGGAATCCTGCTGTTTTAGTGCTTCTGGACCTCACAGCGGCGTTTGATACGGTGGACCATGCAGTTCTCCTCTCTTGCCTAGAGCATTATGTAGGCATTCGTGGTTTGGCTCTTAATGGTTTAGCTCCTATTTAGCAAATAGGAGCTTTTCTGTTATGATTGGTGAATGCTCTTCATCAGCTGCTCCTCTTTCTTGTGGGGTACCCCAGGGTTCAATCCTTGACCCAATCTTGTTTTCTTTATATATGTTGCAGTTAGGGAGTATTATAAGAAAGCACAACCTGTCCTTTCATTGTTATGCCGATGATCTGCAGATTTATTTGCCTTTAAAACCGAATGTTAGTGTCACGCTAGACTCCCTACGTAGTTGCATTGATGATATTAAGTTGTGGTTGTCACAAAACTTTCTTAATTTAAACACAGCAAAAACTGAGTGTATCATCTTCGGTAACCCAAATGGTTCAGCTGTGAATTTGGGGGCTTTGGCTCCATATCTTAAGCCTGCTGTCAGAAATTTGGGGGTTACTTTTGATTGCAACATGAAATTTGACATGCAAATCAGTAACGTTGTCAAAACGAGTTTTTTCCAGCTTCGCCTTTTATCTAAAGTTAAGCCTTTTCTTAACAGGCATGACCTAGAAAAAGTGATTCATGCCTTTTATTAGTTCGAGGTTGGATTATTGTAATGCTCTTTATGTTGGTTTAAATCAAAGCTCGGTCTCACGACTTCAACTTGTGCAAAATGCTGCTGCTCGGGTTTTAACCAATACTTCTAGGCGTGCTCACATCACTCCCGTCCTTTACAATTTGCATTGGCTCCCAGAGCAGTATAGAATAAATTTTAAGATTTTGCTGTTTGTTTTTTAAGGCCCTAAATGGTTTGGCCCCCGAGTACTTAACTGAGATTTTAACCCTGCGTGAGCACAGCCGGTCGTTACAGTTTTCAAACCAATTGGTTTTGGAAGTCCCAAGGTCAAAGTATAAGTGATGGGGTGATCAGGCATTTACAGTTGCTGCTCCGAGACTCTGGAACAAGCTACCCCCTGATATTCACACAATTGCAGATGAAACTACTTTTAGGTCTAAACTTAAAACCCACCTGTTTAGAATGGCTTTTAATACGCAGTAGTGGTGTGACAATTTCCTTTTCTTGTTTCTTTTTTGTTATATGTATCTATTGTATAATATGCTGTTTTATTATGTTTTATTATTTTTTATGATGTGAAGCACTTTGGATACAGTTCTTGTAAAGCGCTATAGAAATAAACATTGACTGATTGTGCTGCTTGTAAAAAAACACTATTTTCTTGTCATTTCCAACAAGTCATATTTCTTTTAACTCATCAGCAGCCTCGTTAAGTGAGTGGAGTGTTTGTGGAGCCTAAATAAATGTTTAAACAGGTGGGATGCATTTGGTTTACTCTCTTTTCAAACGGGGGAATCCAGATCAGTACCTGGGTCATCCCGTCTGTCTGTGTGTCCCCCTCCGGTCAGTGACGTCACTACTCAGAGGGAGGCCCCTTCCTGCAGATCGGTTATAAAGGGGCGGAGCTCCGGTGCCCCCTTTCCTCCGGTGCACAAGCGTTGCATTAAAGTGCGTTTTTTACCCACCAAACAGCTTCAGCTTCACCAAAAGGAACGTCAGTGTCACACTGAGTTAAATCTGGTTTTGTAGCTTCTCTGTCAGAATTTGCCTCCTTTTCTTCCTGCAGTCAGGACGTATTAATATTAATGAGGGCAGGGTGTCCGCGGGGTCTTAAAAAGTCTTAAAAGGTGATAAATCAATTTTGCGAAAATCAAGGCCATTAAAAAGTATTAAAAAGTGATTTACGAGTACAGCCGACCGTAACTTCCCTCCCCGCCAGACCCGTAATGCTGATCGTCCAAAACATAGTCGGAGTGGCGATCAGAAGTAACAGGATTAACCCTGTTAGCCGCTCGTTCTGTGGCCCCTTGATCAGCCCCTTTCCTGAAAAACGTGCGAGATGCGCCACCAGCAGCTGAGTCGATAAGACAGAAGACAACAGGAAGAATTCAAGGAGCGTGTGGGTTTGGCTAACGTTAGCTGGGTATTAAGCTAAATCGGTGCCTTTTATTAAAATACATTCAACTTTTCATAAAGCCGATAATCTTGTTAATGTCACTTTTCGATCGGTCACAGCCTGGATAGACAGAGGGATTTTAAAAAAGTTTGATGTGCTGCAACAAACTATAAATGTTGAAGTTAATGTTCTGCATAAACGGTTATGATTATTGACGAGTTAGTAGCCTGATGAAAATCAAGGTTAGAGACTATCAGGTAGCCTCCAGCATTTTTCTTGCACAAAGTTGTATGAATAAAAAACAACCCAAACTGAAAGAGCTGTAATTTGAATTAATATTATACAAGTGTTAAGTTATATACTATATGAAATTATATTGAATATAGTAACATAATGAATATTAATATCAAACTTAAAGTTTAATATTACATTAACAACATACTTTTTATTTAATGTTAATATTATACTAATCCAGTCATTTAGACTAGTCTCTCTTCCAGGTTGTGCCTGTGCTACATCGCCTACACTACTTACATTATTCATCACTCAGTTTATTCTCTTCATCTTTGTTCCCTCCTGGCCTTTATGAATTTTGTTGTATTGATCAAGGGGTCGATTAAAGTTATCACACATAGCATTGCAGGGAAACTCACATTATCTAGTTTAAACCAACTAAAACACAAAATTACACTGTGTTTCACATAATTTGCTGTAATGTTGCTACATAAACGTCATAGCTTTAGTAAGACAGCTGCTTTTCGCGGGAAATCTGACCAGTCCTTCACATAGAAAACAGTTGGCTCATACAGGCTGTTATAGGGAACTGAAAAAGTTGTTGAATGCCTCAATTTTTAGGTGACGTTAAAACCTGATGACATATAGGCATAATATGTTACATTTACATTTAGCTGACGCTTTTATCCAAAGCGACTTAGAATTGCTATTCATGTCAGAGGTCGCACGCCTCTGGAGCAACGAGGGGTAAAGTGTCTTGCTCAGGGACACAATGGTGGGTGGGTCACAGTGGGGGATTGAACCCGGGTCTCTCACACCAAAGCCTTGTGCCTTATCCATTTCGCCATCACCACCCCTTCATGTTATTCCTTTTTAAAACTCAAAAATGTCCCGATTATGTATAAAGTATGAAAATACAATTATTAAGCACATTATAGATGAACTGATTAATAAAGAATACAACATGTATAACTATGTTTATAAATAACTTACTAATGTGTATTAATGTAAGAACAATGGTTTATAAATGATTAATTCTGTATTTACTAATACTTCACTAAAGCTTTATAGTGTGTAGTTATTATAAAGTGCTATATTTCTTTGTTTCTGTTGGTTTCAATGTGTTTTCACAAATAATGTCTGATCACTGATATTGATCCTTCAGAACACACACACACACACACACACACACACACACACACACACACACACACACACACACACACACACACACACACACACACACAGATCAGATCATATTTCCAAATGCAGCTGTTTAAAGGATCAATATAGTTTTTCTCCTCTAGTTCCAGACTGGCCTGAGATCAGCAGCATGTTATTGATCTGTGTTGACATGAATAGGTGTATGAATGTTGTGCTGACATTTGGATGATGTCTGTAGAAGGCTGACATTATGATGATCCACAATAACACAATGACAAAGTCCCTCTACTCATTTTAGGGAAAAGCTCATTAATTAGGACATAGTAATGTTGAGCTCCACATTTAAAACCTGAACACATCTGATTGGATTAGAAATGCATTTTTATCTCCATCATTTATTCTTTATTCAGATTGAGGAGCTGCACTTTGTCAGAGATCAGCTGTGCTTCTCTGGCCTCAGCTCTGAAGTCCAACCCCTCCCATCTGAGAGAGCTGGACCTGAGTGACAACAGCGACCTTCAGGATTCAGGAGTGAAGCTGTTGTGTGGTTTTCTGGAGGATCCACACTGCAGACTGGAGACTCTGAGGTCAGTTCACTGACTCTCTGTTACTATTGTAGATCTGATATGTTTAATTAACAATTGATTGATGTTTGGTAAGTGCACCAACAAACTGGGCGAGCTGGTGAGGAAGGCCAGCTCGGTGGTGGGGATGGAAGTGGACAGTGTGGAGGCAGTGACTGAGAGGAGGATGAGAGGGAAGCTGAAAACCATCATGGACAACCCCTCTCATCCTCTCTATGCTGAGCTGAGGCAGCTCAGGAGCTCCTTCAGCCACAGACTCATCCAGCCCCGAGCCTCAAAGAGCTTTGGAGGCTCATTTGTGCCGTCAGCCATCAGGCTCCACTAGGGGTGTGGAAAATAACTGATCTTTAGATGCATCGCGATCGCGGACTTGAGCGATTCTGAATCCACTGACAAATGTCAATAATGGATTATCTAGAGGTTAACTGATAACGTAATGTTGACAGAACGAAAAGGCGGAACTCAGAAATGTGGAAGTGCAGCTCGGACCGTCTGTGGTGTGAACACAAGCGGAGACGTGTGGTTCTCCCTGTTCAGCACAGACAGACAGCTGTTTAATGAGCGCTGCTACTAAACTTTGATATGATCAATAAAATCAAACTAACGTTAATGATTTTCACCCGCACACTGTGCAGCACGGCAGCGCTTAGCTAGCGTCCTCTCCTCATTCTTTATAGGACAGCTACAGGACAGGCGGCAGTAGGTGACGGTGAAAGCAGAGGAGGACAAGATGAGCGCCACGTTTCAGTCTGGTTGTGGTGAGGTGAGGCAGGGTAAGCAGGTTGGTGGACCCAAACGCAGGACATGAAGGCTGACTGGAGCAGTTCAGTGTTTTGTTAAAGGCAACAAAAGGCTTAATTACAAAGTGGCTGATCAACAGAGTCCAAAACAAAGTTATTCAACAGAAATCCCAAAATCCAAAGCAGGGTGACAAGACTGAGCAGACGAAGAGCAGAGCAGGCAAAACAGGACATCACACACCGACACACTGTAACACGAGGGACACAAGGTAATGACCCGACACAGACAAGACAGAACCACCAGGTATATATACACAGGGACTAACGAGCAGGGCGGGAGCAACACAGGTGACAGACATGAGGCTAACGAGACAGAGAGACAGCATGGAAAACAGAGACAAGCAGGCAGAGAGACAGCAGGGGGGAACAGAGAGACACAGATGCAGAACACCAGACATGAACAACAAGGAACACAGACTGAAGCAAAGATAAAACAGAACTCAGATAGACATGGGCAAAACAGAAGGACACAGGCTGGGAGTGAACACTTAACTTACACTTAACACTTAACTAACGTTAATCTTGCGCGCTCGGCAGCAACACGTTCTCCAGCTGGGAACGTCGCCGTGAGCGATGCAGCGTTTCTGATTGTAAAGTCAGGACACATCTGGAACGTGAACGCGGCCGTTGTGCATCATAATTATGTGCTGCTCTCAGCACCGTTACTGTAACAATCAATCAAACTGACCAACTGTACAGGAAACGTTTCAGCTCATAACGGGAAGTAACTCGGCTTTAATGTGAAGCTAGCTCGCTAACTAGCTTACCGAGACGAGTCCCGCCGTTCGGCGCCTCCTCTTCAGACGCTCCGGTGTTTCCAGGAGAGCTCAGACCTTTCTGTCTGAGTGAAGAGTGAAACGCTGCCACACTCTGGAGGTTTTAGGTAGTGAAGGTGTTTCTGCAGCTCTGATGGTGTTTTAGTAACTTTAACGTTACTGTTCACATCACTTTGCTCTGTTAAGCTGACGGTGTCTCTACGGCCCGATGACGTCATGAACATGAATATTAAATTCGTTGGCAACAAATTTAATAATCAATTTTTGTCGATTAGTTGTTGCAGCCCTACTGTTCATAGATGTTTTATTTAATTCCTGATTAATTCTGGTTCCTAATGGTTAGTAAAGTACTTTGTGTGAGCTCATCTAAAGTGAGGACTGTCTGTGCCTTACAAAGCATTTACAAATGATATTGTAACACAAGAATCAGTTATCTTCTGAACAGAAAAAGGAAACGGACACAACACAAAGTGATACAGAACATATTATTTATTACAAAATGCCTTTCAGCCATTCGTTCATAAAAAACAACAACAACAAGAGAGACTATTGCTACATAAACTGTACAACTGTTGATATAAAATGAACCATCTACAACCCAACCCGTTCTCACTCCAGAGTCAGTCACATATGGACCAATGGTCAAGACCCCTTGTTGTCCCTCTATAACACACTTGGAGCCCCTTAGAGTCATAGCTGAACATACTGGGGAAACCCTGTAGCATAGTTTCTGAATGCTAAAGGCAGGTGTAGAATATTTAACACTAGTGTAGCACTTTAGCTAACTTACCAACCTAGGCTGTGAGAAGTAGTGTAGGGGAGAGAAACAGACTGTGTGTGATTAAAGAACAGTGGGCAGGTTTATTACAGAGCCTTTAACACTCTCATAGAGCACCAACCATGTTTGAAACAATCCCCAGAATAAGAAGAGCTCTTTCAGAAAAAACACAAATTTAGTGTCCAGTGTCCAGTGTCTTTCAGTTATTTGTATCTCTACCCGGGCAGGATAATGAACGTGTGGTGGATCTTTCTTATCTGCCAGTGTCCTGTAATCTGATGTGTCAGTCCTGTTGAATGGGATCGAAGCAGCTGGCCACACCGCGGTCCGATCTCATCATATAAGCTGCATCATCTCTGGGACTGGCTCGCCATCTGCATCCAGCCAAGAGTCGACCTCTAAGCTACAATCCAGGCTCTCAGAAACCAGCCTGCACATATAGTACAGAATAAATCAGATAAATCATCACAGTCAGTGTTCTTCAAATAAGATCTCATCCCGTCTGTCAAAACTCAATATCATCACCCTGTTGTCTCGGGACTCTTCTTAAGTTTTACATTGTTATACCAAAGATTTATAACTTTAGCAGGAAGCATTTAAGCAAGACATCACTACTATGAACAGATTAAATTTCTCCATCTCTCCTCAGCATTACATTAAATTACAATCAAAACATACTGAACAGAGTTTCCACATTTTAGGCAAAGAAATGATCTTTAACATGTATTATCATAAATACTGTAAATAAAAATCCCTCTGAAGGTACTACATGTGCTTACACATCCAAAAGTACCTCCAGAGATTAGTTTGAAACCAGGACACAACAAAATCCTGTTGAACAGTTCACAACATCCTCCGACTGCTTTTAACCTACACTATTTGGTTTTAACCCGCCCATTTAAGCTAGCATCACGCTGCACTTTTAGCTCTCTGCTAAAGGTTACAAACTTTACTCACCGGAGTTTCCAGGAATAAAAAAAACTCCTTCAGCAAATTGTGGCATCCGAAGATCAGGAGTGATGGTGTTTTTACACTTAAGACCTGCTTCTGGGCCCGTGGGATCTCGTTTTTCCAACTGCGTCTTAGCCGCTTCTCTCTGTTCTTCCTCGGTGCGGTCTGGTGCTAAAGTGAGCGCACACTGCAGAGACTACTGGACGCGCAGAGGGTCAAAATAGTGCTGCTTTAAGGCCCGTATGTTTTATGTGGGCTACAGTCTGTGGTAAGGAGACACGGTTGAGATGGGCGGTTTGACCAGAAGCCGTACTTTCACCTGTTTCCTGTGTTAAACACAAAGTCAGTATTGAGTTTTTTATTCGTTTGCCTTTGGAACGCAAGTAACGTTCAGTTTAAAAACGTTATTCACTAGTTTTATTTTGAAAGTGTAACCGGATGTTGCGTCTTTATCAGCGGCGTCGTTAGCCCTGGGCCTGGGTTTTTTGAAAAGCCCCGGATCTCAGAAGGATTTTTAAAAAACAAACTACAAAAGGCCGAAAATTGAACTTTACTCGGTTAACTATCGTTTATTTTTTAATTTAATCCGTTTACTTTAGCAGGGACAGTGCACATTAATAAGCATAGATGCAAATGTGCCAGAGTTAGTTTTTTATCTCTAGTCCCTGGACAGTTGTTACATAGTCAACCTATAAAACTTAAAAAACAATTATAAAATTCATTTAACAATCTTTTAAAATGAAGTCATACATTATGAATGCATGCATTCAAATGAACTAGAAGGAACACAGACATTATACTGAAATGCTTTTTCATGGACTTCAAATAATAAAAAATGCAACGTACAGCCAAGCTCATAATGAGTACATACATAGACGTGTAGCGTACGAACACAGCAGCATGCACAGTATACATTAAAGTAGCCCAGAAGAAAATAAATCAAACAGATAACAGATACACATGCAGCTATAAAAAGGCAGACTAGCAGTAAGAATGTCACTAGTAAGAACAGACAGCCTGAGTGTTGACAGAGCTGAGTCCTGATTAACCATTTCTTTAAACGGATTTTAAATGAGCTGCATGGATCCAATTCTCTGACAGCAGTTGGGATGGAGTTCCATTCTGATGCAGCTTTAACCCAAAATGCAGACTGACTGAAAGGACTTTTTCTTAATGGGATAATACAATCCCCTCTTGCTGACCCTCTTGTCGATGATATGCAGTTGTTCTTGTAGTAACAAACTGACTGAGTGGGGCAGAAGTCAGTCCTTGTATAATCTTGTACATGAGACAAACATTTACCTATTTAATCAGATTTTTCAGCTCAACAAGTTGTATTTTGCTGATATTGGGCAATGATGAAAACGTACTGATGTTTAGTCCAAAACTTTAAGTGTTTGTTTATACAGTGACTGTGATGGTACGTGAGAGAGCGAGCGAGAGAGAGAGAGAGAGATTCTAGTTATTATTTATCCTCCTGCACATCAGCAGAATAAGATGATCCAGCTGTAGCTCTGTGTCTGTCCTCTCTGCTCCACCTGAAGCTGTGAGCTGCACTGAAACTAACTTGTGTGGATTTGTGGTGAGGTTAATCAGCTGACAGGCAGAGGAGCCATTATACATGTTTCATTTCAAAATCTATGTGTGCCCCCTCTTTCCTAATGTAAAGTTTTATTTGGCATTGCCTTCCTCAGGTGATTTCAGAGCTGGCTCATAGGAGGCGGTTTACTAAGACACCAGTCAGTCACTCACACAGTCCACATCAGTCAGGGACAAAATGTGGCCTATTTAAATGTGAGGGAGGGAAACAAGTTGCTGGAGGCCGGTGCAGCTTCTTCTTCTGTGCTGCTGTTACTTCTAGCTGAAGGCAGCAGTGATGATGTCTGCAGCAGGGGTGGGTCCATCTAATGTAGGCCTGCTCTTAATTTCTCTACATTTTCCATTCATACCTTTTATAACTGAACCAGTCTGTAATCTGCATTTTGCTTCATTAACCAAAATGAAAATCAGGCAAATATCTTTTCAGTTTAAGGCTTTAATGTTCTACCAATACAGCTGAAACCCAGTGAGCCACCATGGACCTGTGACCGTGTTGGAAAGCAGCCTGAGTCTCTTTAACAAGTCGGCAAGTGAAACACTTTGACTTTCCATTAACGGAGCATTAAAAGCGTCTTTAGTCTCTGCAGAGCAAATGAAGGCTGCACACTGTAAGATCTGTGTCAGATGATCACTGCATTGACTGACATATATTAAAAGTGTCCTGTTGTTGAACAGAGCGTCGCTTTGGACATCAGCCTGTTTCTTTAATACACATCGGTTACTATTTGTTTTATAGCGACGTCCGACGGTGAAACTGATCTTTCACTCAGAGAGAGAGAGAGAGAGAGAGAGAGAGCTGGATAAATTAGTCCTGTTGTGCTTCAGCATGACTCACAGCTTCCTCTGTCTGCAGGTTTACCTGCTTCAACAACGAGCTGCTCTGTTTCTGCCACAATAATTCTTTGCGTTGTGAAGATTATTTAGATGCTAAATAATAGAATAATCAGATTGTTTTGGCAGCCTGTGCTGCTGCAAAGGTTTGTTTGGCTGCATCTCCATAATAAAAGGCTCAGGTAACAAAAGCTGGCTGGGCAGCAAAAGTGATATTTTAAAGTGATCAACACCTTCATGGAGATTTAAAAAGGAAAATAATGGTAGAAACAGCTAAATTACAGATAATCAGCTTCTTCACTGCATTTGCAGGAATATTTTAATGGGCTACTTAAAAAAAATAAACTCATCAAGTTTCCTAGTCTGAAGCAACAGACAGTCCATTTTTACTCTGATAGCCTATCTTCACCTTTCCTCATGTGGACACATCGGGGCTGTGATCCTGCACCACAACACATCCCCACCCCACATGGATAATAATAATAATAATAAATTGAATTTGTATAGCGCTTTTTACAAGTTCAAAGTCAAGCTTTACAGAGTAGAAACAAAAAAAAAAGCTAGGGATAGGCAGAAGAGAAGAGATGGGTCTTAAGACGGGACTGGAAAATGGTGAGGGACTCAGAGGTGCGGATCTCATGGGGGAGGGAGGTCCAGAGCCTGGGAGCTGCCCTGGAAAAGGCTCTGTCCCCAAAACTGCTGAGCTTGGACTTGGGGACGTAGAGGAGACCGGCTGAGGTGGATCTGAGGGACTGAAGGTTGGTAGGGAGAGAGGAGGACAGTGAGGTATGAGGGGGCCAGGTGGTGTATGGCTTTGTAGGTAAGGACCAGGATTTTGTATGTGATCCGGTGAGAAATGGGAAGCCAGTGTAGCTGTTTTAGGTCTGGAGTGATGTGGTCCAGGATTTGGAGCGGGTGATGAGTCCTGCTGCTGAGATCTGAATCAGTTGGACTCTTTTTATGTAGGTTGAGCTGATACCGAGGAGTAGTGAGTTGCAATAGTCCAGCCGTGAGGACATGAAGGCGTGAATGAGTCCAGGAGTTTAATACTGAATTAAAATGATTTAATTTATCAGTGATGAGGTAAAAAGGTGTCACATGCACATTTAAAGAGGTTACCTCAGTCAGTCACGCCTGCCTGTGTGTTGATTCAGCAGTGATGATATTAAAAGTTGATCTACAGGAGAAACAGGAGTACGATTGCACATTTAAGATGGGAATAAATTTTCAGTTACAAGGTCATAAAATATCAACATGTTCTTAAATATTCACCAAAATTCAGCAACACCTGAATTTTGTGTCCATTTACATAAATAATTTCCACAATAAATTGATGCAGAAAAACACCAGAATGCAGGAAATGAAGTCTTTAACACTCCCATTTTTCTGGGGGAGTCCCAGACCCCCCTGTTCATACTGTCGCAGATTGGTTGTCATATTATTATAATTACACACATGACATTAAGATTTAGCAAAATGAGACAGTCAAAAGTGTTGTGAGTTTTGTTGTGCTGTATAAGTAGAGGAGGTTTACTGTTGCTTTACTGCTTTACAGACTAAACTTTGGGGGGGGGGCAATTATTATGTGAAGATATGAAGTTTTATGGGCTGGGCTAAGCCCCCAATGTTTCATGATCCTAAAAACGCTCCTGGTATTTATTGTTGCTAACTTGGCGGTGAGACGTCCAAACACGACTCTAAAGGGGTGCTAACCCAGGCCGTAAAAAAGCTGAGACTGAAGAAGCCTAACTGAGACTTTTCTCAGTCTCCTTTGTAAGGCTTTGTACGGCCTAAGATCGTCCTTACTTAAGAGGGAAAACACTTACTAAATCATTTCCTTAAACTTTATCGTATGAAACATAGACGCATATATATAGTTTTTCATTGGAACAAATCCAATCATTAAGCTCATCATTGATGAGCTGGTAGTGACAGATGATCTGTCTCAGAAATATGGGACCAGGGGAAAATGTGCGTCCTGTAAGTAAACTCTGAACCATGCGTACGCTCATAAAGAGGAGAAAAAAGAAACGGCGACTCACATGGCAGAAGGATGAAACTGTTTGAAATGAACAGGCCAACTGCTGTGTGAAATAAATCCAAATATTACCTCTGAGTGTTACAGGCTTAAAGCCTTTCTGAATAATCAGACACCTGTTTGACTGATTTTCCCTGAAGTGTGAAATAAAAAACATAATTTAAGATAATTTTGTGCATTCAATCAGACGCTTATTTATTTATTGAGCATTTATGTATTTCTGTATTTATTTCTGAATTTGTCAGGATCAGTCCTCCATATGGGCAGCCTCGTTAAGTGAGTGGAGTGTTTGTGGAGCCTAAATAAATGTTTAAACAGGTGGGATGCATTTGGTTTACTCTCTTTTCAAACGGGGAATCCAGATCAGTACCTGGGGGCGGAGCTCCAGTGCCCCCTTTCCTCCGGTGCACAAGCGTTGCATTAAAGTGCGTTTTTTACCCACCAAACAGCTTCAGCTTCACCAAAAGGAACGTCAGTGTCACACTGAGTTAAATCTGGTTTTGTAGCTTCTCTGTCAGAATTTGCCTCCTTTTCTTCCTGCAGTCAGGACGTATTAATATTAATGAGGGCGTTTCACTGACCATTTATAGGCAGCTGTGGGCGTTTGGAGGGTCGGACATGGAGCTCCCTCACATGCCCCACATTTCAGGTTGATTGTGATTTATAAAGGGAACTTGCTTACAAGTGTGCGTACGCACGGTTTTATACGTCTGAATATTTATATTTGGCTTTTGGGCGCACGCACACTTTTTGTGAGGATTCTACGCACAGGTTTATAAATGAGACCCCAGGACTGTAACGGTGAGGCTTTTCCATGCCACCAGTAAAGTTAGCTGGGGCATCTTTCAGGTAGTCTCAGTAGCATCCTTTGGGCTTTGCCACTGGTAGATTTACGAGTTATGCTGAGATTGTTTATATTCTTTCTCAGGAAAGCATCAAAAAAATGATCTTATGAACCATTAACAACTCATATAAAAATGGTTTGTCATTAAAATAATACTTCATTTATAAATAGTGAATGTATAAAGTATGAAAATACAATTATTAAGCACATTATAGATGAGCTTATTATAAAGAATACAACATGTATAAACATGTTTATAAATGACTTACTAATGTGTATTAATGTAAGAACAATGGTTTATAAATGAATTCTGTATTTACTAATACTTCACTAAAGCTTTATAGTGTGTAGTTATTATAAAGTGCTATATTTCTTGTTTCTGTTGGTTTCAGTGTTTTCACAAATAATGTCTGATCACTGATATTGATCCTTCAGAACACACACACACACACACACACACACACACACACAACACACACACTATATTATTATGTGATGTTTCTTTGTAGCTGTACACCTCCACAGTTTGTCCGGTTAGAACAATTAAGATGATGTTGGTAATCTTCCCAATCCAATGACACTCTCACACTCCTTTTCTTGCAACTTGTTTATTGTAGAATGAAATCTGGTATGAGTATATGTTTATTTGTATGTGTCTGTTAACTGTGTGTGTGTGTGTGTGTGTATGTGTGGTAACTGAAAAGAGAATAAACAATTATGACATTTTAGACATCTGAAATAGTAATAAATAAAGGCAATATAATATGAGATAAACAAGTGCAAATTATGACATATGAGGACAAAATGAACGAAGATGAAAAACCTCTGAAGAGAAAGCATGAACTAAATAAGGGAGCTTCACTATTTTACACACTTGGACTGAAAGGCTCTGTTGCATAGGCTTACCAATGAGACACAGACTAGGTAATTTCGTGACGGTCCCTTACTGACCCGTCAGCGCGCACAGTACTAATTAGCGGGAGGGAAAGGTCCGATATAAACTACATACATATTGATTAAAATGTGAAAACAAACACAGCAATATCTAATATATGCTACGAAGTGAGACAGGGTGATAAAACACAGAAACATCACACGTGATAAATCAAACAAACTAAATACTGTACTCACTTCTCAAGGACGCACACGGAGTATGGAAAGAAAAAAACGCAGTTCAGAATACGAATGAAGCTTTATCCAGAAGTCCAGGAAAACTCCTCTGAATTAGAAACAAAAGATGTGACAACAGTGTCCTCCTGAATGGTTGCAAGCGGGGAGACTGAGAACTGTCTCTTCGATTGAGGCACTTAATTGCTGACAACCTCCTGCAGAGCTTCACTACCATATCAGAAGCAGAGAAAACTGTCAAACAGCTGCAACAACTCCTCCTCATAGGCGGTTTTGAGCTACGCCAGTGGGCTACCAATGTGCCAGTGTGCCAGCTGTCAGTCACCACCGCCAGAAGTCAAATCAGATAGCGAACTCTGGCTATCCAACACGTTCTCATCTCAATGTGTTATATCTGACGCTTCATCTGGAGTGACAAAGCGTAAGGATTTTACGCTAAAGGTACCCTTCCGCATCCGTATGAAACGCCCCCGTTTCCTACGTTACAGCAACACAAGGGAGGCTAACCCTACCTGATGTGCACAGCTGTAGGGTTAGCCGGTCGACATGCATACATTCAGTGACTTGGGTTTAGGCACTAACATTTCGGATCGTTGTGGTTAGGGTAGGGGCTTCGGGGGGGCTGTCAACACCTTTAGCACGAACGGAGCTAGCTAGCACTTCCGGTCTGAACCGGACGCACCGGGTGCGTCTCCATGAGACTCTAAAGGGTACCTTTAGCGTAAAATACTTACGCTTTGTCACTCTTTCTCAAATCGTCGGTATATGACGCCCTGAGATGTGAACGGGCTGGGCTATCACCAGATGGGTCTGATCCACCAGAGCGGGCTCTAGGACTTCTATGGCACTGTACGTCTGACACCATCACCTACCAGCTACGTCACACTGCGCATCCTGAGCCTACTATGCGTAGCATATATCGAGTCTTGGCCAGATAGTATGACCCCCTTGGACACACACACACACACACACACACACACACACACACACACACACACACACACACACACACACACACACAGATCAGATCATATTTCCAAATGCAGCTGTTTAAAGGATCAATATAGTTTTTCTCCTCTAGTTCCAGACTGGCCTGAGATCAGCAGCATGTTATTGATCTGTGTTGACATGAATAGGTGTATGAATGTTGTGCTGACATTTGGATGATGTCTGTAGAAGGCTGACATTATGATGATCCACAATAACACAAGGACAAAGTCCCTCTACTCATTTTAGGGAAAAGCTCATTGATTAGGACATAGTAATGTTGAGCTCCACATTTAAAACCTGAACACATCTGATTGGATTAGAAATTGATATTTATCTCATTTATTCTTTATTTAGATTGCGTTTCTGCAGTTTGTCAGAGATCAGCTGTACTTCTCTGGCCTCAGCTCTGAAGTCCAACCCCTCCCATCTGAGAGAGCTGGACCTGAGAGGAAACAACCTGAAGGATTCAGACGTGAAGCTGCTGTCTGATCTGAAGGAGAGTCCACACTGCAGACTGGAGACTCTGAGGTCAGTAGAGGGTTGGAGTCAGTCCATGCTGGTTTCAGCAGTATTGCACTAAACACAGTTAGTATCAAAGCAGAGATCCAGTATTTCCTGTAAACCTCCAACCTTCTCAGCGGCTGCTTTCCTCAGTGAAGCTGTGAGAGGAGAATGGTGACAGGCTTCAGGATTGGACAGAAAGACAGAGAGAGAGAGAACAGGCAGTGATCATGTGTTTGAGTTGATGTGAAGACGACTGTTGTTGTTGTGTTCATGTCTCCAGGAAATAAAGCTGGATTCCAGCTGACAGCATCACAAGATGTATAGAGACAGTGGTCCTCATTCATCAAACTGTCGGACCATAAAATCTGATCTCAAAGTGTTTGTTCTCTCATTTCAACACTAAACTACTGATCAGTTCATCTTTGTCACAGCTCTGAGATCAGTCTGACTGAAGCCTGCAAATCACTGGCTCTTATTTCAGAGAACATGTAGGACCTTTAACATCATATATATATATATCTGTCCATGTGTCTTTAGTTTGGTCCAGATGTTTTTAGAACAGACTCCATATTTACAGATTTGTCCTGTAATATTTCCAAAGTAGCTGAAATCTTCAAATGTGACTGAGCGGCTGGTTTTTAACAGCTTTGAGCCCTAACAGCAGTAAATCCATCATTACAGTGAGCAGTGAATATCTCTCTGTCTCTGCAGTCATGATGCGTTCAGGGACTCTCAGCACTTTATTTCCACAGTTGACTTGAGTGAAACCTGCAGAGTAAACAGAGCTGATGGCCAAAGTCTCTGCAGGTCTCAGTGTGTTCACTCCAATACGTTAACATGAGAGCTGAAAGGAAGCTGGCTACGCTACACAGCCACTCCACTTCTGGTCTGAACAGGACTGAAGTCCCTGCTGGTCTTTATACTGGATGTGCTGCATCACTGACTGACAGCTGATGAAGGGAGTCTCTGTAAACTCTGATTTATGACTTCTGCTCTCTGTCTTCTTCTCTCATCAGATGGAAGTCGTTTCAATAAGAGTGTGAGTGATGAGAAAGGTGGTGGTGCTGAGAGAGGATCAGCTGTGCCCTGATGATCCAGAGAGGTTGAAGCAGCAGCATCAGCTTGTGTGTGGAGAGGCTCTGACTGGGCCATGTTACTGGGAGGTAGAGTGGAGAGGAGAGCTTCATCCAGCAGTGACTGACAGAGGAATCCCAACAGTGCTGCAGTCTGAACTGCTCTGAGATCAGCTCCACTGTCAGACACAAAGTCAAGTCCACCATCATCCCTGTGTGTTCCTCTGGATGTGACAGAGTATCATCAGTGGATCTGGACTGCTCTGCTGCTGCTCTGTCCTTCTACACAGTCTCTGCAGACACACTGAGACTCCTCCACTCCTTCTGCTGCACACTCAGACACCTCCTCCACCTGGACCTCCACCTGGACCTGGACTTTATTTCCTCCAGATGTTCTGAACCCAAAGAGCCTCTGCAGATTAGTTCTGTTTCTGACAACAGAACTGCAGATGAACTACTTATTTAAGCTGACTACTTAATTCTGAGGCTTTGCACATCCAGGAAGTTAAAGTGGGAAAGGATCTTCTATAGTGTTTTACAAATGTTTATCCGCTTTGCAACACATCTGATAATCAGAACTTTGTATTACATGATCTCCCTTCTTAGTATGTTACTGTATGATGTCACCCTGTCCATATAACAGTTTATTTGTTACAGCGTGGACCCAAGCTTAGGACACATTCACGCTGTGGCCGTTTTATACACAACAAATTTAGATATTTACATTTTTCTTGAACCTGACAGAGTTATTCTGGATATATGTAACACGGCAGAGCACCCTCAAAAGGAAAAACCTGAATAAAATCCCACAGACAGAAATCAGCTTTGGTTTCTATCAAGAAAATATCTTGTCAGAAACATTTAAAGAAAAGCAGGGCGTGGTCCAACAAACAATAAATCAAACAGAAATAAAGACAAACACTCAGTCCCCTTGGGATAGTTACACTCTGTCAGCTCTTTTCACAACAAGGCTCACTCCAGCACCAAAAGGTGACCAAAGTAACTCAGTTCCAAACTCGTTCCGCTCAAACTCCTCTAATCTCTACCAGAAATAGTTGTTAAGGTGCGAGGAACACAAAGCGTCAGTCAGTTTGCCCGTCAGTCAGAGGCAGCTCCGGAACAGAAAAGGCTCCACGTTACGTTGTCCTCCGTGGTGATATCCAAACATTTGCACCACTTGTACCGACGCCTTACCTTTTCCTAACCCGACTGTACGACTCTATTAATAATAACATTACGCAGAGAACCCAACTTCCAACCAGGCGCCACAGCTCACCGGCCGGTAAGGCGCTTCCTTAGCTCTAGCCAACGTCACTTCCAGGCGGCCCGGCGGCGCACTGTTGCGTTCACGGCCCTGGTAAAAATGTGGTTTTGAGACAGAAGGTTTATTTGCAGAAGGTGACTGGGGGTGGAGGAGCGACGGTGAATGGCGTGTGCAGGCTGGAACAGGACAGGATTAGCAGTCTCACAACCAGTCAGGCAGATGAGGAACGATCCTGTGCACAAAGAAGAAGCCTGCTGTTATTATAATGTTCGCACCAAAGAAGAACTCAAATGAAGGTGTAGAACCATCTCAAGGATGATCAGAAGAAATAGACAGCACCTGAGTTAAATATGAGTGTCACAGCAAAGGGTCTGAATACTTATGACCATGTGATATTTCAGTTTTTCTTTTTTAATAAATTTGCAAAAATTTCTACATTTCTGTTTTTTTCTGTCAAGATGGGGTGCTGAGTGAACATTACTGAGAAATAAAATGAACTTTTTTGATTTTTGGAAAATGGCTGCAATGAAACAAAGAGTGAAAAATTTAAAGGGGTCTGAATACTTTACGTACCCACTGTATATTGAAGACAACTAACTTGGGGTGCTGGTCAGACCCCAAGTTGTTCTCTCATCACACAAGGGATTGCAGGAACTTGGCTGCCATGCAGGACGCAGGTAACTATGGTTTGGACCGTATGACCCCAGTCGAGCCTTCTATCGCCTCATTGATAGTGTCACCAGATAAGGCCCTCAGAGAGGATCCACGCTGCCCCATCTTCAGTGTAGATTGACTGATGATCTCCTCGCCAGGAGTTATAACATAGCTGCATGGATGGGGCATATTGGTAATTTCTTTTCTCACCTCATCCTGGCTCTGTCTCAGACCCTGCAGGAGTCTGGTGCGGGATCCTCTGTCCAGACTCTTAGTGATGTATCTCTTCAGACCTTTGTCTTCATGTTTACTGGCACGCTGCCAGGTCTGGCTGGCGCAGTCCCCTATGTGAGAGGTTTGTTGTCCCACCCTCCGTTCCATTCCTGTGGTGCCGGGTCAGATGTTTGGACCAGCGGCTCAGCAGGCACTAGAGCGTAGTGTGCAGGAAGATCAAGCCAGGCAGCGGCTTGCTGGCCTGCGGCAGGGCCCGGTTTCAGTTCTGTGACAGAGGGCTCTGCCCTTTGGTCCCAGTTACACTCATTCGCCTGCTCACCCAGATGACCCTATATAATTCTACATTTACAAGTAAATTACACCTGGTGTGCTTTACAAGGCTGATAATATTCTTTATAGTCAGTATCTTTTAATATGGCTGATTTTAGACTAAAAAGGCATGTTGGAGCAATTTAATATTTCCCCACCCCAAATTATATTCCTAGCAGCCTGGAGAAGTCTTTAAAGCAACATTTTTTTCAGGCAGGCCAGGTTACACTGGAGGGATTTAGAGCCTGAGTATTTCTAAAAGTGGCCTTGTCCCTTAACTCAATCAATGCATAAAACAGGCTGAAAACCATGTACACAACAAAAAAGGAATATACTAAAAATTATGATTCATTTCTCCCTAAGATTTTAAAGACCATCTCTGTTATTATTAGTAGTAGTATCAGAGAATAACGAAAGAAAAGGTTCATAGGACATGGATCTACAGGCAGCCTGTGGTCCTCACAGTAAACATTTCAGCCAATAGTATTTGGGCGGAAGCAGTCGACAATAAATACTGTACCTTCAAAATAAAGGGAAGGGATACATTAATTCGATACTAGACTTAATGTGTAATGTAATTTGTTATACACCCTAACATAAATCACACATTAAAGATTGCTATCAGAAAACACCACAACCCACCACTAAAAAGTATGGTTGGCTGTTTCAAGGGCTTCCTGCTTCATAAATATAAAGTGTTGACCATCACTGTGACAGTGGTGGTCAAAACGTATATATACGTTTATACTGTATATATACGTGAGTAAGACTGTTACGTAGTATTACCCACAAAAACAAAATAATAATGATGTCAAAAGATGATGTTTTTTTTAGGGCCGGGACTCGATTAAAAAAATTAATCTAATTAATTAGAGGCTTTGTAATTAATTAATCGAAATTAATCACATTTTAATTGCATATAAATATTTGACCTGAGAACGGTGAGAAGTAATTTTTTTCACATGGATTTTTAGTATACCTGAAACCAGTCATCTGGTGGAGTGTGGGTTGGGTGTGGGTCCTTGTAACTTTACTCTGAGTCGGGCTAACGTCCACGCTAACTCCTATATGTTTTGCGTTGAGGTGATATTTGAGGCTCGATGTGCTGCGGTGATATGCAAATTCCTTGTTGCATAGCTTGCACACAACTCGTGGCCCAATCCCAATGACCCCCCTAAACCCTAAGCCCTGAACCCTCACAGACTTTACTGACGTCACTTGGACCGCCCTTTCCCACTTTATCACGTTACCTTGACAACGCTGAAAAACGTTGCACACTTTTTATTTTATGCTTTTGCCTGATTAATGAAGTCCTGCAGGCTCTTATAGTGACATCCACTCTACAGAGTGGAGGGGAGTTAAATGTCAATATATTTGTCAATAATCATGAATAGGCCGACACTATTGTTGGTCAAAACAGCATCATTAAGCAAAAACTAAAATAAATAGTTGAATAAACAAAGTGTGTAGGCTAATAAGGTGTATTCCTCTGACTTCATGTGTTCTATGCACCTTCTTAAGTTCAGAAAAATTCTAACAATGTTAACATCAGCGTTGGTGTCAATGCTTGTTTGTTTATAGTTTTCTTCTTCTTCTCCTATATAGGCGTATTTGCCGTGATTTTTCTCTCGCTTCCGGGCTTCCCCTGGTAACCCCCGTGTTTCACGTCATCCCGCTATGAACTGTGGGCTTTTCCCTCAGCCAAAGTCTGCAGAAATGCGGACTTACGGAAAGGGTCTAAAAAGGGCTCAAAATGTCCGCGAGAGAGCCCTCGCGCACTTGACGATTTGACAGTGGGACGGCCCTAAGCCCTCACGGATTTACCGGGAAGGCGCCTCAAAGTCTGTGAGGGTGGAGATTGGGATTGGGCCGTCGAACGCTAGTTGGTGCTCCAGTATAATCGGTCCGTCGAAACTCATTCATTGAAAAACGTTCCGCGGTGCAAAAATAAGTGTGGTTAAAATTATGTTATTTATTTTTTGCGTAATTAATCTTAATTAACGCGTTAAAGTCCCGTAGTTAATTAATCTTAATTAACGCGTTAAAGTCCCGGCCCTAGTTTTTTTTCAGGTCTGTTCCTTTCGAAATGAGGTGACGCTTTTATTCTGAAGTTTGGCAGGAAGTGTGAGTGTCTTTACAGTTGGAGGAACTCTCGTGACGCAGCGTAAGTTTTGACATTAATCTCATTATTATTGTATTGTCAGAGGTTGTAGTTGAAGCTCCTTGTGCCCTGTAGTCGCGCAGTTGTTTGTTTGATTTCATCTGTGAACACACTAAACAGATTTACCGAAAAAAACATTTGTAGTAAGATGAGGAAGTTGTGTCTGGGTTGGCAACATTTGCGCGCCAACTGAGACAAATCAAGTTAAGTCTGTTACATTCATATGACCCATTATCACGATTCAAAGGGCTTTACAGTCTCGATTCAGATAAGGAAAAACTCCCCCAACACTTTACCGGGAAAAAACATGTGAGAAGCTCAGGCCGGAGGGATCATAGACATAATATACATACCTCTATATATGTCTATGGGAGGGATCCCCTCTCCCGCGTTATTTTTATTACCATTCCGGCCTCTGATTGGCTAGTACTTCTTCTTCTTTGAGGTTTAACAGCAGCTCTGCGTCCTTGTTGTTGCATTACTTCGATCATCTGGACATAGTTAACTCCTGCAGTGTCCAGTGTTCCCTAAATCAGTCCTGTCTTCTTTAGAAAGCTGACTAGACCCTCGCTGCCTTGTCTGCTTTCACCACACTCCAGTTTGCCCTTCAGTCCTTTTCCTCCTGATGTTTTCATTCCCTCCATCCTGTCCTTTATTTCTGATATTTACTGTAGCTAACAATTATTCATTATATTGTATTACCCACTACAATATTAAAGTCCTGCCACAGATAACAGATTATTTTTATTTTTGTGTCAGACCATTTGATTGATTGATTGATTACTGTCTTGGTGTGAAGAGAATGTTATCAAAAATGCTTCTGAAATAAATTACATACCCTAATTTTAAGGGTAAAATACTATTAAAAGTAAAAGGACTGCCATCAAATTCAACACTGATCAGTCATCAGAGGAAACTCTGTAGTGATTGGTGCATTGCGAGTAGTTGACCCATGGTATTGTACACGACAAACTAGCAGCACCCACACAACGCACGCCACACTTAACGTTAACAAGATTACTGGACAATATTTATAACAATAACGTTAGTAAAACAGATGTAAAAAAGAACAGAGGGAGCGTGTTGCTCTCAAGAGGATGTTCCTTTATTAAAGGTTATGGTTGGTTCTAATCTTTACTCACACACTGTGCTCATAAATAATTTTTTCAATACGCATTAATTTTAGGCACAAATGCCTAAATACTGTATAAGTTAAAGTACTGATTATTGCAGATTTCAGAATTATGTTTTATAATTATTGATGCATTAAGTTGTTGTGGAGGTTGTTTTAATTAGTTTGTATACTGTGGGGTAGTTAAACTCATAATCATCCAAATATCATATCTTGTTATTTTAATCTTATATTGTAACAATTCTTTCCAGCAAAGTAATAATTAAAGTTGTCAAATACATGTAGTTTGCCTCTCTTATGTAGAAATGGAAATACTCAGGTAAAATAAAATCCAGGTCATAGTTATTCAAGGAAGGTTAAAATCAAGGGCAACTGGACTTTGTTGAAAATACTCAGACATTTTGTCTGTCATCCGAAAGTCTTCTTCATTTTTGACTGGCTGGCTTTTAAACCTCTGTAGGGACGTTATCAAGGTGAAGGATATCACTTGCTTTGTTAGTGCTCCTGCCGGTTGTATGACCGTCATTAGGGTCGTCAGAGTCACGTGAAATGTGAACGACCTTCATTGACATTGTCACAAGAGGTTTCAGTTTGTTCAGTCTCCTGGGAAGAGATGAAAGGACAGCGTTGTAGGTGGGAGATACGAGGTGTCACAGACGTCCTCTAACGTTGAGAGATGGCCTCTCTACTTTGGTGTAAATGCTTGTTTCAAACCTCTGTCGTACCATCTGTCCTCCCGATCCAAAATGTGTCCATTGTTGTCCTCTTATCCCTCAAATATAGGTAAACTGCTGAGTCTTGAACAGAGGCGTTGATCCAAATGTCAGTATCTGTCTTAGCGTGTTCTTGGGTTTAGAAAACACAGGGATGTTGTGTTTGTTGAAAATCGTCTTCCTGGGTTTCAATATGGACCCAAGTAAAGTACCTCAACATTTCAATGTGCCCAGGAGAGCAGCCACCATGAAGAACTAGACAGCGTCTGTCTGAAGTCTGGCTGCTGGATTTTGAACAGTCACAGTTAATCATGATGTTGGCAAGAAAATTAACATGATTTTGATTAAACTGAAGAACTTACAGGTAGAGTGCTATCTTTATAATATTGTGTGATTTTCTCACACAATGTGTCCAGCTGTCTGTCTATGAAGAGTGACTGGTCTAAAGGAAAACCTCCAGACTTCAGTAATGGACCTGGACCCTCAGACACAAAGTAAGAGACTTTCTCTGATGTAAACTGACTAGAAGATGATTTAGTGTTTTATAATATTGTTTAATAATGTAGCCAACAACGTGGTTCCTTTACAAAATTTCATGAGTTTTGTTTCTTAATTTACAGATGTCTTGTTAAATTGATTTTTGGCCCAGATCAGAGTTTAAAATTGTGTTGATGCTGAGGCTGAACCGACACTTACCTAAATGTTGATGGAATACTGTGTCTGACCCACTGAAGTAACAGCTGTAGGTGCTGAATCTGACACACGGGACTTTTCTCTAGCTACTTTGTCCAAATAGTGAAGGCTCTGGTTCAAAACTGTTAGCTGAAATTATTGATCTGAAATGAATCAAAGTCTAACTGTAATAGTGTGACTCCTGAAACTGACATAACACAATCAGGTAGGAAAAAAAACTCTGTTGGAGTTACACTTTGATTGTACAGTTGTGTTACAGAGTGCAGATTTTTTACAGCAGATGTTGACCAGACAACAGACAAGTTCAACTTTGACCTACCATCAACTTTCTCACTGAATTAAAATTAGTTATTTACAGCTGATATGACCTGCTGCCAGACATGTTTGTAATTTTAACAGGTGAAAGTGACACCAGCGCCGGCTGAACGTGAGAAGCTGCTACCTGAATGCTTTGTACGCTGAACTTTTGATAACAAGAAAGACCGACTACATCAACATTATTTTACCACAACTCACAGTTACTTGCATCTGTGAACACAAACATTCATATTCACATTCAGATTTTCACCGGCATATGAGACAAATGCTGCACAGCAGAGCCCGAAATTCATAAAGGAGAGCAACACTAGCAGGCTAAATGCAGTTAAGAAACGCAGTACAGTAAAGAAAGGATCGACGATAAGAATCACAGGACAGACTGTTTCGTTTGTGCAAATTCATCCAACAACAACATGATATTTAATATCAATATCATAATATCTTTACAAGTATTAATGATAAAACATATTTCTGTTTCCACAGACAGAGAGCAGAGTCCACAGCATCCAGCTGTGTGTCTATGGAGAGTGACTGGTCCAAAGATTCACCTCCAAACTTCACTAATGAACCTGGATTTATAAAACTGTGAGTACGATCCATTTTTTTAGACAGAATTTTTCCTTAATGAATCACAATAACCTTAAGAATGTTCACACAGGGGCCAACACCCACCCACTTCATTCCCACAATTAACCATAAATTGTCATGGCAAAACCTTCATTAATATTAAAGTCCACATTTCAGCATTAGAAGAATTACAAACAGTTATTAAGTATGAGAGGCTGATGGCTGCTGCAGCTGGTAATGTAGTCGCACATCATGTAGGATAATTCCTGAAAGTAAACAAAGTGACATGGAGGTGGATGCTATGAAGCACATTACTAATGATATGTGTAAAATGCATGTTTCCACAGACAGAGAGCAGAGTCTGCAGTACCCAGCTGTCTGTCTATAAAGAGTGACTGGTCCAAAGATTCACCTCCAAACTTCAGTGATGAACCTGAGCCCTCAGACACAACGACGCATGAGAAACGGTATGTACTGTAAGTTGATCTGAGGAGATTCATTGTATTGTAGAGAGAGGAAACAATCAGAGAGAAGGAACACAAAATAAAAGACACTCTGCTCAGCACCACCACACAAGACAGAATGAGGAACAGCAGTCTGTTTGGTACCTGTTTACCTTTCTGTGTCCTTCAGTCCCTTCTGCTTGTTGTCATTTAATGAGCCAGTACAGTGTGATGTGATTGAAGCAGTCCTCTACAGTAGGGCTGAACGATTTTGGAAAATAATCTAATTGCGATTTTTTTAACCAATATTGCGATTTCGATTTAATTTGCGATTAATTTTTAAGCTCTTTAACTTCTGTATTATTCAAAACGGACAAGCAGTAAATCAGTGTATAGTATGATATTAGACAGATTAAACTTACACTGTTCTTTCTTGTAGGTCCGGCCTGTGTTATGATGAATTAGGTAGAATTGTTATTATGAGCAATAAGATATATCAAATTATAATAATATGAGAAAGACAATTTGAGTCAAGTCATGGCATTAAATAATATGATATAATATCATCAGGTCGGCCTACCTTTTTACCACAGTAAGCACTCAATACAAACCCCACAGTTCAACCACCAATTAATGAGTCCTGATCTCAGTTCAAATCTCCTGGAGTCCATCTTTCTGTATCCCCGTAAGCAAACTAAAAATACTCAGTTTGAGGTTCAATTCAAAAGTTGGCTAACTGAAACTCAACAGAGTGACGCCTCTCGTGTTTAATAGACAAGCTTAGTAATTCTCCGACAACACCGGAGTCCCCCTCCTCCCCTGCAGCCTCCGATGCTGATGAGCGGCGCACCGGCTTTAACCAGGCTGTAACTCAGGACAGACTGGGCCTCTTTCGGCGTTTAGTTTGCAGCGCCCATTTACAGATATTTCCTGAGCTGACTGGTGGCTGTGTGTGAGGCGCGAAGCCGATCGCTATAACTTACCTTACTAACCGCGTCTTTCTGTTGTGCATTTTTCCGTCCATCAAAGCCGCGGAGGGCCTGACGAATTCACCCACCACCACCAAGTTACCCGCGGTGGCGGCTGCTACTTTCATTCGGTGTGACATTAAAGTTTATGTAGCGTGAACTCTATCAAGCTTAAGGGCATTTTACGACAAGAAGGGCAATTTACAGCGTAACGTGCAGACGAAGCATCAGACTGCTTTCCGCTTGGGTGTCATGTGACCAGAGTATAATCGCCGCCTTTGCGATTAGAAAATTGCGTTTTATTAAATCGCGATTAAATCGCAAATGCAATTAATCGTTCAGCCCTACTCTACAGACATAATGTTGTCAAAGTTTTACCTGAAATCTCTCAGCAGCAGAAAATATTGGTGCCCTGTTTCTTTCCATACTTGGGCAACATGTATCGTAACAACTTATCATCTTATTAAATTATAATTTACACAATTCAGATAAACTGCAGCTCATTTTACATATGGAGACACACCATTTATGCCACTGGCATTAATTTGTCCTTTAAATAAAGAAGCTAAAATCTATGTATTTTAGTGTGTCAGCCTCGGACAGTTGAGGCTTTTAGACGTCCCATCTTGATAAAAGCATGAATTTGCTGAGGCATGTGAATAATCTACAGTTTGTCTGAATTACACAGCACGTCCACCAAAAACACCAATACTAAACTGCGTCTCAGTCGACTCCCAGTTGAGTTTTACTGTATGTAAATGTTGAAAAAAGTGAGGAAGCTTTATTCCTGTTAAAATCCATCTCACAGCTGAACACACCATTAATAGGGATGTAGGGATGCTTTCATGAGAGATAGTGAGAGAATGCTTTGGGTAATGGATGTATAAAACTGGACCAGTAAACCATGTTTTTTGAGTTGTCTCACAAAGTAGTCTTTATTGAGCTTTTTGCATTTGACAGTTGGAGTTGTGGTCTCATTTCAGTTTATTGCTGATGTGCAGGAATGCACCAAGGAATGAAGTAGTCAGTTATTGTAATTAGTTGGCTGTTGATAAGGGTAAATACTTTGTTTTGTTCTAAGGTCGATGATCATTTAGTCTTTTTTCCATTCAGGACCAGGTCATTTTCCCTGCACCTGACAAATTTCTCTACTTCCAGCCTATAGGCTTTATCTTTTGAGATCCTACGATTGCAGTGTTGTCTGTGTATTGCAGAATCCTGATGGAGTTTGATGTTGATCTGATATTGTTGGTAAGGAGACATAAGAGCAACAGGCAGTCCTGTGGGGGTGGCGAGGAGTGGGAAGTAATCTTATTGATTCTGACAACTTAGCTCCTGTCCGTCAGGAAATCCAGGGTCCAAAGGCACAGTAATGTGTTAATGTTCGTGTCTTGGAGTTTCCTGAACAGCTTGAGAGGGTTAATAGTATTAAAAGCAGAACTGCAATCGAAGATCAGAATTCTTGCGTAGCTATATATGGACTCCAGATGTTGGAGAGTGAAGTGCCACATTGAACATCGTCTTCTCACACAACGGACCGTAGACAGTACTTAGTCCAAAGCGAGCTTTGCAAACGCTTTGGTAATAAACTTTTATTAAGTTACAAGGTGTATGTGATTTGACCTCTGAGGTATGTGGTTTTGTTTCATTGATTTATGATTATGATGATTGTCTAATTTTTGGACAATAATTTACATTTCTGAAAAGACATTTTAAAAAAGCATGCTGTGAATAGAATAGCCACATTTATATGTAGGGAACAAGCTGAATGGAACTTGTGAGCTGTGGGTTTGTTACCACCATTATAATGTGTTGCAAAGAATGGGTTCTTCTCCACAGAGAGAGGAAGAGGAGTCCTGTTTCTGTGGAGGAGCAGCCGTCCTGCTGTGCTTTGTGTCAGGATGTCCTGAAGGATCCAGTCTCTACCAGCTGTGGACACTGGTTCTGCAGACGGTGCATCGCCTCATACTGGGACCAGTCTGCTTCATCAGGACACTCCTCCTGTCCCCAGTGTGGAAAAAGATCCAGAACCAGAGCTGGACTGCAGACAGCCAGTCAGAGCAGCTCTGTACAAAGTAAGACTGAACGTCGTCATGTCTGAAAACACTACTTACTTTATTAAGTTTAAGTTACTTATTTAAGTTTAACTGCATGTTAGTAGACATGTCTGCTCTGTATCACTTGTCCTGTGTTCTCCTTATAAAGATAATCACAACCTAAAAGAAATTGTATATATTTTTTTCCTTTGGTTTTATGACAATGACCCTTGTCTTTGCACACAGCAATACAGCGTCAGCAAGCTTTGGCAATTTATTGCCCTTCTCCTTTCTCCACTACTAATTATGTAGATTTAGCCCAGCTCCTTTAGCGACCCATAATAGACATTAGCCAGCCCAGGGAATGTAGACTAATCTCGATTTGGTGCAGCTTATTCTTTACCTTTATGGTCAAAGGACGGAACTCCTGTAGAATGTATCCTTGCTGTTTCATTTTTTGGTGTCTTTGTGTGTTCAGCCTTTCCCAAATGGATATCTGAGCTAGTCAATTATCTATGCTAGTCCATGACCTTATGTTTTGGAAGAACAGGTTTTTAAAGCTATCATATCTGTTTTGCCAGCCAGGCAGTTGGCCAGATGGAACGCTTTAACCAGGTAATATTACTGGGTTGCCCTCTACTCCAAACTCTACTACCATCTTTGCAAGCCTGTACATCCCTCTCCATGTGGAGCCCTCTCCCACACCACCACAGCATGCACAGTCACCACTCCATTAGTTCACTTGTTTCCCTCTTCCTCTTCCACGTATTGCCCCAGTTTTTAATTGTTTATCGCCTGTCACAGCCCCACCTCCCATCATCCCTTGGCCTGTTGGTATAAAGTACTTTAAAAAGGTTTTAGGCAGGTGTGGAAAATGCTGTAAAGTAAGAATGCTTTCAAAAATCGACATATAATACATTATTTTTTTCTGAACAAATTAATATTTGGTGTGACCTCCCTTTGCCTTCAAAACAGCATCAGAAACTAAATTTGAAATATTTGGCTGTAGCAGAAGGCAGTTTATTCCACAAAGGGCTGGGGAGCTGTACAATAATGACTGTCTGCAGGCAACAGTGAAGCATGGTGAAGGTTCAAACAGGGTTGGGATATGGTCAGAATGAATCGTCTCCTCATTGCTAAGAAGTACAGGCAGATACTTATTCATCATGCAGAACCATCAGGAAGGCATCTGATTAGCCTCAAATTTATTCTGCAGCATGACAACGACCCCAAACATACGTTGAAAGTCATTAAGAACTATCTTCAGCTTAAAGAAGAGCAAGGAGTCCTGGAAGTGATGGTATGCCCCAAAAGAGCCCTGATTTCAACATTACTGAGTTTGTCTGGGATTACATGAAGAGAGAGAAGCAAAGGCGGTTGCCTAAATCTTTGAGTTAAGCTCATGATGAATGGGGACAAAAACAAAACTGTTGCGTTTATAATTTTGTTCAGTGTAGATATAAACTCTTAAAGTGTCTATTTTTAAATCAGTCTTACTTTATAGCATTTTTCCACACCTTTCTAAAACTTTAGTTAATGTTCCCGTGCCAAAGACAGTTGAAAAAAAGGGGAAGGCCAATCCTCTACCAGTGGGGCAGGATGGTCTGCAAGAATTTTAATCACCTAGGCTGCACTCTTTCCAACCGCCATCACCTCAAGTCCGCTCCTTCTGCGGATGTGATCACGCCAGGAGTACCTGTCCCCACAGTACCAGGAGCTGGTGGAGAACTGCTGCAGGAATAGGTGGAGGACCAGGTGCCTGCTGGTGGCCTACAGAACCCTAGGTATAACAATGTTTCGCAGAAACCAAAAGAGCATCCCTAAGGCTCTGGCTGAAAAGGGGTGACGAGTAGGGTCACTAGAAGGCCACTCAGACGCAGGTCAAGATCTGATCAACCTCTGGTCAGGTTGCCTAGGTGAGGATGTTGTTTCAAGAACCGAAACACCCAGGGAGTGACACCAATGATGCGTCTGATTGTCTGCAGCAAGAGATGTGTGATAAGCTTAAGGTTAACATCCTTGTCATTGCTTTAAAAAACCCACCAGATAGACAGCTTGTTCACTTTTTTATCAATGGCTTCACATATGGTTTTCATCCAGGTATAGATGTACTTCTCAGCATTTGTCATGCCTGCCACAATCCCAAGCATTAGTGACTTGAATTTGATTTGGGACACCATGGGTAGCCAGTGGAGGTCACTGAGTAATGGAGTCATTTTGGGCTGATCAAAAACCAGATGCGCTTCTGCATTCTGAACCATTTGTAAGGGTTTCACCGCACAAGCTGGAAGACCTACTAGAAGGGTATTGCAATAGTCGAGGCGAGAGATAACCATGGCCTGTACCAGCAGCTGGGTGGCATACTGAGTGAGGTATGGCCTGATTTTTCTTTTGTTGTACAGAGCAAAGCGGCATGACCGAGAGACAGCAGCAACATGGTCTGAAAAGACTGTACACAGACGCAGCTCCTTCCATAAGTTTTGGTGGGAAGTGGGAGATATTTCTTGTCTCTTTGTCCCTCAGAGTTCCCATCTGGGCTGTCTACAGTCCTGCTGTCCTTTGCCAGTGCTTCACAAGCTATACCCCATTTTATGCCCAACATACCCGCCATTCTTTGGTGACATGAATGGTCTAGAAATCCATGCTTAACCACTGTGAAAACAATGTAGTAATAGAGATCCTAAACAAAGGTTGATCTCATTCTTCAGCCATCACGCATTTCCCGGATCTTTCACACTGTTTTCTAATCTCATACTTTTATCTTTTTTAGTGAGTCGTGGTCTGCAGGAGGTTTTAGATGAACATAAGATCAGTCTGAGGAGGAGATGTGAACTTGTGACTGAAGGAAGTGATGAAACAGGAAGTGGAAACCTCTTCAACAGGATCTACACTGAGCTCTACATCACAGAGGGACAGAGTGAAGAGGTTAATACCCAGCATGAGGTGAGGCAGCTTGAGACAGCTTCCAAGAAGAAGATCCTCCATGACACTCCAATCAGGTGCCAGGACATCTTTAAAGCCTTACCTGGCCAACAGAGACCCATCAGAGTGGTTCTGACCAACGGCGTCGCTGGCGTTGGAAAAACCTTCTCAGTGCAGAAGTTCACTCTGGACTGGGCAGAGGGCTCGGAAAACCAAGATGTCAGTCTGCTGGTTCTGCTCTCGTTCAGGGAGCTGAACTTGATCAAAGATGAGCAGCACAGTCTCCTCACGCTGCTCCATGTTTTCCATCCAACATTACAGAAGGTCCCAGCAGAGAAGCTCGCTGTCTGTAAACTGTTGTTCATCTTTGACGGCCTGGATGAAAGCAGACTTTCATTGGATTTCCACAACAATCAGGTTGTGTCTGATGTCACACAGAAGTCATCAGTCAACCTGCTGCTGACAAACCTCATCCAGGGGAATCTGCTTCCCTCGGCTCTCGTCTGGATAACTTCCCGACCAGCGGCCAATCAGATCCCTCCTTCGATGCGTCGGCAGGGTAACAGAAGTACGAGGCTTCACTGGCGCTCAGAAGGAGGAGTACTTCAGGAGGAGAGTCAGTGATGAAGAGCTGTCCAGCAGAATCATCTCACACATCAAGACCTCCAGGAGCCTCCACATCATGTGTCTAATCCCAGTCTTCTGCTGGATCACTGCTACAGTTCTGGAGCACATGTTGACTACAGACCAGAGAGGAGAGCTGCCCAAGACCCTGACTGACCTGTACTCACACTTCCTGCTGGTTCAGATGAAGAGGAAGAAGCAGAAGTACGATGAGGGACATGAGACGAGTCCACAGGAGCTGACGGAGGCTGACAGGAAGGTTCTTCTGAAGCTGGGGAGGCTGGCGTTTGAACAGCTGGAGAAAGGAAACATCATGTTCTACCAAGAAGACCTGGAGCAGTGTGGTCTTGATGTCACAGAGGCCTCGGTGTACTCAGGAGTTTGTACAGAGATCTTCAAAAGAGAGAGTGTGATCTTCCAGAAAACAGTCTACTGCTTTGTTCATCTGAGCGTTCAGGAGTTTCTGGCTGCAGTCTACATGTTCCACTGTTACAGAAGCTGTAACACAACAGTACTGAAGACTTTTTTGGGGAAACATTACAGTGAATCATCTCTGGTTGTCTTCCTGATGGGAGCAATGATAAAATCTTTGAAAAGTAAAAATGGCCACCTGGACCTGTTCGTTCGCTTCCTTCATGGCCTCTCTCTGGAGTCCAACCAGAGACTCTTAGGAGGCCTGCTGGGTCGGACAGACAACAGTCCAGAAATCATCCAGAGAGCCATCGACAACCTGAAGAAGATGAACAGTAATAAGATCTCTCCTGAAAGAAGCGTCAACATCTTCCACTGTCTGATAGAGATGAACGACCACTCAGTACATCAGGAGATCCAAGAGTTCCTGAAGTCAGAGAACAGATCAGAGAAGAAACTCTCTGAGATCCACTGCTCAGCTCTGGCCTACATGCTGCAGATGTCAGAGGAGGTTCTGGATGAGTTGGACCTGAAGAAGTACAACACATCATACGAGGGACGACAGAGACTGATTCCAGCTGTGAGAAACTGCAGAAAGGCTCGGTAAGTCCAGATGTGATTATTAACACTGTAAAGCAAACGTAAAGCTGAAGAATCAGTATTACAGTAAAGATCCACAATTTACACATATACTCGATATAAAACCTCCACACTATAAAAGTTTCCTAAACTAGTATTAAACCATCTTTATTGAAAAGATTCTACATGTGTTACGCTACAACTGTCTACAAACAGCATGGTTGTTTTTATATCCATCAAGTTAGGGACACAAGTATCTTCTATTATCTTTTATATTAGGGTGATGGAGGCGTGATACAAATCCAGCACAAAAACTTGAGGAAATAAGAGTTTGTGCTGAAAATGTTTTATCACAGCAAACTTTTTTTTTTTTTTTTTTTTTTTTACAGTGGATACAGTGTCTGCATTCTTTTTATATACTGTGTCTGTTTATCATTTCTTTTACAGACACACAGACATGCCATATCTGTCATCTGCTGGAATTAATGTCATTTTCATGCAGTTATTGCTATTCAATTTTTTTCACTGCAGTTTCTAAACTATTCATAAGAAGGACTGTTCTACCCATTTACAACCTCCAGTAATTTTACAGCTCATTAACCATCATGTTAAAATAACATTTAACAAACAGAAATTACAGCACACTGTTGTGTCGCCAAGTGCTTGCTCATGGTGCGGATTGTTGGGTCTCTGTTTGAGATTTGTGACTAGGGATGCACCGACAGTTCGGCCACTGGAATTAATCACCCGAAAATAGCACTAAAAAGCAATTTTGGTGTTCAGCCTAATAAGTACAAAGACTGAACAATTATGTTGATATGTCGGCAGTGTGGAGATATTTTAAAGTTTCAGAGAAAGAGGCGAAAATCGCATTTTGCAGACACTATTTTCTGCTGAATTGTCTCCCAGCACACCCACTCCATCTGTGGCTGACTTCTTAGAAAAGAACCACTTTGAGTGTTTCTGTCACTCCTTTTGTGAGAAGGCGATTAAGCTAGCCACGCATAAATTTTGAGTGCACATGTATTCAAGTCTACATGGTAAATCCACTGAAACGGACCAGTGCGAGCTGACAGGCAGGTTAGCGACTTTATCCTGTCAGTTTCTCTCTTTACAAAGACAAGTGTTGCAGTATGAGAGTCCTACCTGAAAAGGCTATGAAGTCTTCATGTTACATGATACAAGAACCACATACAACATTATTTATCAAATTGGGTCGGACTTGATGAATTTAGCACGTGGATACACTGTGACAACGTCCGGTTTTCAAAACAAGGTGTCTATACAGTATGGAAATAAGATTAATTGGATTATATTCACAGAAAGTATAAAATTTATATTATAAAACTTTAAATATTATATGTTTACTTTAAAAGTAAATGGACACATGTAATTTACTTTACCAGACCCTCTCGGGCCTCGGACCCACCCACCATAGTCTCTCCACATTCCTTGGGAAACATGCAATGGTAAAAATTCGGTATTCAGGAAAGTTTTTCATTATATTCCATTTTGGTTTGGCAAAGATTTTTCATTTCGGTGCATCCCTAGTCTCTGTTAATAATATTACAAAGAGTACAGTCTAGACCTACTCTATATGAAAAGTTCAATTTGCTAACTTTTGTTATAATTTGCCACTGTATAAATAACATTTGATTGAATTACTCACTATATGACACATGTTCACATTCCAGTCATTTGACAGACATTTGTAATTTGGTTGTGCTTCATACTGTTGCTCAAGGACACTTCATGTTAATGTTCTTTGTGATGCAAAATGCCCAGAGACATATAGATATAGATAGTGTCAGATTTGATTTACCTTTAAGTTTTATGTTCTCTGTCATCACAGACTTAATGGCTGTGGACTCTCAGAGACTCACTGTGTAGTCGTGGCCTCAGCTCTGAAGTCCAACCCCTCCCATCTGAGAGAGTTGGACCTGAATTTCAACGAACTGCAGGATTCAGGAGTGAAGATGCTGTCTGCTGGACTGGCGAGTCCACACTGCAGACTGGAGACTCTGAAGTTAGTTCATGTATTTTGCTCTTGTCTAGTGTATCTACAACATTTAAATTCATAACATAAGTTTTAAGTGGTCTTCAGTTCTGTTGTTTTCTTTGTTTGTCTGAGCACAAATCACAACATCTCTTTTTTATAGTCAGTCAATTGAGTCTGAACTGAAACTTGATTAGTATATGTAAGAAAACTGTGGGATCTACAGTGGGGAGAACAAGATAGATACACTTTGATACACTGCTGATTTTGCAGGTTTTCCTACTTACAAAGCATGTAGAGGTCTGTAATTTTTATCATAGGTACTCGTCAACTGTGAGAGACGGAATCTAAAACAAAAATCCAGAAAATCACATTGTATGATTTTTAAATAATTAATTTGCTTTTATTGCATGACATAAGTATTTGATCACCTAACAACCAGTAAGAATTCCGGCTCTTACAGACCTGTTAGTTCTTCTTTAAGAAGCCCTCCTGTTCTCCACTAATTACTTTTATTAACTGCACCTGTTTGAACTCGGTACCTGTATAAAAGACACCTGTCCACACGCTCAATAAAACAGACTCCAACCTCTCCACAATGGCCAAGACCAGAGAGCTGTGTAAGGACATCAGAGATAAAATTGTAGACATGAACAAGGCTGGGATGGGCTACAGGACAATAGGCAAGCAGCTTGGTGAGAAGGCAACAACTGTTGGGGCAATTATTAGAAAATAAAAGAAGTTCAAGATGACAGTCAATCTCCCTCGGTCTGGGGCTCCATGCAAGATCTCACCTTGTGGGGCATCAATGATCATGAGGAAGGTGAGGGATCAGCCCAGAACTACACGGCAGGACCTGGTCAATGACCTGACGAGAGCGGGGACCACAGTCTCAAAGAAAAATCTTGCAGCACACGCAAGGTCCCCCTGCTCAAGCCAGCGCATGAAGTTTGCCAATGACCATCTGGATGATCCAGAGGAGAAATGGGAGAAGGTCATGTCGTCTGATGAGACAAAAATAGAGCTTTATGGTCTTAACTCCACTCGCGGTGTTTGGAAGAAGGATAAGTACAACCCCAAGAACACCATCCCAACCATGAAGCATGGAGGTGAAAACATCAGTCTTTGGGGATGCTTTTCTGCAAACAACCTCCTTCCCTCAGTAAGAGCATTGAAGATGGGTCGTGGCTGGATTTTCCAGGATGAGAACGGCCCGAAACACACAGCCAGGGCAACTAAGGAGTGGCTTCATAAGAAGTTTCTCAAGGTCCTGGAGTGGCCAGTCTCCAGACCTGAATCCAATAGAAAATTTCTGGAGAGAGGTGAAAGTCCATATTGCCCAGCGATAGCCCCGAAACCTGAAGGATCTGGAGAAGGTCTGTATGGAGGAGTGGCCCAAAATCCCTGCTGCAGTGTGTGCAAAAGAACTACAGGAAAAGTATGATCTCTGTAATTGCAAACAAACGTTTCTGTACCATATATTAAGTTCTGCTTTTCTGATGTATCAAATACTTTTGTCATGCAATAAAATGCGAATTAATTATTTATAAATCATACAATGTGATTTTCTGGATTTTTGTTTTAGATTCTGTCTCTCACAGTTAAATTGTACTTATGATAAAAAATACAGACCTCTACATGCTTTGTAAGTAGGAAAACCTGCAAAATCAGCATTGTATCAAATACTTGTTCTCCCCACTGTATCTGAAAATGTGTTGAGAGAGATATATATAACGCAGTCGTGATGTCGTCATGTGCATTACAAAACCGCAAAATTTAATAAAACAGAAAAGATGTGTGTAATGCTGACTTGTCTGTGTGCACTGCAGTTTGCTCATTATCTCTGCCCAAACCGCGCTCTTGCATGTGCCCCTAAAAACTGATAAGCGTACGTGCAATGAGAACAATTATTTATGAACAGTGTGCCAGTAACTTTTAAGACAACAACCTACCGTAACCCCCTCGCCGCTCCGCCGCTAGTCATTCAAAACACAGTCGGATGTGCCACCGGAGCACTGGGAGAAATGCTGGTGACACTCTGTGATGCCGGTTTCAGACCAAACGTGAATTTTTGCCTCACGACGCTTTCCTCGCGTGAGTACATTCGCTGCAAGTGTTCACACACAATGCGAGAAGGCGATTTTAACGCGATAAGGTGAATAAACACAACTCGCCATTACTGCAACTGTATTAAACCAAAGTAAACATTTTGCTGTGATTAAATAGCAATAAACGGATTAAACTGATGCCGAAATAACTAATACATGATGCAGATTTGTTAAACATATCAATTCTTGCTTTGTCAGGTCTGTCAGCAAGACAGCAGGACAACAACTTCTAAAATGTTTGTTTTCTGAATGGAGTTTGTATCGATCAGGGCTATGCTATGCTAACTTGGTCACAGTAAAGTACAATGATAGCTGGAATAAAGTTACAGACACGTTTTATGAACTCACCAGGTAGTTCAACCTCCTCGCTTTCTTTTCTCCAAGTAATGTCCAGCTTTGTCCGGTTTTTATATAAATATGAAGTCGTAGTCCGACAGAGCCAACGACGCTAACAACAACACTGGAACATGATGTGCACGGAATCTATCTGCTGAGAAGCTCCAGTCAAGATAAATCAATGTTGAAATCCCAAAAACTAAAGTAAAAAGCTAATTTAATAAAAAACAGTTCACTCCGAGCTCCTCCCGCGAGTAAACGCCATAGTTGTCAGAGCCGAATCCGACCGACTACGAGGGTTTATTTCTCCAATGCTTGGAGCGCTGCTCCCTGCTCCTCTCCCCCAAGTTTAGCAGCTCTCAGCTGGCCTGCAGATTTTCAATCCCCCGCTCTGCTCGGCCCTCTCCACACAACGCTCCGAAGCCTGGGTGATGTATGGACAATCTCAACACTGATAGGCTATCGTGACTCAGCGTCGCGCGACTTCTTCGCTTGAGTTGAAAATATTCAACTTGCACAACGATTGAATAAACAAAAACAACCCACAGATATGAAACAGCTGTAACTGGATTTAATATTCATCTAGTGGCAAAATAGCATACTATTGAAATTATACATGAAATTATAATGAATGTAGTCTATGATTGTTAAGTATACTAACAGTATACTACTAACGAAACAAAACATTAGAACCATAGAAACATAGAGACTCTGCATTAGACAGATGTACATTGAGTCGGTGGCAGTGTCCCAATATGTGCTGCTTCGAGCCGCCTGGTCGGTAGAGCAACACACTCCCCTTGTTCTGTTTGACATCTGTGTGTGTGTGTGTGTGTGTGATGTGTATGTGTGACATTGGGATGATGTCTGTAGAAGGCTGACATTATGATGATCTAAAATAACACAGTGACAAAGTCCCTCTACTCATTTTAGGGAAAATTGGATTGATTAGGACATAGTAAAGTTGAGCTACACATTAAAACCTTAACACATCTGATTGGATTAAAAATGGATTTTGATCTTCATCATTTATTCTTTATTCAGATTGGAGCGCTGCAGTTTGTCAGAGATCAGCTGTGCTTCTCTGGCCTCAGCTCTGAAGTCCAACCCCTCCCATCTGAGAGAGCTGGACCTGAGTGAAAATGTGCTGCAGGATTCAGGAGTGAAGCTGCTGTGTGGTTTTCTGGAGAGTCCACACTGCAGACTGGAGACTCTGAGGTCAGACACCATTATTTCCTTTTGTGCTGAGATTAATATGATGTGAAAGTTGTGGTGACACTAAAGTGCAGACATAAGACATAAGGCTAATATTATACTGATCGACACTGAGTGTCTTAATGCCAAAGTCTATTTTCTTCTTCAGTGGTTTAGTCTGTTTACCGTGGCAGAGCAATGTTGAGCTCCATATTTAAAACAATAATATAAGAAGAAAATTCTATGCTGGATAAATCACTCTTTTACAGATCCAGTCTCTGCAATTTGTCAGTGATCAGCTGTCCTTATCTGGCCTCAGCTCTGATGTCCAACCCCTCCCATCTAAGACAACTGGAGTTGAGTAAAAACAACCTGCAGGATTTCGGAGTGAACCTGCTGTCTGCTGGACTAGAGAGTCCACACTGTAGACTGGAGACTCTGAGGTCAGAGACCAATTTATACTTTTGTGCTGAGATTAATATGATGTCAAAGTTGTGATGACACTAAACGGCAGAGGGTGTGTCACGTAAACCTGTTACTATCTGTGATTGAGCATACGTCGGTATCTACGCAAACGTAGGGAGATACCGGAAGAGGTTAAGAGATTCATGTGTGTTAGGTTACGACGTGTTGGAATAAAGTGAAGCTAGACAAAATACCGCCTCCTCATCTGTATTAAGAATATACAAAGATAGCAATATTCTACAGGGTGGTCTGATATTAATGAGGTAGTATTCTTTTCAATATTAATATTATAACTAAGATTTAAATGCTTTTGAAAATGAAAAGTATGCAGTGAGTATCTCAGGCCTCCAAATGTTATTTTGAGAAGTTTAAAGGGGCTATGTGTAGTTTTTAATGAAATTCACTACATTTTTATTGCCTATTTGTGAACAGGTTGTAACCTCAAATAATAATGAACCATTTGCCAGCTTTCCCAGTTGCCTACAACAGTCTGTATGCTGCTTATTATGTAAAGAAATCAGGTCAGATTTTCTGCGAAATCCATTGGCTTTTTGTAGGCTATGACATCTGTGGGCATTCCCAAGCTTCTTATCCACCGATTCTGCACTGAACAGCAACAACACAGCAAACAAAATGATGTTCGCTAACACCAAAAAATGACTGTCTCTCAGTACAACACAGACTCCATGTAAGGATAAAAACCAACAAAAACGTTTTATGTGCTGAAGCCCGTCAGGCTAAAGGAGAATCAGATTGACATAGGGAAAAAACACAGTCAACATCGGACAGGCGTTTCAATCATAGAGAGACCTGTGCTTTGTTTGGGATACAAAAACCAACCCGGAGTTGGCGTTCATCCTATTGGACAGTTAAACTAACACTACTGAAAAACGTTAAATATACTGTGATTTTGTATTTTAGTTAACTCAAGTAACATTTGCGGGCTAATGCTGGCTCTCGCTGACCATATGTTGACATTAGATATCCGAGCATAACACTGTCTTGAGTGGAAAAAGCATTTTTTGCGACCAGCTTGCATCCCGATCATTGCTGCTTGTGGTTATATTTAATTTTTTTTTTCAGTTCATCCTCATACATTTGACATCTTTTGAGACTTTGGGATCTTGAGTTGAATCATAACAGTTTCTGTGGGTTTTTATTTGTTTGGCTGCACAACATGAGTTTTTATAGATGGAGCCACTGGTAGAGCTGCAAAATTTAAGAGTCGAAATCAATCTTTGTTGAATTAGCAGCATGTTGTCATTAATATTAATGAAGGCTCTTTTTACCTTTTTGTATTTTACAGTTTCAACCTGCATCCTGTTCGGTTCAGCTGTTTGGGGTTTCCATTTTCTAATCTTGTACATTCTAAACCTTCTCCAGCTCTGAACAGGTTATTAATGAATGATTTCAAGCAGAACATTGTCTTCTAAAGTTGTATCATTTATTTTTTATTCAGCCTGAGTTTCTGCAGTTTGTCAGAGATCAGCTGTGCTTCTCTGGCCTCAGCTCTGAAGTCCAACCCCTCCCATCTGAGAGAGCTGGACCTGAGTGACAACAAGCTGCAGGATTCAGGAGTGAAGCTGCTGTGTGGTTTTCTGGAGAGTCCACACTGCAGACTGGAGACTCTGAGGTCAGACACCATTATTTCCTTTTGTGCTGAGATTAATATGATGTGAAAGTTGTGGTGACACTAAAGTGCAGACATAAAGCTGATTCCTGACACTGAGTATCTTAATGCTAAAGTCTATTTTTTTTCTTCAGTAGTTTTGTCAGTTGACTGTGGTAGAGCAATGTTGAGCACCACATTTAAGAAAAATCCTAATTAGGGTGGGTTAAATCCCGAGGACACATTTTTGCTTGTGTTATTTACAAAGTAGTAAAGAGTGCAAATATAGTGTTAATACAAAATATACACATTGCCAAAAATACCATAATTTGAGGTTCAGTATCTTTCCCAAGGGCACTTCCACATGCAGATTTGACCTACCTTCTGAGCCACAACCACCCTATAAAAGTGTATATAGTTTATTTAAAATGTTCTATGATTATGTCCTTAATCATAGAACATTTAGGCGGCATGGTGGTGCAGTAATTAGCGCTGTTGCCTCACAGCAAGAAGTTCGCTGGTTAAAACCCTGGTTAACCAGGCCTTTCTGTGTGGAGTTTGCTTGTTCTCCACATGCCTGCGTGGGTTTTCTCCAGGTGCTCCAGTTTCCCCCACCATTAAAAAGGTAGGTTCTCTAGTCAGTGCCTAAACCATAAACCTGCCTCTTAGACCCCATCCCGACTAGGCTGCTTAAAGAGGTTTTACCTTTAGTCAGCACTTCTCTACTAGATATGATCGATCCATTTTCCTCTCTCCTCCTGTCGCTTCCTGGCTCTGGATCTGTGGTTGGGAGTCGCTGCTGCCCCGTGTTCCTGCTCGACAACCTCTGCTGCTACAATTACAACTACTGTTACAAGTCCTACTGCTGTTATTACTGTTATTATTATTACCATTATTATAATTATCATCATTGACACTACTATAAATATCTGTATCATTTTTCATTCAGGCTATAGCAATATTACCTTTACTGTCTGTACCTCTGTGTGTATACTGTATAGGCCGCCTCCCTCCCCTCCCTCTCTTTCTCTGTTTTTCTCTTGCCCCCTTTCTCTCTCTCACTCTTGCACTTGGTGGGAATTGTTGGGCTTCTGTAAATAACATCACAGAGTACGGTCTAGACCTGCTCTTTTATGGAAAGCGCTGTGAGATATCTGTTGTTGTGATTTGGTGCTATATAAATAAAATTGAATTGAATTGCCGGCATGGCATTTCTGGAGTTGGTCCCCAGGTGCTGTACAGCTACCCACTGCTCCCTTCAGGGATGGGTTAAATGCAGAGGATGAATTTCGCTACTTATGTGTTTGTGACAATAAAGTACGTTTACTTTTTTTACATTTACATATTGCACATTATGTCCCATTTTGTCCCATAAGTCAAAAAGTTATAATATTTGGCGTCTACAGAGAGACAGTATTAAACAAAAAGAACTGAAATGAAGGCTGGAGCCACCTGCTGTCTGTCTCTCGACATGAGGTCAATAAGTTGTAAAGTTTGATTGCCACAGGAAGAAAGGATTTCCTGTGCTCTGCAGTTTGCCCAGCATCCTCCTGACACCACTACTAAAGAAGGGCAGGCTGGGTTATGTTGAATGCACTGGAGAAAAAAAACAACACGACTCTCACAGCGCTACCTGACTCGTTCAGGTGAACATGGTCTAGATGAAGCTGTGCCTATTCTCAACTGGTCATTTTACTGCGACCTTCCGCTGCTAGCCAAACTGAAGGGGGTCCGGTGATGGTTTAACCAAGGGCTATGTGTGTCAGGACCAAAGACTGTATATAAGAAATGAACGAAGTCATCGTGACATCACCCATTGGTTTGTGGAATGCAGGTTTCAGGGATTCCGCATTGGAGTCACGTCTCAGACCGGAAGTTTCCCGCTTGGTCAGGAGTAGAGTTGCCGAGTAGTATGGCTCCAGTCATTAAGCTTTTTAGCTGCAGAAAGTTTTGCTTCATCCCTGCCTTTATCTCCTCCAGCCAGGTGGTCAGAGTGGATGATGGCAGGTGGTCAGAGGGGGTTGGGTTTGTCCTGAGGTATAGATCAGTGTGTACTAAAGTAACTGTGTGCACCGCTATGCTAACAAACTGCTGCAAGTACGCCATTGATACTGATGACTGCTACAAGGCCTAAAACCACACTGACTGAGACTTTCAAAATAAACTCTACATGTTTATCAAATGGCATTACAATTCCATGAAATGAAAATGTTGTGGATCTTCTGAGAATGATTTCTTGACTTCAAACATTTTTAAACAAAACAACCTGCTTCTTAAGATATAGACAGACACTTTTTTTTTTTTTTTTCAGACTGAGTTTCTGCAGTTTGTCAGAGATCAGCTGTGCTGCTCTGGCCTCAGCTCTGAACTCCAACCCCTCCCATCTGAGAGAACTGGAACTGCGAGGAAACAAGTTGCAGGATTCAACTGTGAAGCTACTGTGTGACCTTGTGGAGAGTCCACACTGTAGACTGGAGACTCTGAGGTCAGTAGAGGGTTGGAGTCAGTCCATTCTGTTTTCAGATAGGGATGTGTGATATGACCAAAATCTCATATTTATATGGGCAATTTCATATCCAAATAACAATACATATCCTGATAAAGTTTTTTTGTAAATTCAATGAAACATGAGGTTCTGGACATCTGAGCAGCACGTCTATGGCGGCGGGAATCTCGTCTCCCTCCAGGAAGCCCTGCAGACTGGCTACCCGTGCTTCTCCTGACTCCCTGGCCTTCATGGCAAAGAAGGCCAGGAAATTCATATTCCCAGAGTCTTCGTTAGTGGGGTCAGGCAGGCAGATGGCCGGGCCTGGTGGGTGGCTAGGCGCTGTGGCACTAGCAGGCCGGGAATCAGGCAGGTGGCTAGCCTCTGGAGCGCTAGCAGGCCGGGGATCAAATGAAAACTTAGTAGCAGGTGAGAGCAACAGGCTAGACTGCTGAACACTGTTGCCGATCTGAGGAGCGGAGTTGTGGAGGAAGCGAAGAACCTATGGTGATAGAGAGTCCCTCAATCACGGCTTTTCAGTGACACTCTTGAGCCAGTGATCCAAAGATCACAGATTGCGTCCTTCCACAAAACCTTTATCTCAATAAGATCACACTCTAGTTCACAAAGTTCATCTGAATAGTCTGCTGGGTCCTTTTTACTGTTGACGTCCTACTGTCTGGAGGTTGAGTGCAGTAGGTGAGAGCAGAGGTGTGGACCCAAATGCAGACACAGACAGAGGATACAGTTTAACAAAAGATTTATTCTCTAATAAAACAGAGATACTCAGGCTTACTTGCAAGTGCAGGCAAAGTCCAAATAAAGGCGTAATCCACAACAAAACATAATCCAAGGGAACAAGGTACAATCCAAAACACAGCGAACCAAGGTACGGCTAAACACTCGACATAAGACAAGGATGTCACAAACACTGAACACAACTGAGGACAATATATACACACAAACAAGCAGGGAGGGCAGCACAGGTGAAACACATCAGGCAATCAACAACAGGAACAAAGCTAGACAAGGACACATGAGAACAGAACTACAAAATAAAACAGGAAGAAAAAGCATATGAAAACACACAAGGACAGACCTACCAAAGTAAAACGCAAAACATGTAACGACTGCAAAATCAGGGTATGGACAGAGACAGGACTAAACAGGAGACAGGAATACACTAAAACAAAAGATTAAGGACTAAGACACAGACCAAAATAATAAAACACCAAATTACATGGACCAGGAAAAACACTAAACATGAACTAAAGCACAGGACTAAGAACTAAGGCAAAGAACTAAAACGCAGAAGACAGAGAGAAGACAGATACTAAGAAAACTTAAACATGTGAATGAACAAGATCAAAGCTTATAGAAACACAAAACTCAAAAACAGACGTAAACAGGAAAAACATGAACACAAAACTGTCGTGGACATTTACATTCTAATTCAAAGGTTGTGGGTTCGGGTCCCACCGGAGTCGCCAAGACAGTCACTAACGTCTGGCCCAGAACAAAGGGATGCATAGTCATTTACACAGTCTGGGTATCTATGTTTTGGGAACAAAAAGATCCTCTAGCTGCTCTGCCTGGTCCCAGACAAAACAGGAGAGGAACAGAAAACAACTCCACATATTTGACTTAAACCCTACACACATGTGGACAGACTAGCGGAATAATAAGAATAATAATAAAAAGAACACTTTGAAGCTTAAACAATGTATAAGACATAATAATAATAAGGGGAAAATAGCAATAATAATAATAAGAGAAAAATAGCACTATTATAAGTACCTGCATAAATGGATAATAAGTGTAAGAAGAAAACAATTTTCTGCCCTTACAAAAACCACACTCCTAACATGGACAGAAAGACAGAGAGAGAGAGAACAGGCAGTTTTCAGGTGTTTGAGTTGATGAAGATGACTGTTGTTGTTGTGTTCATGTCTCCAGGAAATAAAGCTGGATTCCAGCTGACAGCATCACAAGATGTATAGAGACAGTGGTCCTCATTCATCAAACTGTCGGACCATCAAATCTGATCTCAAAGTGTTTGTTCTCTCATTTCAACACTAAACTACTGATCAGTTCACCTTTGTCACAGCTCTGAGAACAGTCTGACTGAAGCCTGCTAATCACTGGCTCTTATTTCAGAGAACCCTCATTACATTTAGTAACCACGTGGTCTTTCTACAGACCAGGGGTCTCAATTATAAACAGTGCTTACGTACAAAACAGGGCTGGAAACGTGTGTGTGCCACATCCCAAGCAAAGGTTGTGATCTAAAAAAAACAAACTTAAGGGGAAAATGTGCGAGAAATGAAAAAACGGCGACTCACATGGCAGAAGGATGAAACTGTTTGAAATGAATAGGCCAACTATTGTGTTAAGTAAATCGAAATATTATCTCAGAGTAGTATAGGCTTAAAGCCTTTCTAAATAATCAGACATTGTTTGATTGTTTTTCCCTGAAGTGTGCAAAAAACGCACAATTAAAGATAATTTGCGGCGCACAAAAAGAACCATGATTTAGGATAATAAAAAACAAATGGAGATTCTGTTTCTGCCAAAGAACACCTCAAATAAGTTGGACAGTTTAATCAAGAATCATATAATTAATACTTGCATGCATCGAAATTTATTCTCATAAGGTGAACAGGAGGACAAATTACATTTAAACTGATGCCGTTTTCAGTGCGTCAGTGGAGCAAATACAAGTACATATTTTCATGTAGTATCGAGCCACGTTACGTTATGAATACGTTATGGAAAAATATTTTGTTATTTACATCATTTAAGTCATATTTCTCTTTACTCATGGGCTCTTTAATAGAGTGGACTGTTTGTAGAGCCTAAATAAATGTTTAAACACAAGCAATTAATTTGGTTTCCTCTCTTTTCAAATAAGGAAATCCAAATTAGTACCTGAGACATCCCATCTGTGTGTGAGTGTGTGTTCCCTTCCTGCAGATCGGTTATAAATAGTGAAAGTGAAAGTGCGTTTTTTTTTACTCGCCAAACAACATGCTTCAGTTTCACCAAAAGGAATGTCAGTGTCACACACAAGTTAAATTTCTTTTGTAGCTTTTCTGCAGTCAAGACGTATTAACATTAACATTTCGCTGACCATTTATAGGCAACTATGGGCGTTTGAAGGGTCTGACATGGCCACATTTCAAGTTGATTGTGATTTATAAAGGGAACTTGCTTACAAGTCTGGGTATGCATGGTTTTATAAGTCTGAATATTTATATATAAATGAGACCCCAGAACCTCTGCTGAAGTCCAGTGATCACAATTGTATATCTTTCCCTCTGTCACAATATTTTTGATACCAGCCAGGATGTTTATTTGTGTGATATTTCAAAAACACATAAGATGTTCAAAATCACACAGTGATTTAACAGTATTTCACATTTAACAAAAGTAAATCCCTCACTGAACAGTTTCTGAACTAAAGATTATAATTGATGTGTTGCATCACTGATGAAGGGAGTCTCTGTAAACACTGATGATGAATATTGTTTCTTGTTCTCTCAACAGCTGGGAGCCATTTAATATTTGATAAGCAGTCCATGTGTGTTGAGAGAGGATCAGCTGTGTCCTGATGATCCAGAGAGGTTGAAGCAGCAGCATCAGCTTGTGTGTGGAGAGGCTCTGACTGGGCCATGTTACTGGGAGGTAGAGTGGAGAGGAGAGCTTCATCCAGCAGTGACTGACAGAGGAATCCCAACAGTGCTGCAGTCTGAACTGCTCTGAGATCAGCTCCACTGTCAGACACAAAGTCAAGTCCACCATCATCCCTGTGTGTTCCTCTGGATGTGTGTGGTCAAATTACAATACACTATACTAGTATGCATTAACTTTTTTATATAAATACATTTTATAATTTTATTTTTGGACTATTGTGATATATATTCATTATTACCTTTGAGATGTTAAATCAGACTGTTGCTGTTTTTTTTCTTTCATATAAATATTATGCAAGACAAAAAAAACAAAATACACTTTTAAGATCTTAATAAACTTTTCCACACTTAACGCACATCTGCTGCCATAGCCCTTTATATGTGGTTTCACCCAGTTCGAGTGGTACTGTTTTAAAACAGTTGCGTGGCTGTGGCTCAGTAGTGAGAGTTTCCCATTAATCAGAAGGTCAGCGGTTCAATTCCCAGCTCCTCCAGGCTGCATGTCGAAGTGTCCTTGAACAAGATACTGAACCTTGAATTGTTTCTGGTGTGAATGTGTGTAAATGGTGAATGCGATGTAGTGTAAAAGCACTTTGGTCGAAAAGACTAGAAAGGCGCTATACGGAACATTTATATTTGCACAGAGGCTGGTATAGCAATTTATTAACCTTAATAAGTGCTGTAATTTTCTAAACATACTCATGCAAAATAACACTCAGACCCTTTTTCAATCACTAACCTGTTTCAAACAGCTTTCTGTCACCAATATTCTGTGATTTAATTTTTCGTGCAACTCTTTTTATTTATTTTAACTACTAAAAACTTAACTTAAAACTTTTAGCAGTGAAGGCATTTGGTGTTATTTCTGACAGTAAGGTCCACCTAGACACGCTCTTATTTCGTTGTGTTTTTCTCTTCCATCTCTTGCGTCAGCCTCTGTGCCTCTGTGTGACCCGGTCTCGTTCCTAGCTGGCTCGCCAAAAAATGTGGGGTCAAATAAAAATAAAGCTTGATGGAATAATAAGAAATGAATGAAGCACCGAAGACCCAAAAGGGCACCATAGACAGCAAGAGTTTCGGTTCTGCAGATGTTCTTTATTCTTCAACCGGTACCAAATGAGTTCACACCACACAGGTCCAAAGATGAAGAACTGACCAACAAGCACTGCAACTCTGCTTAAATACACTTCCCTGCACAGATGTCTTTCCTCGTTATAATTCTTATAGATCCTTGGTCTTTCAATGTCATCTTTATGTGTACTTCAACAGTTTTGTGCATCTGCACACTAACAGCTGTCTGGGCAGAGGCCTTGGTGCTTTTTGTCCTTGCTTCCTTTGATCTGACCCCCTCATATTCTCATGATTAACTCATCCTCACAATATGGCATATTTACTGCCTTATACTGCCTAAGCCTCTTCCATACTGCTTAGCACTTCACTCTCTATAAGCCCCTTTGTCATATTGCACTCCTTTAGTGTTGAAATTACTCCACCCTGTAGCCCCTGGTTTTCCGTTCTATCTAACTAATGATCTAACTTCTACTCGGTCCAGCTAACCTACAGACTTGCTGGCGCATCTCTATGAAAGGGAGGGCTGTGAGGGAGAAGGAGAAATCCCAAACTAGTGGGGCTTCTTGATTGGCTGCAGCAACTGCAGGCATTGATTTTTTACAATAAAGATTATATGAATATATTGACCACATATAGCATGCATATATAAGTTGTCTTAAAGAGGTCATATTCTGCTCATTTTCAGGTTCATAATTTTGTTTAGGGGTTGTACCAGAACAGGTTTACATGGTTTCATTTTCAAAAGACCAAAGCACATTTTGTGTGTCACCCTGTGTGTTGAATGCTCCATTTTAACTACTGAGTGAGGCATCTCACTTCTGTTCTATCTTTGTCAGGAGTTGCACATGAGCAGTGCCTAGTTAAAAACTACTAGCAAATCAGACAAGCCTTTAAACACAGCTTCAGTTCAGCTGTATAAGTTCCCGAACCTGCTTTGCAACCTGGACTAGAGCAAAAGTTATAATAATAATATGTAACAAATGCATCTTTCATACGTAACGTTTATGTCCAGTCACTGCCTGCAGAGTTTGTAACGTTATTTTAATTCATTATTCCACAAGCTTGTGTTGAGGGCGTGCCATACTAGCACCTAGGCGAGCATTATGATCCTTGTTAGCTTACGGAAGAGAAGGCTGGACTACAATTGAGCTGTTTTCTGTGGGAGATGGGAACTCCCTTTGGACTTTTTCACTTTGCAAACTTATTACATGCACAAAAATATTTGTATAACAATAAAGGGAAGGGAAAAAGCAGAATATGACATTTTAATAAAAGAAAATATACTTGTTACTTATAACATGCAACAACAACCTAATATAAAATGTAACTTCAATCATTACCATAATTTCTTTGCACTGTTTTTCATATATTTACTACTCAAAGCCTGATGTATATCTTGTCTTTCTCATAATAAATAAAGCCAAATGTTAAATTCCCTCTCTGGATGTCTAGTGTGTTTCTTCTGACAGAACATGTTTTACATTTGTACCAGCTGTTGGATGAACTCTTCAGTGAAATTTCATTCCACTGCTTGTGCAATCTCAGCTCTTGATGTAAGCATTCCCATCAGTCGAATAAGTGCATTAAATCAATTATGGACCGAGATGGGTAGGAACGAGTTACGTGTACTCTGGTGCATGCACTCAAATAACTAGTAAATGGTACTTGCCAGAGTAACTTTAATGCGTCATAGTTTTACTTTAGTAGATTTTTAAAGAAAAATCATTACTTTTGCTTCGCTAAAGTTAGACACATTTATCTCTTTACAATTTATTTATTTATACTAGCTAATATTTAGGCTGCAGGTTAAAATTTAGTGCACCGTGCAGCCAGCCCCGTCTCCTTCCAGGGCAGCAGATACCGACGCTTTGTCAGGCTTTGACATAACATAACCAGTTAGTAAGATAACAGACAAAGGTTTCTCTACAAAGAGGGGAGTTTCTTTTTTTTCTATTTAGTATTTTAGTCAGTAAAGTCTCTCTCTCCTAAAGCTGTCCATGGTTCTGTCTCAAAAACACACATCAGCCTACCATTGAACTATAATCAATTGCTTTTTATTATATGTTGTTGCTTTTGTTTGTGTTTAAGCAATGCTTTAACCCACATGCTTGAAAGCATTGTATTGCAGTATTATTGTATTTTTTGTTACTTGTAAATGTTTTGATCTCGTTACTTTTTATATATTTCTATTTATGTTTCGTGTGAACTGTAAGCACCAATTTATACCAAGGCAAATTCCTCCTATGTGAAAATGTACCTGGCAATGAACCCGATTCTGACTCTGAACCCTTTGAACCCCCTCAGCTTTGCAAAAGACCTTTAAATAAATGTAATGTCATGGAGCGTCTCTAAAGTACAGCTGGTTGCATCGGTCAGCACACTTTATCTGCTGGTGTCTTTTCTGCAAACGAGGCAGCTTTGTTGTCTGTTTAGTTGCCGAGTCACCAACACACACGCACACCTCCCTGCAAAGGTTACCATGGCAACACTCAAACTTTTCCTTTGCAGTTTTGACTTTCTCTCTCTCTCTCATTGTCTCGGAGCCTCGCTCTACCTCTAGAGTTTTTTGGAGTAGCAGCAGCTCGTCTTCAGACTCAGACAGACAACAAACAGGTCAGTCACTCTGTTCCTCTTTTGCAGCCTTAAAGCCACGCTCTGCAGCCGCTCCACTGGGTCACCCTGTGGCCCAAGGGCACATGGGAAATTCAGGTGGTTCAACACAAGGATTTACAGCTTCTTTCTTATCCCATCAAAGTTTCTGATGTTAGAGATAATGATCTCAAATGTGACTCAATGAATGAATTAAACAGTCAGAAATGCTTTCATTTTAGAATTATTAGGATGGTGTTGCAGGGTGGCAATAAGAATAACTTGGTTGTTATTACTGTTAGTTAAATGTATTACAACATAAAGGAAGTTCATTTCAGGACTTTTAGTGGTTCCTGAGACTTTTCTGTGAGCCCTGTTCATAGAACAGAAAACATCAGTTAAACATATAGTTAACTTCCTCATCCTCCTTCCTAGAATATAAACATAATCTCTACGTACAATCTCTCCTCGCATGTTGTCAGTGAGTTGAAAGTTGTTCCACCAAAGAGACAAAAGAAGAAAAGACTTGATAAAAGTCAGAAGCATGTTTTAACTTTTTTTTCTTTCCTGTAAATCATCTCAGATTTAGCTGGTGACCCTTGTTGAGGTCATGACCCCCAAGATTCACTAAACCACATTACTTTACACAACCACGTTTCTAACTGACTGCATATTCTGATCTGTTGACTGTGAAGGTCTTGTTAGATCTTTGAACTAGAGCCAGCTGGGCCACAGATTCACGTAGGTTTACCAGGTCGACCTGACTAACTCATTATAAGTCAATGAACATGTAGTGGTTAAACATGACTGCTGAGTATGGACTTTTTAAAATAAAAGGTTCTGTCACCATTTAATTGAGTCAGTGCTGAAAATGCTGAAGCTGAATCTGTCTCGATTCTCAGATGGCAGATCCAGACTCTCAGTCTCCAGCGGAGGTGTCACACAGGGAGCGGCCCTCGATTGTTCCCCCAGCTGACAGCTCTAAACCTGGGCTGAACGGCTGTGCTCCAACTCCGGACACAGAGCTCCAGGAAGGGGTTCAGAGAATCCAGGAATTCTCTGGGGGAGAGGAACAAGAGGAGGAAGCAGGGGCAGACCGAGGCAAACCCAGGCCTCCTCTGATTCAACTCCGCAGAGGTATAGACAGCACACTGATCCAGAAACTAGTCGGTGTGCTTTAAAACACTAAAGCGAAAACTGAACCTAATCACAACACTATTACTGATACTTTGTTCTAATGCTGGGACTCAAAAATGATCCTAATCTGAGTCCTAAGAGTAACTAATGTGGCTTCTACTAAATCTACAATACTACTTTTACTCCTAATGCAGCTGTTACTGTGATCACTGATACCAGACACATGTGGTTTATTCAATAAACCATTTCAGGAAACAGAATAGTATCCACACAGGGCACTTTTATTTGGTAGTTTCCACGGTCTCACAAGATCTGATTTGGGTTTTGATGCTGTTCTGTTCTCCAGTGCATGCCAGCTAAATAGAGCAGCGGCCTACTGACAGTAGATTTCATACCTTCGTGGCTGACAGGCGCTGATTTTAGGGTTGCCTATTAATGGCAAAATAACAAAACTAAAATAAAATCACAAAAACAGATCAGTCTGACGATGTGATCAGCACTTATTCAGGCTTTACTGGTGTGTTTTGGTTCTTTCTTTGTTTTTTGTACATTTTCACTGGTTTTCCCTCCAAATCTCCAGATGTGATTGGCAGAGGACATCGGCGAATAGGAAGCCAGAACCTGAGAGCCATTAATCAGATGTCTTCTCCGGCGGCTGCTCTGTCCCCGACCACTGGCACCTCTGTGAGTAAACAGTACCAGCCATAGGATATAAGCATGTCACTACTGTTTTTAGTTTAAAGTATCGGAGCAGATTAAAAAAAACTGCATCTTTCTGCCATCAATAGACAATACCATGATGATCAATAGCTGTGAGTAATTGATTAAATTAATCTGAGTGACTAATTCACCTGAAAACATCTGGGCCAATTGTGTGACTTGATGACAGAGCAGGTGCATCATATATTACTATTTCACAGAACCTGCTTAGATCTTTGAACATGTTTTCTTGGGAGCATTTGGTATTCAGTTACTTCAGTTATCCTTTAACATCAGTTTGCACAAACACAACACTGTGAACATTTGGTGCGTTGAATGGTTGGTCATTGTTTATCTGCCCGGGTGCAGCATCACCATTCTGGTTCACTCTCAGAGCGCCGTTTTAAGAGAAGAAGCTGTAAAAGTCATCGACAGACACAGATAGAGAGCAGCTGGTGAACATCAGGGAGCAATTAGTAGTTAGAGCCAGATATTTCCCTCAGGAGCTGGTGGAGACCAAACACAGAGCTAACAGAGAGAGAGACTGGACTCACCTTCATCAGGTGACACAAACACGACTCCACATGTTGCTCTGTAGCTGCTGGACGTGGAAATGATGACATGTCAGCGCAGTGTTCAGAGCTTGTGAACAAAATATCACAATGCTAAATAAATAAATCAGTTCTTGCAGGTGATCTTGACTTCTGTTTCTGGTGATTGAAAAACATGGCGACAAACAAAAACTGCCAAAGTTTCCCTCCTGACAGTATGAACATGCCTTTGCTCTGATCACCAGGGTCAGAAAGACAACCTGCTCTGGTCAGTGTTTTCAGAGACTCGTGTCTCCCCAGGTCTCTGGTAAAGGATGGTGCTGTTGTCCAATGACGCGAGGAGAGAGATAGCAAAGCAGGCGAGAGCCATGAAGGAGGAGAGACGAGCGGCGCTGGATGCCCGACACAAATACTTGATCAGCAGGCTGGTGGACGCCGGGCCCCTGGGGGAGCAGGAGGTGGAGGATGCCGTCCTCTCTGATGACAAGGTAACACCACAGTCTGCTTCTAAAACCTCAAACCCACAAACAACCGTTCCTCTGTTCTCCACGAGTCTGCGTTCAGTCTTTAGATCGTTTATTTCTGATGTTTCCAGTTCAGTCTGATTGATGAGTTCTTTGCTGCAAACGGATCCAAGAAGCTGATTTTCTTCTATCAGAATGTGAAACAGGTAACTTTTCTCCCACAGAAAATATATTTAATGTATAACTTAAAATGTTTTAATCTGTCACTCCTTAATATCTATAAATATAAATAATATCTGCCCTTTCTTCTCTGTTTCCTCCATCTTTCTCCTCAGAATCTGTCCTCCAGTCAGTCCTCCTTTGTGGACGTAGCAGCTGCAGCTGCTGCTCAAAGAAAACTCTTCCTCACTACAGGAAGCTTTGAGGTAGGCAGCAGCCAGCTTTAATTCCACCCTTTGAAAGTCTGAGTTTCTATAAAACACATCATAGTGAAAGCTGAGAGTTTCCCAGAGAGGAGACACAACCCTTATTTATGGTAATGTCCACCAAATACTGTAACAAGCTAAATCAAGAACTATATGTCTCTTTTGTGCATTTAAATTTCTGAAATAAACTAAATACAATTAACAGATTATGTATCTAAAAACACCAGACAGATAAATGAGGAGCATCCGGAGTATTAGAAATCACATGTGTGTTTGGACAGAATTTAGACCCAGGTCAAAATAAAGTTCCTGATTTCCTACAAAGTCTCATGGATATCTGGACAAATCCACACAATGTGAAGTGTGTTGGTTGCAGAGTGTGTGCAGGGGACTGAAGTTGCTGCTCTGTTGAACTGCTGCTTTCCCTCTGCAGCCATGCAGACACCGTGTTACTTTCTAACTGCAGATCTGTCTGAGGATTTGTCAACATATATTTAGTTTCAGTCTGAACTCAGCACAATGCTGCTTAATGTTCACCATTGTCCGGCCTCAGAGATAATAACTGCTGTGGTTGAGTCTGTGTTGTGTTGCTATGGATGAAAATCCTGTGTGCTGCTCTGTTTGGTGGTTAGCAAGGTGATACAGAACACCTTCAGGGTACGTTAGAGTTCAGACTGTGTCAGGAAAAGTTGACTGTTAAACCTACTGTCTGATTCTGTGTTGTCTTGTACCAAGTTTCTGTGTCACTGAGAAACAACCATCAGACTGCAACAATTATAAAGTACAAAAAACTGAGGGTTTGGCTCATCAGAAGCTGGTTTAACAGTTTCCAGTCTGACCTAAATTGCCACAGATTTCTCGTCTGGGCTAGATTTGGAAACTGACAGCAGGAACAGTCTGATAACTTGAGCAGCACCTCTTGAATCTTTAGTAGAAATTGTGAATTTGACCACAGAAAAGAAAGAAACGTTCAGTGCCTTTTCTGGATTCAGCTGCAGACTTTCCTCCGTTTGCAGCACAGTGTCTTTATGTGTGAGATAACTAACCACAGTCTCTGCTGTTTCCAGCCTCTACTGGGGAAGTGTCTGTTCTTCCTTAGAACCACTGAGAAGGCGATCACCACCGCTAACGTGCAGCAGGTCAGTGACTCGTCTTGGTCCTCCAGCTTCAGACTAAAGAAGGCTGGACTGACCCTGCTGACTCCACATGTTTAGTGAAACAGCTATAACCTACCTGTGCGAGCCGTCACGCTGTCGTACACTGCAAAAACTGAAATCTTACTAAGATTAGTTATCTTAATTAAAAGCAAAATATACTTGTTTTTTTGTCTGACAAGATATTTCTTCTCACCATGCAGATTTTATGTTAGAGAATTTCACTTATTTCAAGTTTTTTTGGCCTAAAATAGCAAGTGAAATATTCTCGTTCTGTTGGCGGATAATTTTGCTTATTTTAAGGAATATTAACCCCATTTTAATGCTTATTTTCTTGTTTTTGAGGGCTCAGTTTTTGCAGTGTACCTGCTGTGTTTACAGGAGGTGAACTTCGGCATGCTGGACTGCAGTGACGGCAACATCCTGAACGGTCTGGAAACTCTGCTGGCACACATCATGTTACCGGCTCTCAGGTCACAGCAGGTAAACCACCACCCATTCTGGATTCTGTTGGCACAAAAATATTTTTTTATTATGAGATTTATGTTTTTAGTTGTTTACCGTTGCAAATTATTAAAGGCACCCTGCAGGGTACCTCGTAAACAAACACAGCTGTGTTGATTTTAAACACATCGTCTTGGTGAGAAATACTGAAATCATTTTATTTGATCGATTCTATTATCATATTATTGTTTGATTGATCTGCACAGACTGTAAATAGTGAAGGCAGCTTTTTAATAAAGGTTCAAGTTTGTCAAATGGTTTCCTGGCATCTTTTCTTGTGACGTGCTCAAGAGCACCGAATCAAACCAAAGACAGCAGGTGAGCTAGTGTCAGTCAGATCTGTTTGGACTCTATCTGAACTCCTGCTGCTGTCTGTTTGTGCTGTAAGAACAAAACATCAAGAATCAGTTAATACAGTAATTTGCTTTGCTTTATTGGCATGACTGTTGAACAATATTGCCAAAGCATCACACATATAACATAACAATCATCCCAATACATATAAAACATCAATCACCCCCATACATTTCATTAAAGAATTCGAGCATAAACTAATCAAAGTATCTGTGTTTGTGTTAAAAAAAAAGAAGAAGAAATATGTATATATTAAAAAATAAAATAAATAAATAAAACAGTGTGTGTGTTATAAATACTAAAATTAGAATAAACAAAACAGTAGGTGTGCGTGTTACAAAAAACAAAACAGAAACAAAAAAACTAATAACATAAAAAAATTAAATTAACAGTAAGGGTGTGTGTGTGTGTGTGTGTGTGTGTGTGTGTTAAAAAAAGTATATATATATTATAAAGTTAAAGCAAAATAAATAAATAAAACGGTAAGCGTGTGTGTGTTAAAAATAAAAATATCTAAAAAAGAATTAAATTAAAATAAATAAATGAAACAGTAGAATGTGTGTGTGTGTGTGTATATAGTTATATTAATAGATTAAAAAAAAAAATCAAGTATAAAATGTAAAACAAAAGAATTAATAAAATACCAAACAATTAAAGTAATAATAATTTTTAAATTTGTACAATTATTTATCAGTCTGAGGTTCCACTGGTTGTCCTCACTTCATGGCATGTGGAGACATATTTTGCTGCAATTATTTGACATTTGGGCATTTCTCCCAGTAAATAGGGGAGTTTCTGTGTGTCTGATAGGGATTCGAATTCGGGGTATATTTGGGCAATGTTTGCAAAGTGTTTTTCTCTTAGTGGTTCATATTTGGGGCATGAGGTTAGAAAGTGTATCTCTGTCTCTACCTGTCCTGTGTCACACTGGGAGCAGAGTCTGTCCTCCTGTGGTAGCCAGCTCTGTCTGTGGCGACCCTTTTCTATGGCCAGGCTGTGTTCACTCAGTCTGTATATTGTCATAATTTTTCTTAGTTTAGGACATTTTATTGTACTTAGGTAATTTGCCAGTGTGAATTCTCTTTTAGGGTCAGATAACATTGTGATTTACTTTGTGTTTTGGTTGTTTCTTTCCAGTATTCAATATATTTTTCTTTCTGCTTGTTAATAATTTGGTTTGGTCTGTTTGAGTTGGTGTTGCTGTCCTGAGGCTGTTGGGGACTTGTTACTGCAGAGAGCCTCAGGACCAGCTGGCTGAGGGGACTCTTCTCTGGTTTCAGCTCCTGGTATGTTAGGGCTTTGTGATGGTATGTCTGGGGGTTAACTGATTTTAAGTGGTTGTAAAATTTAAGTGATCTTTTCTGTATTTTTAGTATGAGGGGGTATTGGCCGAGCTCTGCTCTGCACAGGTTATTTGGTGTTTTTCTCTGCACCTGCAGGATGCTCTTACAGAACTCAGTATGGAAAGATTTTATGATTGTTTTGTCCCATTTGTCAAATTCATTATTAAGTTTTGGCCCCCAGATTTCGCTACCATATAGAATTATTAGTTCTAGTACAAACTGGAAAATTTTAAGCCAGATTTCAAAGTGAATATATATTTTAATGTTTCTTTTTTATTGCATAGAAAGCTCTCCTTGCTTTGTCTCTCAGATCTTTCACAGCCATGTTGAAGTTCCCTGTGTATGTAATGTTGAGGCCAAGGTAAGTGTAGTTTTTTGTATGTTGTAATTTAGTGGTGTCTAAATAAAAACTGTGTGAAATCTGATTTCTGTGTTGTTTCTGAAAGATCATTATCTTAGTCTTTGCTGTGTTTACTGTCAGGGCCCAGGTCTGACAGAATCTCTGCAGGATGTTAAGGTGCTGCTGCAAACCTTCTTTAGTAGGTGAGAGCAACACTAAGTCATCTGCATACAGCAGACCTCTGATCTCTGTGTCGTTCAGGAGGAGACCAGGTGCCGTGGAACTCTCTAATTGGTTTGCTAATTCATTGATATATAGATTGAAGAGAATTGGACTTAGATTGCATCCCTGCCTCACTCCCCGGCCCTGGGAGAAGAATGCTGTTTGTTTATTTCCAATCTTTATGGCACATTCACTTTTTGTATACATGTTTTTAATCAAGTCATATGTTTTTTCCTCCAATGCCACTTTCAAGTAGCCTAAAGAAAAGACCCTCGTGCCAGATGGAATCAAAGGCTTTTTGGAAGTCAACAAAGCAGGCATATACTTTTCTTTTCTTAATGTTTAGTTCTTGATCAATTAGAGTCTGGGGGGTAAATATATGGTCTGTTGTGCGGCAATTTGGCAAAAAAACAATTTGGCATTTATGTAGAATATTGTGGTTATCAACAAAGTTGACAAGTCGTTTATTAATGATGTTGCAGAATATTTTTCCCAGGTTACTGGATACACATATTCCTCTGTAGTTATTTGGGTCATATTTATCTCCGGATTTATGGATTGGGGTTATTAAACCTTTGTTCCAGATGTCTGGAAAAGTTCCAGTTGTTAGAATAGTGTTGAATAGTTTTAGTATAGCCAATCTGATTTTATGGTCTGAATATTTGATCATTTCATTTAGGATTCCATCAATACCACAAGCCTTTTTTCCTTTTAGGGACTGGATGGCTTCTGTTAATTCTTGTTCTGTTACAGGGTAATCTAGAGGGTTTTGGTTGTTTTTAATCACCGCCTCCAGATTTTTCCATTTTGTGAATATCTTGTGCTGATCATCATTTTTTGTAATATTACTGTATAGTTCACTAAAGTGATTAATCCAAGTATTTCCATCTTGGATTGCCAATTCATCCTGCTGGGTTTTGTTTAGGTTGTTCCATTTCTCCCAGAACTGGTTGGACTCTAAGGATTCCTCAATTTCACAGAGCTGGTTCTTGCTGTGTTGTTCTTTCTTAGTTTTTAGGGTGTACTTGTATTGTTTCAGAGTGGCCTCATATTGACAGCGTATGCTGTGGTTATCTGGGTCCCTATGCTTTTCATTTGATAATTTCCTTAAAGTTTTCCTTAAATTTTTGCATTCAGTGTCAAACCATTTGTTAATGTTCATTTGTTGAGGTTTTGGTTTTGAGGCTTTCAATTTAGACAATGAAGCCAGATGATGAAATATTGAATTGATTTTGTCCACAGCCGAATTTACACCAGAATTATTCTGGGGAAATGTTTCTGTTAGAAATAAATGAGTTAAATCGTGGATGTTTTGATTTTCCAGTGCCTTTTGGTACGCTCCCATGCTGTCTGGGGTCCATCTGTATGAGTATGTGCTGTTAAACAGGTCACAGGCACTAAGGGCTCCAGACTTAGACTGAGCCCTTTTCAGGTAGATAGTGATTTTGCTGTGGTCTGAGAGGGGTGTGAGGGGGCTGACTGTGAAAGCTCTGAGAGATATTGGATCTAGATCTGTAATGAAATAATCAACCGTACTACTGCCAAGAGCTGAGCTGTAAGTGTAGCCAGAGACCCTCAGAGGAGTCCCCTCAGTAGCCTGCTGTGACTCTGTACAGACCCAGAGAGTCCCCTCAGTAGCCTCACCGTTGACTATGTACAGACCCAGCGTACGGCAGAGCTGTAAAAGCTGCATACCGCTTGTATTAGTAAGCTTGTCAAAGCTCTTTCTAGCAGGACATTCAGGGAGGGGGAAGCAGGTGCTTCCAGGTAAGTGTATGTCTCCCTGGGTGTTCATAGTGTCAGCTCTTTCCCCTGTTCGAGCGTTCAAGTCCCCACAGAGTAATACATTACCCATGGTTTTATAATGGTTAACTTCCTCCTCAAGAATGGAGAAAATGTCTGGGTTGTAGTAGGGGGGATTCTGAAGGAGGTATATAGATGGCACACATGTAGACATGTTGCTCGGCACAGATCATCTGTTTGTTAATTTTCAACCATATATGAGATTCTTCTTTTTTAATAACTGTGATGGACTGGCTCAGTTCTGATTTACACCATATAATCATGCCTCCTGAATCTCTGCCTTGGGTTATTGTGGGATTTTTTGTTGATGGTATGATAATCTCAGTGTAGCCGTGAGGACGACCAGTGGAAACATCTTCTCTGCACCATGTTTCCTGTAAAACTATGATGTCAGAGTCTTTTAGCTCTCTGTTAAAATCTGGATTTCTGCTCTTTAAGCCAAAAGCTGATGATCTCAGACCTTGAATGTTCCAACATGTTATTGTAAACGATTTCATCTCCAAGTGTAATCTGTTCAAAAATTAGACAAACACCTTAAAAAACACATAATAATAATAAACTAGATATTAAAAATAATACTAGTAACAAATGAAAAGAGAGAAAAAAAAGAATGTGTAAAAAGTGTAAAAAGATGAAAATAGTGTTGTAGGTAAATTAATAAAATATTAAACTTTAAGTGACATTTTAGAGTGTATGTGTGAACGTCTGTTAAGAATTGTTCTTATATTATCTGTTTAAAATGATATCCAACATGCTAAATTATGAATTATTGTGGTGTCTCTAAGAGTCTCTGCTCTTCCACCATGTAGCTATATGAGGCGAGAGCAGAGCAGGTTTAGCATGTGTAATATGTCTTTGAGTTCACCAGAGGGGGGCGGGGCTGTGGAGCGTCTCACCGCTGCAGCATAGTTCAGTCCAATAGGCTGCTGCTCCTGTGGTCTTGGTTCTGCCGTTGGGATGAGGGGGGGTATAGGGCCTCCAGGCTGGGGGGCTCTCTGGCTGGGTACCCGTGGCCAGTGTTGTGTTGGCTGTGGGTTGTGATGTTGGTGATGCGGTGGGTTTGGTGGCCTGGTCATCCTCTCTGATGGCCGAGGATGGGTGTATAGTGGAGTTCTGGGTGGTCTGGATGGTCATGAAGGTCTAGGGGATCTAGGAGGTCCTGGAGGTCTGCGTGGGGTCTGCCTTGTGTGGTTACCCCTTGGAGTGGTAGTAGGGTTCCTTCCAAGAGCAGTCTCCTTTAGGGTCCTAGCAAGGGTGGGGACTGCATTTCTGTGTAGGTGTACGTTATCATACAGGCAGTCCAGGTCCAGGGTCGGGTGGTGGGCCAAGAACACATTGGGTTTGAGGGCACAGTCCCTGGAGAGGCTAATATTCACTCTGTGAATGGTGTGGGGGGTGGAAGTCTCTCCTGTGCAGCAGAGTGGATATGACGATCTTGCTGGTAGGGAAATTGGTGGAGGCCTGCTCAATGACTCTCCTCAGAGAGTCTGCCAGTCTGTCCTGCTGGGACCTTAAGTCGTTGGTGCCTGTATGGATGATGATGTGGCTAGGTGAGCCTAGCTCAGGCACTGTTAACAGCTCCAGGGCTCTCCTGGTGTTGGGGCACCAGATCTTCTCCGTTCTGTGCCTTGGGAATAAGGTCTTTTCATCCAGGAACTTTCCATTAGAGTCCATGAGGAGGATAATGTCTGCCTTTCTGCCTGTGTGTGTTTGTTCAGACTCAGCTGTCTGATCTTGACGTGGAGCTGTGGTGGTGGTTTCAGGTCTGGAGCTCCTAGCTGGAGGCTGGCTGGAGGCCGGACCTTGGGCAGGTGCAGGGGTGTGACTGGCGTCTTGGCTTGGCGTATTTGTATGGAGGCAGCTGGTTGGTTCTGGGGGGGGGATTAGAGTCTGCCTCAGGCTGCATGAGAGGGGGGGGAGTCCTCAAGGGAAGGGCTGTGTTGTCCTTCAGCAGGTGTAGTGGGAGTTTGGCTGGATGTGGTCTGGGTCTGAGAGGTGGGCACAGGGGGTTGTGTGGAGTTCAGTCTGGCTTGTAGACTGAGCCTGTCCCTGTTCTGTAGCTCTTCTCTCAAAGTAGCCAACTCAGTTCTGCAGTTGTCTCTGTCCTTCCTAAGTTCTTTCACCTCCTCACTGAGGTGATCCAGCTGTCTTCTCTGACGAGTTAGTTCTTGTTGAAACTCTCTCAGCTGTGAGTTGACACTGTCCTGTTCCTTCTTGGCCTGGGAGTCACTGGCAGTAGGAGAAGTAGGCTGCTGTTGGTCCAGCTGCTCTCTGATCTGTACCAGTTCTATTTCCATCTGGGAGAAGTGTTCCCTCAAGATGTCCAGGGCCTCAGGGTGCTGTAGCAGGAGAGGATCAGTGTCAGCATCTGCAGGCTGTCTGTCAGGAGCAAGGACAGAACAAGACGGTTTGATTCCCAGGGTTGGAGCGATGCTTGCGAGGACCTCCTTCTCTTTCTCAGCTCTCAGTCTCATAGCAGGAAAGTCGAGTTCAAACTGTCTCAGGTCGCCTTGTATCATGGCAGTTCCGTTTTTGAACAGGTTTACTGTTATTCTGCTGGTGTCAGAGTCATTTTCTTCCAGGACACTTATTTTCCATCCATTACAAATGCCTGCTCTCTTTATTGCTGGGTAATGAGAGCTGAATACATTCAGCCAGGCACATGGTTCATCAGTCCAGAAGATTAAATTGCAGGACCTTCCATCTTTGTAGTGGTCCAGGAACAGGATTTCTGGTCTTTCTCTGAGTACTGTTTGTTTATATTTTCCCCTTGCAGATTTGCTTTTGATAGCTGGGGGGTAGTCAATGGTTTCAGAGTGTGTAGACATCATGAAACAGTTGTTGATCTTCAAGCTTCTGTGTTTAAAACAGCACTACTTCTGTTTGTGCCGTTGCTAGGTAACCACCCTTCAGTGCTAGCTTGTTAGCTAATAGCTTGACTGTTTCAGTTTGGGACTTGTTTTATAGTAATAATTGCAAAACTTACTGATTTCAGTGTCCAGTAGTTTGCTGTTGTTTGTTTGAGTCCCTCTTTCTTCTTCTTTGTTTGTTTTTGTCCTCTCCTTGTTTGTTTCTCTTCAGCTCGATGCTGTTTCTGAGCTCCTGTCCTCTGTGCTCCTTCTTCAAACTGTACGGGCGGCTGTGGCTCAGGAGGTAGAGCGGGTTGGCCGTTGAACCCCAAATTGCCCCTGGTGGCTGTTACGCCAGTGTATGAATGTGTGTGAATGTTAGTTTCCGTTTGAGCACTTAGGCTCAGTGAGTGAATGTGTGTGTGAAAGGTGAATGCAGAAGTAGTGTAAAAGCGCTTTGAGTGGTCGAAAAGACTAGAAAGGCGCTATACAAGTACGGAGCATTTATCTCTTTTCCTTTTTTCTCTTTCTTTCTCCTTCTTTTTCCTCTATTTCCTTCTCCTTCTTTTTCCTCTATTTCTCTCCTCTGGTCACTTCTTTTGCATTTTTCTCATAAAAAGTCGGTGTTTATCCAATTTTTGAACCGAAAACAAGCGTTTTGTTCAGCAGCAAGTCTTAAACATGACTCTCTCAACAACAACGGAATTCGGAATCTCTAGCTCTCAACCTTCCGTCTCATCCGCCCCCATTATAATCTCCAAAACGGCTTGAAAAACAGCATGAGACTTGAGTAGAGATTGTGAAAAAAGTATAAAGGATAACAAAAAGTTGAATACACCATGAATAGCTTAAAGATTTGTGAATATTTTACAGTTGAAATGACAGAAATAGCTGAAAGTATGCAGAAGTAGTAGCATTTGAAAGTTGAAGACAGATTAGGAGGAGTTGAAAATTTTTCCATTCATTTTCAATGGACAAAAAATTGCACAAAAAGCTTAATAGTATAAAAAGTATAAACGGTAGAAAACAATATATATAATAGCATAAATGTCCTTAAAGAGCTGAACGTTATGATAGTTGAATGGTTTTTGTAGCGCAAAGTAGAGAGGAGTTGAAACGTGCCGAAAAACGTACGGAAGAAGAATAATAAAGATTTGGATTTCAAGAGTGCTTCCAGCACTAATTAGTCTGCAGATTACAAATAATCTAAAACAAACATATTAATATTGTCAGTTATTGTATCGACCACAACAAACACATAATTATTGTTCATCGGCCCTAAAATTCCATGTCAGTGCATCTCTACACATAAAAAATGGTTTAATACAAGAGAGGCTCATAAACACATCATGCTGAACACACAGACGCTTGTTTCTCTGTTCCTGTGGGGACATGTCACTGAGGGTGAAATAATTAATTCCCTTAACCATCTAAACTACATGTCTAATCGTAGTCTGATACCATAAAACCAAGTATTGACCTTAAAATTTTGTTTCCATCGTAACATTCAGATTTATGTCCCCACCAGGATATAAATACATGAAACACACACAACACACACACACACACACACACACACACACACACACACACACACACACACACAGGTAAACTCACCTGACTTCCTGTAACTGGAGAGGGGAGGAGCTACACTGAGAAAAGGTAGGAAGCTGAAGCAGAAAGAGTTCAGACTCCATTTAGAGTCACAGAGCAGAAGGAGGAGAACTGAAGGCTGAGGCAGGGTGAGTGTTAATCCAACATTTTATTATTTTACTGTCAAAGTCTCTGAGTCTCTTTTCTCCCTGTGGACTGTAGAGGAAAGAAACCTCAGAGGGAACTCAGCACTTTGACTCATCTGTGGACACAAAGTCCTGATTGGCTCAATGAAACACATTAAACCTGCAGTAACTATGGAAACAAGCACAGATTTAAAGAAAAGTGGAGTTTTCACTGTTTTTATTTTACAGTATACTGTGTGTGTGTGTGTGTGTGTGTGTGCGTGTGTGTGTGTGTGTTACTTCCTGTTGTGACTCCTGAACAAACTCGTTCTTCTTGATTTTTGCCTTCTGAGCTCACAGTCACTGTTTTAACTCTCAGACTGACTGAAGTCCACAAATGTACCAAGACTGTGGTTTTGTTTAACAGGATTTTATTGTAGTGTCAATATTCTGTCCACCACTTCAGGTTCACCTGACAAGATAAGGCAGGAAAACGTAAATATTAATGTGTTTAGTTTAGATTTGACAGTAAGAACTGAGTTCCCCTTCGAGGGGAACTCGAACTGCGTCGGTGACGACACTATGGGAACGCCTCTAGGCGTGGCAGGGCTGAATGCGAATGAAAACTACTCCAATCCTATTGGCTCAGTGAGAACGGTAGCATGTGACGGCGTAACCGTAGGCGTATATAAGCACGCCGGCACATAGGTACATCAGCCTTCTCTATTCAGCAGGCATGTTGGCTGTTTGTTGTTAATGGAAAGCTCCCACAAACCTTGGCAAAAAGTTCTTACCTGGAAGTAGCAGCATGTTTTCAGCATCACAGAGACAGGACCAGTTCCGCAGATGTGTGCCTCCTTGTTCACGGTTTCTCACGGTAGGAGATTCACATGAGCTGTGTGTCGCTTGTCTGGGCCTGCCGCACGCCACGGCAGCTCTCGAGGGAGCTGCTTGTGACCATTGCGAGGCTTTGTCCCTACGAGTACTGAGGTCTCGTAGGGCGCTGTTTTCTGAGGACGGCTAGATATGCTCTCCCCGTGGCTCTGGGCCTGCGGTTTCTGAGGCAGACCGGCAGCGCCGGTCATGGGGATCGCAGCAGGATCTACTGGAAGATTTCGAGACGGCAGACGTCCTTTCTCTCCAGTCCTCGGCTAACTCCGACTCTCCTCGTTCCCGTTCGAAAGCCCGTGTTTCGGCTTCTTTTGATCGGGGACGCACTTTGCCGGGATTGTTGCACTCTGGCTCTGAGGAGCTAGATGTGCTAGGCGTCGTGGAGGAGGAGGAAGACTTCCGGGTGTCGGGCCGGCGTCATCAGAGGAGCGCCGCGCCGGATTATGATGAACTGTTGGAAGTGGTGACGCGGGCTGTGGCTAGGCTCAGCCTGGATTGGCCGCAAGCTACGCAGAAGCCGAATGCCAGCAGTAGGCTGGATGATCGCTTCGTCGAGCCACTCAGCACCTCCACAGCGCGCTCTTTGCCATTTTTCCCGGATTTACATAACGAGTTATGTAAATCATGGGATAAGCCTTTCTCTGCCAGGCTGTCTACTCCCCTGCTGCTGGAGTACAGCAATGTGACGAGGATTAAGGATAGCGGCTATGGAGCGATGCCACGGGTGGAGGAAGCTCTGGCAAAGAGGTCCTGACTTTATGTTTCAGCCCCGGAGGCCGACTGAGGTCACCTCCGGAGCAACTGTTAGCATGTTCCCACCGCCGAGGCGTTCGGGACGCGCTGATCAGCCCCGAGGGGCTGGTCCTGCTGGTGGCGTTCGCAGGGGCTTGGCCGTACTGCCTGCCCCGAGGGTCCGCAGCATCCAGACTCACTCACCGTGGATCTTTGGTGGCTCTCCCCTGCTGTTCTGGCACTTCAGGGTCCACCTGGGGATCACATGACATACCGACCACTAGCTCCGAGGGGCTGGTTCCGTTGGCAGACTTTGCAAGCAAAGTGTGGTTCTCGCGGTCCCCCCCTCGAACAGCTCGGGACGCAGTGACGCTCCTGCGCAGGGTCCAAGCGAGCAGGTCCTGGCTCTGTGTTTCAGCCCCGGAGGCCGACTGAGGTCCCCTCCAGAGTGGCCACTAGCGCAGCTTCCCGCTGCCGAGGCACTCGGGACGCGCTAACCACCACCGAGCCTTCACTGTTCGGCCGGAGCCGCCAGCCACCAGCCCTGAGGGGTTGGATTTCGCAGAGGCGCGGCCGGTACTGCTTCGCTCCCAAGAAGGATGGAGGCCTGCGCCTGATCCTGGATTTGCGGGTTCAGAACCGGTCTCTGGGAAGATACAGGTTCAAGATGTGCATCATCCCCGCCATCGTGACGGACATCCCATCCAGGGATTGGTTCGTCATGATGGATCTAAAGGACGCCTATCCCTCGTCTCCATCCGTCCTTCCGTTTAACCCCGGAGGCCGACCGAGATCCCCTCCGCCTTGGCAACAGGTGATGTTATCCCGCCGTTTACACGTTCGGGACGCACCTGCCGCCATCGAGTCCACGCCGTACTACCTGCCCCGAAGGTCTGCAGGCGGCATCCGGACTTACTCACCGTGGATCTTCAGTGGCTCTCCCCTGCCGTTCTGGGGCTTCAGGGGTCCACCTGAAAATCACACGAGACACCGACCACCAGCCCCGAGGGGCTGGTTCCGTTGGCAGATTTTGCAGAAGGTTTGGCGGAGCCTGACGAACATTCTCCGCCAGCACTGCGCACTGCCATAAATGGGTATCGACTAAAGTTCAAGACCCGCCCTCCAAAGTTCACCAGGGTGGGTTGGACTATGGTCTGCCTGGAGCAAGGTCTGGTGTTTGGACAGGACGTCTCCATCCGTCCTTCTCACAGGAAGTTCCTTAGGTTCGCCTTTGGGGATGTGGCTTACCAGTGTCGGGTGCTTCCATTCAGCCTGGCACTTCCCCTCGCACATTAACCAAGTGTATGGATGCAGCACTGGCCCCGTTGAGGCTCCAGGGCATCTGGGTTTTTCAACTCATCAACAACTGGCTTATCTTAGCCCAGTCTTGAGAGTTGGCGGTTCGGCATCGAGATGTCGTTCTGGCCCATCTGCTGCGTTTAGGGCTAAGGCTCAACGCAATGCAGAGTGTGCTGGCGCCCACCCAACGGACTACAGTCCTAGGGGTAGTATGGATTCGACAATGATGCAGGCGCAATTGTCTCAGGCTCATGTCGACACCATATTGGCTGCTGTAAAAAAGGGGGTGAAGTGAGGCCACGCCGTCACTATAACACACTTTCAACAAGTGCTGGGTCTCCTGGCGGCTGCATCCAGCATAATACCATCTCGACTGCTGCACATGAGACCCCTGCTGTGGTGGCTAAGGACCAAGGGACGGGGAATCCGTTCCGTCTGATACGGGTTACGCACACATGTCTTTGTGCCCTATCACAATGGAAGAAACCTTGGTTCCTGTCCCAAGGACCCAAGCTAGGGGCATCTTGTCGCCATGTAATCGTTTTGACAGACGCTTCCCTCACTGGGTGGGGCGCGGTCATGGGAGACCGCTCAGCAAAGGGGTTTTTGCAGGAGCATCAATCGTCAGGGCACATCAATTGCCTCGAGATGCTGGCTGTGTTCCGGGCTCTAAGGAGCTTCCTGCCCGAACTCCAGGGTCACCACGTTCTTGTCAGATCCGACAATATGGCAGTGGTGGCCTATCTGAATCACCAGGGGGGTCTGCGCTTGCGCCCTCTTTGCAGACTGGCGCATCAGATCCTCCTGTGGTCCCAGCAGAGACTCCAGTCTCTCAGAGCGATGTTTATCCCTGGGACTCAGAATCAGGGAGCAGACCTGCTGTCGAGGCATGCGCTGACGCACGGGGAATGGAGACTTCACCCCGAGGTGGTGAAGTTGTTATGCGAAAAGTTCGGGCCCATAGACGTGGATCTGTTTGCGTCTCAAGAGACTACGCACTGTCCTCTGTGGTTTCCCTGACACCCCCAGCCCCACTAGGGCTGGACGCCATGGTACACGCGTGGCCAAGGCTGCGGTTGTATGCTTTTCCCCCAGTCGCTCTGCTCACGGGGATCCTGGAGAGGGTCCGTCAGGATGGCATCCGTCTGCTGTTAGTAGCGCCGTTCTGGCCGACCCGAGTATGGTTCTCGAACTTGACGGCTCTCCTGGACGGTCCGCCATGGCAGGTACCTCTGAGGAGAGACCTGTTGTCCCGGGCAGGGGACCGGGTTCTTCACCCTTGCCCCGCCCTGTGGCAGCTGTGGGTCTGGCCCCTGAGGGGGCACAGTACCTAGATGTGGGCCTCACGGCCGGAACAGTCGAGACACTCCTTAGCTCCAGGGCCCCGTCCACACGGAGGATGTACGGCATAAAATGGAAGGTGTTTGCCACATGGTGCAGGACACGCATGGTGGACCCAGTTACCTGCCCGGTGGCTCAGGTGCTGGAGTTTTGCAGGACCGCTTCTCTGCGGGCCTTTCCCCATCCACCCTCAAGGTTTATGTGGCAGGGATGGGCCTCTAGGGAGACTCCCCTTAGTCGTACGATTCCTCCGCGGGACCCGGAGGATGAGACCTGCAACTCGCCCCAGAGTTCCCACCTGGGACCTGACGGTGGTTCTTGAAGTACTGGCTGAGGCACCCTTCAAACCCATGGACTTGGCCGAGGCCAAGTACCTGACCCTGAAAATGGCTTTTCTCCTCGCTATCACCTCTCTGAGGAGGGTGGGGGACCTCCAGGCCCTGTCGGTTTCCCCTCAATGCCTGGAGTTTGCCCCAGGGGACATTAGGGCAATCTTGCACCCCTCCCCGGGGTACATTCCCAAGGTGCAATCCAACAGGGTGGGGCCAGTGGTGTTGCAGGCATTCCATCCTCCACCGCATGTGACGGCAGAGGACGGGAGACTTCACTTACTCTGCCCTGTCAGGGCACTGAGTATATACACTGTGAGGTCCTCCCAGTGGAGGAAGGCAGATCAGTTACTGGTGTGTTTTGGATCCCCGAAAACCGGGCTCCCGGCTTCCAAACAGACCATCAGCAACTGGATTGTTCAGACCATCTCCCTGGCCTATCAGGTGCGCGAATTGCCTTCACCTATGGCTGTGAGGGCTCACTTCACGAGAGGCATGGCAGCCTCCGTGGCTTTTCTCTCTGGAGCATCCCTCCAGGAGGTTTGTGATGCGGCTGGCTGGGCCACTCCCCACACTTTCATGCGGTTTTACAGTCTGGACCTTCCCTCCGCACCGCACCCGAGCGCTCTCCCTTTAGTCGTGCCCACAGGGTGCCTGCACGCTAGGGCAGGCTGGGCTTCGGCATGGCATAGTGGGTATCTCGTTCCCATAGTGTCGTCACCGACGCAGTTTGAGTTCCCCTCGAAGGGGAACGTCTCGGGTTACGTAGGTAACCCTTGTTCCCCGAGAAAGGGGAACGAGTCACTGCGTCGGTTCACCGCACCTCTCCCCGCCTGGAGTGCCTTGCTTCATAGTTAAGGCTGATGTACCTATGTGCCGGCGTGCTTATATACGCCTACGGTTACGCCGTCACATGCTACTGTTCTCACTGAGCCAATAGGATTGGAGTAGTTTTCATTCGCATTCAGCCCTGCCACGTCTAGAGGCGTTCCCATAGTGTCGTCACCGACGCAGTGTCTCGTTCCCCTTTCTCGGGGAACAAGGGTTACCTACGTAACCCGAGACGTTCTTTCAGATAACTGCTGCACCAACATTGAAGCGAGTGAAGCCTGTGAGGGAAACACTGCAGTCAGTACAGACTCATTCAGAGTCCACAGATCAGATCAGTCAATAATTAGAAGCTGGCTTTTCTCTGCTGACTGAATGTGTCTGACTTTCATATATTTGTTGTTCAAACTATGTTCTGACATTTTATAAACCAAACAATCATCTATAGAGAGAAGAACTGTCAGCGTGATCACTGATGCAGCAGCTGTTATTCTGACCTCTGATCAGCCACAGGACTCATGTCAGCTCGTCTGAACTCCAGGAAATAAAATGTGTGACGGCTGAAAACAGGTTGAGGCAGCTGAGACAGACAGTAACACCAAAGATGTTGCTTGGATATGAGCCAAAGGTTTTAAAGTTCTAACAAGCTTGTCAGGAATCCTCCTGGCTTCTCTAGCACACTGACATGGAACCTTGTAGATTTAAGACCTGTTCAGGACAAAACACCTTCTGGTCCACTGCAGCTTTGGAGTGAAACAAACTTCCAGCTGTCAGATTGTTGTTTTGATGGAGCATGTGGTGACTGGTTCTAGAAAGCTTTAGAGGAAGCAGCTGTGTGCATGTATTCATGTGTAGGTCTGTATGTGTGTCTGTATATTGTTGGGCTGGTTGTGCAGGGAGCTTGATGTCAGCCGGAACTTCCCATCTTTATCAGACTGCAGCGAGGACGACAGTGGAAATGTGTTTTTACTCTTTGAGGACATTTTCTATGCATTTATTTGTGTTAGTGTCTAAAAGTAAATGCTGAGAGTTGTAGAGAAAAGCTTTATTTTAGTTTGCAGGTGTAATGAGACAAAGTGAAGGACTCCGACAGGGTGTGAAACAAGCAGATATTTAGAGATAAGTGACCAGGTGGAATTCTGTCTGGTTTTATTTTACTGTATAATGTGGGCGTGTTGCTTCCTGTTCTCTTGTGACTCTCAGACCAACCTGTTCTTCCTTGTTCTTGTGTTCTGAGCTCAGTGTCACTGTTTCACCTCCCAGACTGACTAAAGTCCAGAAGATGAGTGTTTGTGTGGAGGAAGAGCAGGACGGAGCAGAGTGTGCAGGATCCAGCTGTCTGTCTATGAAGAGTGACTGGTCCAAAGATAAACCTCCAGTCTTCAGTCCTGAACCTGGACCCTCAGACCCAAAGTAAGAGACTGTTTTTACTGTAAACTGAGCTGATGGAAGATGATGCATTGAGGATGAAGACAAAATGTTGTGCTAACAGATTTATATTCCTGATGCAGAACTATTAGTGCAGATACTGTTTCAAACTAAGATGGATCTGATTTGATTTCTGGAGCAAAACACCTGAGAACCTCCATTTCAGAATTTACACTTCAAGAACATCTTCATATATTTTTGCCCTCACGTTGGCGTCACTGTAAAGATTTAGAAGGATTCAGAATCTGAAAGAATCTGCTTCAAATGTGTCCTTCATTTTCTCCTCTTTGTCCTCTAAACACTGAGCTGTTTGGCTCTTCCTCAGATCAGCTGTTCTGATCCACCAGATGCATCTTGAATCACTTCAGACCATAATTGTGCAACATGTGGTGAAAAAGCATTTGTAGTTCAGCTTTGCTCACCTTGATGAACACTTTGCTTTGAATCATTAGTAAGTGGACCTTTGAGCTCAGATTCTCTCCACCATATATTGTTCCTAAAGGTGAAGAACAAACAGCACTGATGGAAAAGTTAGCAGTGGATGGAACAAGGGCAGAAAATGGTCACATGGAGATTTGGACCACTTCTCTTTTTACAAGATTTGAATTGTTTTCATGTGACAGGAAACAGAAGGACATACAAACAAGGCTCCGTGTGGACTTGAACCTGTGACACCGCTGTTACATGCTGTGTGTTTAGACCACTTCTAAGCTCAGTTCAAAGCTAACTAACTCAAGCTAAGCTGCCCAGAGTGACTGTAAAACAGTGAAGGACATAATCAGCTCTCTTTAATGGAGGCTTTCACTGTGAAGGAGCTGCAGGAAGTGTTGAGTTTGTGTTAATAACAAACTGCAGGCAGATCACTAAATGTTTAATAAGACAGTCAGACAGGAAAAGCAGTTAATTAGTGTTTGTGAAATAAAAGGAACAATCATCTTCATTACTGACTGAAAGCTGAATTCAAACAGAAAAGTAACGACACTTTTACTCTGTGACCATCTGAGCTTCTACACAGTGTCGGACACATCTGGAGATTTTTAACAACAAGCAACAAATCGTTTTAGTTCTAAAGAAATGTCTTCACAGAGAGAGGAAGAGGAGTCCTGTTTCTGTGGAGGAGCAGCCGTCCTGCTGTGCTTTGTGTCAGGACGTCCTGAAGGATCCAGTCTCTACCAGCTGTGGACACTGGTTCTGCAGACGGTGCGTCACCTCATACTGGGACCAGTCTGCTTCATCAGGACACTCCTCCTGTCCCCAGTGTGGAGACAGATCCAGAACCAGAGCTGGACTGCAGACAGACAGTCAGAGCAGCTCTGTACAAAGTAAGACTGGACATCTGTCTGCTTCTTCAGATATTCTGATATTGATGGTTTTTATATTAGTAATGAAAATAATCAGAACATATTCTTTGTTTTATCTCACATTGTTTCTCTTCTTTAGTGAGAGGTGGTCTGCAGGAGGTTTTAGATGAACATAAGATCAGTCTGAGGAGGAGATGTGAACGTGTGACTGAAGGAAGTGATGAAACAGGAAGTGGAACCCTCCTCAACAGGATCTACACTGAGCTCTACATCACAGAGGGACAGAGTGAAGAGGTTAATACCCAGCATGAGGTGAGGCAGCTTGAGACAGCTTCCAAGAAGAAGACCCTCCATGACACTCCAATCAGGTGCCAGGACATCTTTAAAGCCTTACCTGGCCAACAGGGACCCATCAGAGTGGTTCTGACCAACGGCGTCGCTGGCGTTGGAAAAACCTTCTCAGTGCAGAAGTTCACTCTGGACTGGGCAGAGGGCTTGGAAAACCAAGTTGTCAGTCTGCTGGTTCTGCTCTCGTTCAGGGAGCTGAACTTGATCAAAGATGAGCAGCACAGTCTCCTCACGCTGCTCCATGTTTTCCATCCAACATTACAGAAGGTCCCAGCAGAGAAGCTCGCTGTCTGTAAACTGTTGTTCATCTTTGACGGCCTGGATGAAAGCAGACTTTCATTGGATTTCCACAACAATCAGGTTGTGTCTGATGTCACACAGAAGTCATCAGTCAACCTGCTGCTGACAAACCTCATCCAGGGGAATCTGCTTCCCTCGGCTCTCGTCTGGATAACTTCCGACCAGCGGCGGCCAATCAGATCCCTCCTTCGTGCGTCGGCAGGGTAACAGAAGTACGAGGCTTCACTGACGCCCAGAAGGAGGAGTACTTCAGGAGGAGAGTCAGTGATGAAGAGCTGTCCAGCAGAATCATCTCACACATCAAGACCTCCAGGAGCCTCCACATCATGTGTCACATCCCAGTCTTCTGCTGGATCACTGCTACAGTTCTGGAGCACATGTTGACTACAGACCAGAGAGGAGAGCTGCCCAAGACCCTGACTGACCTGTACTCACACTTCCTGCTGGTTCAGATAAAGAGGAAGAAGCAGAAGTACGATGAGGGACATGAGACGAGTCCACAGGAGCTGACGGAGGCTGACAGGAAGGTTCTTCTGAAGCTGGGGAGGCTGGCGTTTGAACAGCTGGAGAAAGGAAACATCATGTTCTACCAAGAAGACCTGGAGCAGTGTGGTCTTGATGTCACAGAGGCCTCGGTGTACTCAGGAGTTTGTACAGAGATCTTCAAAGAGAGAGTGTGATCTTCCAGAAAACAGTCTACTGCTTTGTTCATCTGAGCGTTCAGGAGTTTCTGGCTGCAGTCTACATGTTCCACTGTTACACCAGCAGGAACTCAGAGGGACTGGAGGACTTCCTGGGGAAAGACTGGAAACAGAAAGACTCAAACTTAAAGTCTTTAATTAATTTTTTTGAAAAGGGACCCCTGGATGTCTTCCTGAGCAGAGCCATGCAGAAATCTCTCCAAAGTAAAAATGGCCACCTGGACCTGTTTGTTCGCTTCCTTCATGGCCTCTCTCTGGAGTCCAACCAGAGACTCTTAGAAGGCCTGCTGGGTCGGACAAAGATCAGTTTAAGAATCATCCAGACAGCCATCAACAGCCTGAAGGAGATGAACAGTGATGAGGTCTCTCCTGACAGAAGCATCAACATCTTCCACTGTCTGACGGAGATGAACGACCACTCAGTACATCAGGAGATCCAAGAGTTCCTGAAGTCAGAGAACAGATCAGAGAAGGAACTCTCTGTGATCCACTGCTCAGCTCTGGCCTACATGCTGCAGATGTCAGAGGAGGTTCTGGATGAGTTGGACCTGAAGAAGTACAACACATCAGAGGAGGGACGACTGAGACTGATTCCAGCTGTGAGGAACTGCAGAAAGGCTCGGTAAGTCCAGATGTGATTATCAACAGTGTAAAGCTGAAGCATCAGTATTACAGTAAAGATACACACTTTACACACACGCTCAATATAAAACCTCCACACTATAAAAGTTTCCTAAACTAGTATTAAAGCTGCTTATTGAAATAATTCTACATGTGTTAAACTCCAAATGTCTCCAAACATCATTTCTGTGTTTCTATCCATCAAGTTAGTGACACAAGTATCTTCTATCATCTTCTATCTTTCTTTGGGTGATGGAGGCTTGATACAAATCCAGCAGGAAAACTTGAGGATTAAGAGTTTGTGCTGAAAATGTTTTGACAGTCATCATTTTATCACAGCAGTCTTTTATTTTTCCACTGATCCAGTGTCTGCACTCTGTTTCTATACTGTGTCTGTTTCTTGTTCTTCTATGCAGACACACAGACATGTCGTATCTGTGATCTGCTGGAGCTAACGCCACTTGGAGCTTTTTCATTATAGCTTTCATGCAGTAATTGTTGTTCTATTTTTTCTCTGCAGTTTCTGAGCTTTTTCATATGAAGGACTGTCTGTCCATTTTCACAGTTTATACAATATCTCTAATTATTGTTTGATTTGAGAGGATGTGAGGGGAGGCCATCCTCCCTCTTGAAGAGCGAACAGAACATCCCCCTCTCCATCCTCATTAAATAAAAGGTGCCACTTAACTCTTTATTTGAAGCTTGTGCATAAGACTGACATGACACTGTCATAAACATGAAGGAGTCTTTATGAATGTTTATGACTGTTGTCATTAAGTGTCATTCGGTAAATTATGACACTTTTAATGCAAAGTTGAGATTATTTAAAATGTCTTTGTTATGACAACTTGACATTAACCAAGAAATCATAACCTGTCACAAAAATGTCATAACAGGTCTAATAATCAAAGTTAAAGAAGTTATTTAGCTTTGCGTTGCATATGTGGTTGGTTTTGACGTCATGACACCATTATCAACTGTGTCATGAATATTTTACTTGTCCTCAAGTAAAGTGGAACACGTTGGACTAGTTATAAAGATGTCATTAAGTGTTATTACACTGTCAAAAGCTTTAACAACAGTGTCATGGACGTCTTCCTTGACCTCAATTACAATACAACAATTTAGACTTGTCATAAAGATGCCATTAAGTGTTATTGCAGAGAAACGCTTATAAATACCCCAACCCTAAACCAATTCACAAGCAAAGAGATACTCTTTCTTTTATTTATATTTGCAAAATACTTTTTTTTGTTATTTGTTCTTCCTCAAACAGAGGGTTCAACTTCCTGTTCAACACATTGTACTTCTGAAACATTGATTAAAAAAACAAAACAAAAAATAACTTCCTCTTTAACCTGAAAAAGGTTGTTTCAGCAGTCCTAAGTGTACTTTTACATTATTGGGAGGAGTTTTCCACTTTTTTTTTTTGCTGTGATTGTGTCAGCCATCTCCTTCGTTATAGCCTTCCTACAGCGCTCTGCAAACAATCAATGCAATAGATGTCATTAAATGAATTAAATGGAAGATGAAAAGCAGATGGAGTGACATAATAAGACTAGAAAATGCAATTTCTGGAGAAACTGCGGTGTGAATGCTGGCTGTTGAAGGCTGACGCTAATCTGGATTGCTAAACTTCACGCAAGCTCTCATTTCAGCCTCTCTCTTAAACAAGCAGCAGTAGATGCTTCTGTCTCTTTAAAGCCCCCCTCCAGTGTATTTTGACATTTCTGTGATATTTCATATTTTTCTGAGTCACTTCCTCACAATGTTGATTACCCACATAGTTCGCCAAATATTTTTCGCCAAATAAGTCACACGTCATTCTCCAAGCTCGCGCAGGCGCACTGTCACGCCTCATTAAAAAAATGTCACGCCTTATTAAGTCAGAGCATCAAACCAATAAACATCGTTGTGAGCTAGCTAACCAATTTATCACGTAATTTACTTAGAACTTACAGCAGGTATGTTGTTATTATAATATTATGGCATCTGTGCGTGCTGTGTTGGAGGACAGATGACAGAAAACGCGTCGCTCTTTCACCTGCCACCGCCTGATACAGTCTGCAACATGCATTTTACTGACGGCCGTTTTACCAATGCATCGGCTTTAATGCCAGTTTCAGACCAAACGCTCGCTTTGCATTTGGTCTAAAAGCACCATAAGCTCCCCCCTACAAAAGACAGCTGTGTTCTGATTGGCTGAGATCCTGAAGCAGGATGATTATGCTGCTCAGCGGTAGAGACAAACTAAGCATAGGAGTTGCCAGTTGTTATTGAGGCTGCAGGCAAATTACCATATATGGAAAACCAGCTCTGTATGACATCATTAAGAGTCAAGAGTAGAGCTGTGGCCACTTTTAACATGAACATCTGACACTGAAACATTTTACATAAGACAGGAAATATAGGAAGCCTAATAAGTCTGCTTTAGTGTGTGTGTGTGTCTCAGTGAAGAGGACACAGACAGGTGTTCAGAAAATGGCTTAACTTCAGTCCACCAATCAGAACAGAGGACCCAGTCCTTTGATCTTTCATCAGCTAACTTACGTCACCAAGGTAACCAGCTCTACAACAGAGACAGATAGGAAAATCCTTCTGAGACTTTCTGTCAAACAAACCTCCTCTGAGACAAAACTCTCGGTAAAATGGCCTGACCAGCAGCAGCAGAAGGCGTTTGTGAACGATGTGATATGTTTTTTTTGTGTGGATAAAGTAAAAAGAAGTGAGCTCTAAAGTGAGTTAAAAAACTGGTACGTTCTGCTCTGCTCCAGAACTTTTATACAAATTTATAATGGCTTCCAATGGAGCATTTTCTGTCACTCTTGTCCTTTGGAAGGACGCTGAGCCAAATCTATAAGTCCGAGGGATTTAAAACGCCCACGTGAGGAACCACAACAAACTTTACTACGTTTCTGATGTAAAATTACGCATGAAGAGTTAAAATTGTGGTCGAGCCAGCGAGTTAAAGAGAAAAGTTTAACACGATTTCTCAGGCCAGCTACACTGTAGTGATGATGTCACTCACTCTAACTCACGCAATACACACCCATTATAAACTCGGAGAGGAGCTCCAAAACCATAAAACTTCAACAGTGACTGTGAACAAACCATAAAATATTTCAAAAAGCTGAAAACATCATTAATAGATTAACTTCTTGTGAACATTTTACAGTTTAAATCCAGTCTATGGAGTCGGTATGAGGAGGATTTCGACAGTCTCTCCATTCACTTAGAATGGGAAAAATTTCCCTGGAAAACCTTGAATGCTTGCAGAATTCACACCCAATGTTATTGCTAAAATTTATTTCAATAAACACACACAAGCACACGACTGAGGTAAATCCATACGAGTGCAGTTCCAACCTGCAGTGATTTTACAGCTCAGTGAACATCACGTTAAAATAAAGTTTAACAAACACAAATCACAGCACCCTGTTAATCACAATATGACATGTTCACATTACAGTCGGACACTTTTGTCCAAAGCAGTACTAATGTGCTTCATTATGTTGACACTTTGACATGTGGACAGGAGGAGCTCAAGTTTCAAACCACAAACCTTGTGATCAATGGCTGAGCAGCTGAGCTGCAGCCGCTCATGTTAATGTGCTTTGTGATGCAAAATGAACCGAGTCTGTTTTTAAAATAAAGTGTCAGATTTTATTATAATTTAAGTTGTATATTCTCTGTCATCACAGACTTTCTGACTGTGGACTCTCAGAGACTCACTGTGATATTGTGGCCTCAGCTCTGAAGTCCGACCCCTCCCATCTGAGAGAGCTGGTCCTGAGTCTCAACAAGCTGCAGGATTCAGGAGTGAAGCTTCTGTCTGCTGGACTGGAGAGTCCACACTGCAGACTGGAGACTCTGAGGTCAGTTCATGTGTTTTGCTCTTGTTCAAATTTAATCCATAACAGAAGTTTCAAATTTCCCTCAGTTCTCTTGTTTTCTGGTTTTGTCTGAGCACAAATCACAACAACTCTTTTTTCTTTTATTTAAAAATTTTTTTTTTTTTAACATTTGTCAGTGTGAACATTTTCTGAATTTATTCTCAAACTGGATTCATGTTATTAAGGAAACTGTAGGATTTATCCTCAATGTGCTGTGAAATTAAATCCAATGTTCACAGCTGCTTCACACATGTGTGTAAGCAGCTGTTTGAAGTATCATGTCTGATCTGTTACCATGACAACGGCAGTGCAGAAATAACTTGGAACATGGGGGCAATAAAGAACCAGTCAGAAACTTGCTGAGTCAGTATCAGGTCCCTGCTCCTAACAGAAAACCTGCTCCTCGTGCTGATCATCCTGATATATCGGGCTTGTGTGGGGACAAAAAGTGAACGTGCTGCCGTCTTGACAAAGCGCTCCAGGATGCTTTCACTTGTTCCTGCTCAGCAGTTGTGCTGCAGTGAAGTCATTTCCAGTTTGCAGAGCTCACAGAGCACCATGTTGTTGGTCTCTGTCTGAAGTTCTTTGTGTTTTTGGGCTGCAGCTCGTTCTCCGGGTGGAATCGCTGCTTTAACTGGACGCAGCGCTTCATTGCGACCCGTCAACGCATGTTATGCAAATAAAGAGATTTCATAATCGATGACATCAGTTAGGTGGATAATTGGGCCCTACGCCACATCATCTGATGTCACTTTGTGTTCTGACTCAACCAGTAAACAGGAGCATAAATAAAACACTACATTTGTACAGGAAGGAACTTCGGTTACATTTAAGATGAAGAGAAGGAGCCTCTCTCTTTGCTCAGTGCACATTTGATCCAGTTATAAGGACGACTGAGGATGAAGCTCACAGTCAGTCAGCTGTGTGTTGATGGAGATGACAGTGGTGATGAGGAGAGGCTGAATCTGGGCTTTGAAATGAGAAGCAGAAGTTCAGGTGTTAAAGAGCTGGAGTTTAGTTTTTACTTATTTATTTCATATTGAACATTTTGGAATTCTACAGAAAACATCTGTCTGAGTATTTTTCATAAAATGACAGCTGATTGTTCTGAATTAGAAGAAGCAGAAGAAAATGAAAGTAACTGATTTGATCATTATTCCAGACTGGCCTGAGATCAGCAGCATGTTATTGATCTGTGTTGACATGAATAGGTGTATGAATGTTGTGCTGACATTTGGATGATGTCTGTAGAAGGCTGACATTATGATGATCCACAATAACACAATGACAAAGTCCCACAAATGAGCCTCCAAAGCTCTTTGAGGCTCGGGGCTGGATGAGTCTGAGGCTGAAGGAGCTCCTGAGCTGCCTCAGCTCAGCATAGAGAGGAAGATGATGATGATGATGATGGTTTTCAGCTTCCCTCTCATCCTCCTCTCAGTCACTGCCTCCACACTGTCCACTTCCATCCCCACCACCGAGCTGGCCTTCCTCACCAGCTCGCCCAGTTTGTTGGCGCCACAGGTCCCGATGCCCCCTCCCCAGCACACCACAGCAGAGAAGATGACACTGGCCACTACAGACTGGTAGAACATCTGCAGCAGCCTGGTGCTCACACTGAAGGACCTGAGCCTCCTCAGGAAGAACAGCTTGCTCTGTCCTTTCCTGTAGAGGACCTTGTGTTGTCTGTCCACACCACTTTATTGTTGAGCTGCACCCCCAGGAACTTGTCCACCATCTCTACCCCCTCACCTCTTATTACAACAGGGGTGTGGGGCCTCTGGCTGCGTCTGAAGTCCACCTCCAGCTCCTTGGTTTTTCCTGTGTTGAGCTGGAGGTGGTTGCTGTCACACCATCCGATGAAGCTCTCAATCAGGTCTCTGTCCTCGTCCTCGCTGTCGTCTGTGAGACAGCCGACGATCGAGGAGTCATCTGAGAACTTCTGGACGTCGAAGCCAAAGTCAGAAGTGTAGAGCGTGAAGAGAAACGGTGACAGGACAGTTCCTTGATGTGAGCCAGTGTTGCTCACCACGACGTCTGACAGGCAGCCGTGCAGCCTGACATACTGCGGCCTGTCAGGGAGGCAGTCAGTGATCCAGGCCACCAGGTCCTGATCCACCTGCACCTGCTTAACCTGATAATGTAAGTTGATAAAAAGGGGAGAGGGAGCTGCTGTGTCCTGCTGCCACTGTCTGCGGCACTGGAAGCTAGTATTGTTGAGCTCCACATTTAAAAGCTTAATATAACCAGAAACATCAAATCCAAGTTTTCACAGTGTTGTCGGAGTCAGATCGTCTCTGTTTAAAGTATTCCCGTGTCAATACTGTAATGCAGGGGTCAATATCGCCGAAGCCTCCAGAAAAACACCTTGATAAACACGTTCTGGTGTTTTTAAGATGGCTCAAGGTAACCAGCTGTTTTAGATCAGCCCACACAAAGTGTTACCTGGATGATGACGTGCTTCATCAAGACGCGATTGCTCAGTCAGCTCGCAGGTAACGTGAAGAGCTGGGAGAAGGTGTTAGTTGTGGTGCGTTCGAGACTGGTCGGAACTGGGATATTCGCAGTCGCCGAAGTGGATTTGCTGCTTATCAAGTTTAAGACACAAAGTAATTTCCTTACAAATCCCACTTTTTCACTTCCTATTTCTGACTTGATGCTCTTTGTTTTGGATGATGACTGTAAATCGTAAACTCCATGCCTCAGGCCTGCTGTGTTGTGGGCAGACTATGTCCACTTCTACTCTTCCTGTGGCTCCGTGTTGACAGTAAATTCATGTTTTCACAGTATTGTCGGAGTGAGATCGTCACTGTTTAGAAGTATGATAGTGTAGGGGAGTGTCGTGCAGTGGTCAATATTGCCGAAGCCTGAGAAACGCACCTTGATAAACACGTTCTGGTGTTTTTAAGATCGCTGAAGGTAACCAGTTGTTTTAGATTAGCCCAAACAAAGTGTTACCTGCATGTTGACGTGCTTAATGAATACGTGACTGGAAAGTGAACATCTGTGATTGCTCGGGTAGCTCGCAGGTAACGTGGAGGCCTAAAGTGTAGATATTATTTTTTTGCTCAGGTGAGTTTGAATCCAGCTTGACACGATTTTGTAAAAGGTTTTTTTTCTTTCATTTCTTTTTCCGTAAGTGGCTGTAATGTAGAGCTCACTTATACAATCAAGATCGCCGCAGTAGATTAAAGATGCGACTTGAAACTCGCCAGGAACATGTTTGTGAATGTGTGACGAATCTGTGACCGGAGTCAGTCCGCAGCTGCTGCGCACAACACGCGCACGCGTATGGCAACCAGTCAGTTTGAAAACCAGTAGGGCTACAACACCGGCAGTACAGTGCTCGGTAGAGGAGGCCAGTTTAGCGGTTGGAGAGGTGGGGGGATGTGGTATGCCTCCCGCATGAATGGAGCCATTGTTATTTTTTTGGACAGCACGGCCAAAGTTAGTGATGTGGTCGAAACAGGTGTAATCATTCATGACACTTTCACTCCCGTTCTCCCGCTGGTTAGTCCGGCAAGAAAGATCGTCATTTCTAATGCCCCCCCGTTCATTAAAAATGAAGTACTGACTAAAGAGTTGTCCCGGTACGGACAGCTCGTCTCCCCGATCAAAATGGTTTCATTGGGCTGCAAATCCCCTTTGCTAAAACATGTTGTGTGTCACCGGAGGCAGGTTTTCATGGTTCTCAAAGACAATACTGACGATCTCAATCTGTCTTTTAATTTTAAAGTAGATGGGTTCAGTTACATGGTTTTTGCCTCGTCAGAGACCATGAAGTGTTTTGGTTGTGGTGTGGAAGGGCATTTGATTCGTTCCTGCCCAGACAGAAGGGGGGAGCAGCGGCCCGCTGATGCTGCTGGAGAGGGGGTGTCGGGGGTTCCGGCCCCAGCTCCCGGAGAGCCTTCGGCTCGGAGACGGAACTTACGGGGCTGTACACCACCCTGGTCAGGCTCCGAGGACGAGGACCCCCGTATGCTCGGGTGATGATAGTCAGCAGGCTGACAGCGTTACAGAGGCAGCGTCAAACAAAGAGCAGGATAAACAGACCGAAGTGTTCCAACAGTTTGGAAAACACTGATAATCAAGAACATGACGATGTGCGTGATAATCTGTCAGTGTGTGAGGACTTTGTTGAAAATGAAGAGATGTCTGATGATGAAATGTTAAAACTGTCACAAAAAAGGAAGCATTCAGAACATGTCCATAGTAATGCTAAAGCCATAAAAATAACTACTGGCACAAAAGCTGGGACATCTCTAGAGGAGCCAGAGAGTGATTTCTCCCTGACCCAGCAGACCCAGCAGGACCAGCAAGATCGGTACTCTCCTGCTGATATCAGGAAGTTCCTGCAGAAAACTAAAGGTGCCAGGCTTGTGAAAGTGGAAGACCACTTTTCAGATCTGAAACTATTTGTTGAGTCAGCTAAGTCTCTGACAAAAAGATCAGGAAACTTTGAAGATGATGTACTAACAGAAATCTATCGTTTAAAGAAACTGGTACTCAGAGTAAAAGCCCAAATAGCTGATAATGTTTAAACAAAAAAATGTGTGTTTCTCTCTTTTCTTGTTTCCTCTTGTTTTTTTCTTTTTCTCCATGTGTGATTTCAATATAGGCACTTTGAACCTAAATGGAGCTAGGGATGATATTAAAAGAACTGCTTTTTTTAAGCTGATGGAGATGAAGAACATAGATGTAATGTTGATTCAAGAAACACACAGTAGTACAGATAATGAAAGTGTCTGGAGGAGGGGGTGTGGAGGGGAAGTCATTCTGAGCCATAAGTCCAGCTGTAGTGGAGGAGTGGGAATTGTGTTTTCCAAGAGCTTTGTACCTTCTTCCTACAAAGTAGAGGAAATTATTGAGGGTTGTTTATTGAAGGTTGAAGCTCAATATGAAAATGTTAACCTTGTGTTTGTTAATGTTTATGCACCGACCAGTGGAGCAGACAGACTAGCAGTGCTTAATGTTCTGTGTAACACCATCCAGAACTGTAATAGTGATGACTATTTGTTTTTAGGAGGGATTTTAATTGTACTGAAAATCCAAAGCTTGACAGGAATCATCAAGAACCTCATGTTGCTTCATCACGCAGGCTCAGACAGCTGACTGAAGCACATGAGTTATCTGATGTGTGGAGATCTTTTTATAAAAGTCATAGACAATATACCTGGAGTCACTGTAAAGACAATGTGTTATCTCTGGCCAGGCTGGATCGCCTCTACTCTTTTAAACACCATGTGAACATTTTTAACAGCTGTCACATGAACCCAGTGGGCTTTTCAGACCACTTTCTTGTTGTTTGTTCTCTTTTTATAAAGAATGTCCGTCTAAAAAGCTCTTATTGGCATTTTAACACAGCCCTGCTTCATGACAAGGCTTTTAGAACAGCCTTTGAATATTTTTGGGTTAACCACAGAATATGTAAATCCAATTTCACATGTGTTCAACAGTGGTGGGATTTTGGTAAATCTCAGATTATACAGTTGTGTCAACAGTTCACTTGTAATGTCACTAGAGATGTTACCAGATCTATGAGGGACCTGGAGGCTCAGGTGGTAGAACTGCAGGGTTTGGTAGATTCTACAGGAGATCGAGGGCTTTTAGACTCCCTTAAATCTAAAAAGTCGGCTCTGGCCAACCTGCTGGGCGCTGCAGCACAGGGAGCTCTGGTCAGATCACGTTTCCTCGACGTCACACAGATGGATGCCCCCTCTCAGTTTTTTTTTGGTCTGGAGAGGAAAAATGGACAGAGAAAAATTGTTCACTCTCTGCGATCTGACAGTGGCTCTGTAATCTCAGATTCCTCTGAGATTAGGAAACTTGCAGCCAGCTATTATAAAGACTTGTATACGTGTGAACTGACAGACAATCCAGGTGTGTGGAGCAGCTTCTTCACTGGTCTTCCTCAGGTGGATGCTGAGGCCAATGTAAAGTTGGAGGCTCGCGTTTCCCTCAATGAACTGAATACTGCTCTTATGAGTTTACAGAGTGGAAGAGCTCCTGGCTTGGATGGTCTCTCTGTCGATTTTTACAAGTCTTTTTGGTCGGTGTTGGGTGAAGACTTGTTGGAGGTTGTCTCAGACAGCCTGGAGAGAGGTCGGCTGCCTCTGAGCTGCAGGAGAGCGGTTATCAGTCTGCTGCCCAAGAAGGGAGACCTGCAGGAGCTGAAGAACTGGAGACCAGTTTCCTTGCTCTGCACAGATTATAAAATACTGTCCAAGGTCCTGGCCACCAGACTTCGAGAGGTGATGTTTGATGTTATCCATACTGATCAGACATACTGTGTTCCCGGCAGGCTCATAAGTGACAATGTCACTTTAATTCGTGATGTTTTGGAGGTCTCTAGCTCATTGGCTGTAGATACTGGTCTGATTTCCATAGATCAGGAAAAGGCTTTTGACCGGGTTGAACACCAGTATTTATGGCAAACTCTAGCTGCTTTTGGGTTCAGCCCAGGTTTCATAGCCCAGATCCAGGTTCTCTATAGTGACATTGCAAGTGTTCTAAAAATTAATGGGGGCCTGAGTGCTCCTTTCAATGTTCAGAGGGGGGTCAGACAAGGCTGTCCTCTGTCTGGCATGCTGTATTCTCTGGCTATTGAGCCTCTGCTCCATAAACTTAGAAATGATCTGAGTGGTGTTTGTTTTCCAAACTGTGATGTCTCTTTCAAACTGTCAGCGTATGCTGATGATGTCATTGTGCTAGTTAACACACAGAAAGACATTGATATGCTAGTGAATTCTGTAAATCTGTTTGGCTGCATATCCTCTGCCAAAGTAAATTGGGGGAAGAGTGAGGCTGTCATGGTAGGGGAAAGGCTGAGGGATCGGCTCAGGTTACCTGGAGGTTTGGTGTGGAAAGAAGGAGGACTGAAATATCTGGGAGTTTTTCTGGGCACTGAAGTATTTGTGCAGAAAAACTGGGACAATGTCTTGGAAAAGGTTAAAGGTCGGCTCATGAAATGGAAATGGCTCTTACCTAAAATGTCCTACAGAGGTCGCACTCTTGTAATCAATAATCTGGTTTCTTCTACTCTGTGGCACCGGTTAGCTTGCATTGATCCCCCAGCTTCTCTTCTGGTACAGATCCAAAGGGTTTTAGTTGATTTCTTCTGGGACAGGTTGCATTGGATACCTCAGAGTGTCCTGTTCCTTCCTAAAGAGGAGGGTGGACAGGGTCTAGTCCATCTGGCCAGCCGAGGCGCTGCCTTTCGTCTTCAGTTCATTCAGAGACTGCTCACTGGGCCGACAGACCTGGTCTGGAGACCTCTATCCTGCTGCATCCTGCAGAGGTTTGGTGGTCTAAAGATGGATCTATCTTTGTTTCTGACAGACTGTAAAAAGCTGAGCACATCATCTTTACCAGCTTTTTACAGGAGTGTTTTTTCAGTGTGGACTTTGCTGAGGAAGCAGAGGCAGCAGCAGGCTGACTCTCTGTACTGGCTCCTACAAGAGCCTGTGCTGTTTGGAGGACTATTGGATTACGCTATCCAGACGGCTTCACACTGCAGGGGTTTCTACTCTGGGCAAGGTGGTGGAGCTAGCTGGGCCTCAGTTGGATGACCCTGTTGGATTAGCTGATCGGCTTGGATTAAGGTCTACGAGAGTCACAAGTCAGCTACTGAAACACTGGAAACAGAAGCTGACAGAGCGTGAGTGCTCTCTTTTAACGGACTTCTCTGATGGAACACTGCTGCCAAACTGCACTGATCTCTATCCTGCCATTAGGTTTTTTCCTGTTTTTAAGGACTGTTCTGGGTTTCTACTTGAGCCTGTGGACCCTGTAGGTGTTTCTTTGGGGGATGCCTCAGGAAAGACTCTCTATAAACTGATGGTGAAAACCTTGAATCAGAGAACACTGAGTGGTCGTAGTGACACCCCGTGGAGGGTTTTTCTGGACTTAGATCCTGACTTTAAACCAGCTTGGAGGTCTTTGTACAAATCTCCATTAGCAAAGAAAGATGCAGACCTGCAGTGGAGAATCCTTCATGGCGTTGTAGCGGTGAACTCTTTCATCTCCGTTATTAATGCTGATGTAGAAGACAAATGTCCCTTCTGCAGTGAGAGAGAGACAGTGTTTCACTGCTTCTCAGAGTGCATTCGTCTGACAGATTTGTTTGTGCTGTTGGAACACATTTTCCATAGATGTGGAGAAGTTTTTACAAAGCAGATTTTTATTTGTGGTTTTAGATAAATTCGCCAGAAGAAGAACAAATGTCAGCAATTGAACTTTGTTTTAGGACAGGCAAAGATGGCGGTGTATATAACCCGGAGACGGAAGGTGGAGGAAGGATTAAATGTTGATGTGGTTCTCGTTTTTGAAAAAATGGTTAAGTCCAGACTGCTGTTAGACTTCAGTTTTTACAGAGCTACACATGACCTGGATACGTTTGAGCTGGTTTGGGGTTGTGGGGGGGGCACTCTGCTCTGTGACAGAGGATCAATTGGTTTTTGAGATGTGATGTTCTTAATTTTTTGCTACACATGTAAATGCAAACATATTTAGTAATGTAATATAGTATGTTTTTTTGCACAGTGCATATAGTAAATAAATGTTGGTGTTAAAAATCAAAAATCTCTCTCTCTCTCTCTCTGACACTTTTCAACACAAAGTGACGCCCTTGCAGGAAAATTGTCTTCTAACGTTACATCATTTATTCTTTATTCAGATTGGAGGGCTGCAGTTTGTCAGAGATCAACTGTGCTTCTCTGGCCTCAGCTCTGAAGTCCAACCCCTCCCATCTGAGAGAGCTGGACCTGAGTGAGAACTACGAGCTGCAGGATTCAGGAGTGAAGCTGTCAGGTTTTCTGGAGAGTCCACACTGCAGACTGGAGACTCTGAGGTCAGACACCATTTTTTTCTATATTATTATACTGATCCACACTGAGGATCTTAATGCTAAAGGCTCTTTTCTTCTTCAGTGGTTTAGTCCATTGACTGTGGCAGAGCAATGTTGAGCTCCACATTTAAAACTCCACTGGATAATTTACTCTGAATTGAGTTATATATCTTTTTTGTGCTGTAACAGGTTTGCACAGTGGAAAAGCCCAAAGTCCAGCCCAAAGGAGTTCCCATCTCCCACAGAAAGCTCTGCTCTGAACTGAAAACAGCTCGTTTGTAGTCCAGCCCTTCACTTTACGTGTGACATCACAATGAAAACGCGTCATAAAGCTTGCCAAGCGGCTAGCGGGATCAAGCCATACCCTCAAACCAAGCTAGTCTGAGCGGAGGCCCTTTGGCTGGACTCGCGTTTCTTTGGGTTCCCATTGTAGAAAAGTTGGACCTGTACCTGCTTCTAGGTACTTTTTTTCATATCACCCCACCTCCGTCGAGGTTACGGCCGCAGTCTGAAGGCTTTGATTTGGATCACACTACCTTGTTTCTTACAACCCGCCCTTCTCTGCTTCTGATTGGCTAGTCATCCTTACCTGGGAACTCCGCATGTGCAACTCCTAAAAAAGATTTTGTACAAGTAAGATGCACTCTGAAGTTCACAAGCAAAGCGTACAACACATCGGTGAAAAGAGGAGCTGCAGCAATGTGCAGTATGAGAAAAATATGGTGTGTTTTGAAAATCATGTAAACCTGTTCTGGTACAACCCCTAATTAAGATTTTGAACCTGAAAATGAGCACAATATCTACCTCTTTAAACTCCTAGAAACAAACAGGAATTTTCTTATCTTAAATGTTACCTTGTTGGCCATCTGGCATACAAACATGAAAAAGTGGGCTGCTGCATCTGTGGGTTGGCAGACCATCAAAAAATCGATAAAGTTTTTTGTGAAGAGCCTCTCTTTACCGGCCCTAATGACTTATCATTCAAATATGAATGAAATAACCCTTTGTGCATGTTCTGGAACTGGGCTCACTGACCAATCACATCCAACTTAGTTAAGCTTGTGCTTACATCATAGAATCAGATTTTAGTCTGCTCTGTCATAAATGCTTTTGGGCCTCACAACCCCCCAAAATGACTTGTTTCACTATCAGAATTTGATTCATTCAGTCCAATAACTCTTGGAAAGTCTAGAAGAGCCACAATTATTTTATCCCCATTCAAGTAACCATATGGAGGTTGAAATAAACATATGTAGTAGTAGTAGTAGTAGTAGTAGTATTAATAAGAAACATACATACAATATATACTTGTAAAAGAGAAACACTCATTGATTAGGACATAGTAATGTTAAACTCCACATTTAAAACCTGAACACATCTGATTGGATTAGAAATGGATTTTTATCTCCATCATTTATTCTTTATTCAGATTGAGGTGCTGCAGGTTGTCAGAGATCAGCTGTGCTTCTCTGGCCTCAGCTCTGAAGTCCAACCCCTCCCATCTGAGAGAACTGGACCTGAGTCTCAACTACAAGCTGCAGGATTCAGGAGTGACCCTGCTGTGTGGTTTTCTGGAGAGTCCACTCTGCAGACTGGAGTCTCTGAGGTCAGACACCATTTTTCCTTCTGTGCTGAGATTAATATGATGTGAAGGTTGTGGTGACACTAAAGTGCAGACATAAGGCTGATATTATACTGACTGGGCTCACTGGCCAATCACATCCAACTTAGTTAAGCTTGTGCTTACATCATAGAGTCTAGGGCTGCAGCTAACCATGATTGTATTATTCGATGCTTCTACAGATTATTTCAACAATGCAACAACCCCCCCATTGCTTTATAGTTACATGGATTAAACAAAGCATTGATTCAATGCATTTTCGTTGATACATTTTATTAATTGGTTTTATCGATTTAATTGATGAATCGTTTCAGCCCTAATAGAGTCTGTTGTAGTCTGCTCTGTCATAAATTCTTTTGGGCCTCACAAACCCCCAAATGAATTTGATTCACTCAGTCCAATAACACTTGGAAAGTCTAGAGTCTAAGAGGTGAAGTCACTACGTCTTTATTGAAGTAGCAGCACGTTTTCATTAATATTAATGAGATCTCTTTTTACCTTTTTGTATTTTACAGTTTGAACCTGCATCCTGTTGGGTTCAGGTGTTTGGAGTTTCCATTTTCTAAACTTCTACATTCTAAACCTTCTTCAGCTCTGAACAGATTATTAAACACTGAATGATTTCAAGCAGGAACATTGTCTTCTAACCTTATATCATTTATTCTTTATTCAGATTGAGGTGCTGCAGTTTGTCAGAGATCAGCTGTGCTTCTCTGGCCTCAACTCTGAAGTTCAACCCCTCCCATCTGAGAGAGCTGGAGCTGGGTGGAAACAACTTGCAGGATTCAGGAGTGAAGCTGCTGTCCGATCTGAAGGAAAGTCCACACTGCAGACTGGAGACTCTGAGGTCAGTTCATCAGTTCAGAGACATTTACACCGGGTATTTTTAATCATCGTTTTAATCCTTATTGAGATCGGATCACTTTCCTACAGAGCTAATCCTGGACATGAGTAATTTGAGGTGCCAGCACATCAAGGGTCTTTCTCTTTAAAATCTAAAAAAAACACAGCTGTTGAGTTTTGGGAAACTTTATCCCCTTTGTGATATGCTGTCTACAACAAACTCATTATTTTCTTATCTTGTAATTTGCTGTACGACTATTATGATGTTTTATGATGACTGATTTATGACTATTAATTAGAGTCTGATCCTTCACTCGTGTAATTAGTATTGCACAGTTTGCCCACCAGAGGGTGCTCTGCAGCTCCCCTGTTAACAACACTGGGAGCATCCAGAACCAACAATGGAGGAGAGTATGTGATCAGGGGTAGTTGGTCTTTTGTCAGGTGAAATACGAGGCTTAAAATAGCCCTCATCACTTCTCCTGTCCTGAAAACATTCAGGACCAGACTTCCTAACCCCCCCATTTTTCATTGACTTGATTGTAGTTTTAGCGAACAGTGTGACAGTTTAAGTGGTGGCTAAATTAACTGGTGATAGTCTCAGATGTGTTGTAGGCGTGCCTTCAGGATCCCTTACCTGCCAACCAGGAAAAACTTTCCAATAACTTTGTTTATCTAAGTAATGTATCATCATGTAGATAAAGGCTTCTGAATGGAGTTTTTTCATCCTTATCCTGCACGTTGATTCTCAGGGATTTCTCCAACCTGCCAACTAGTTTAAAGCGAGGACTCTGGAGGTGATCATGTAGGTGACTGTGTCTTTGTCTGTTCAAAACACTGCCAGCGTAAATAAATCGTCTAAATGCCCATGTTATCAACTGATTTGTGTTGCGTTGTTTTTCATGTGTTTGTACTTACATACGGCAGACCGCTGTCAGCTGTGCCAGAGAGCCCAGATTAACCTGTGATACAACAAAAGTTAGAAGCAGGGATGTAGAAACCAAAATCAGTAGGGAATGGTGTATACGATGTAAAGACAAAGTCTATGGTCACAGCTCTGTGTGTAAGTAGGTTGACAGTGATAGTAAATTAATCTAAAACGTGACAGAAGGAAAGACAATCAAAGGTAATTGGTAATCAAAGTTGTTTCAGAATGTACAGCCTATACATCGGGCTAATAGTCCCTCTGTGAAGGGATGACCATCGGATGCCTGCAGCTGTTTTTCATGTTGCTTTCTGTGGTGCAGTGGTTAGATGTGGACGGCCTGTTCTGCTCTGCACCGGCGTTTGTGTGTGTGTGCCTGTGTGTGTTACTGCGGTATATACAGTAAATGGACTCGATAGAAATGCCCTGAAGGGAACAAAACAGGTGTGAAAAAGACAGTTTAACTACAGAAATTAGTTTGCTTGTTGTCGACTAGCACCCAGCAGCTAGCTTGCTCCGACCCTAAAGCTGCTGTTAGCGGCTTGCCGTACAGTGAGGTGAGATCCACAGACCCACTTACTCTGCTATATGGCACCAAATTACTTCACTGATGAAAAATAAACACCGTGCTGTTGAGCCACAACATATCACCATGGGGAAATTACTTCACTGCAACAGCCCTACTTCTCATAATTATTTACAAATCTTCCTACTTCAATTAAATTCCCTCACACAATTGTTTCAATTATTATTATTATTTATTTATATAGGGCCAAATCACAACAACAGTTATCTCACCGTGCTTTTCATAAACGAGCAGGTCTAGCCCGTACTCTGTGATGATATTCACAGAACCCCAACGATTTCTCAATTCCAGAAACTCAGGTAAACTCCCACTGCAGCTTTACAATAATATATACAGTATATTTATCAGCTGCAGGTTGAACTAATCCAGGCTCGTTACATGATCACGGTACATTTACTGCATTTAGCCGACGTGCTACATCGTTAGCTCGCCTGCTGCTTTCAGTAACTATCTTTACTATCTGAATCTGTCAGCGGAGTCTCAGCAATGTCAGCACAGCTACATGTACTGGATGATAATGAAACGGGTAGAGAGCTGGACTGAATATTATAAGATTGTGTCACACTTTATAACAGTTAGACCGCAGTAAGTAACTTTACTGTAACTAGTGTTAGTGGATGGCTCTTCTTCCTCTGGGTTGTATATTATGTGGGTCATGTTAGTTACAGCGACTGAGAAGTGGAGAAGCTGTGTACCTGAGTATCAGTAAAACCACAATAAACCTAAACTGAACGTTAGTAAGCAAACAGCGGCAGGTCCAAGCTACTGTAGCGTTAGCTAGCTGCTCGTGGCTGCATTACTATGGGCCAGTGGTTCTTAACCCGGGGGTCGGGACCAGCTCCAGCTGGTCCAGGAGCTTCGTCTGAATGACGGTCGGTTTAAGGCAGTGACAGTTTGTTGCAGTCTGCGGACAATTCAAGCGACTTTAAACTTCCGTCAGCACAACTGCCCGACTCTCACTAGACCGGACAATGAGAAAAACCGCGAATGACATCGGGCACGAGTTGAATTTTTTTCAACTCCTTGCGCTCAGAGCGCTCATTCAAAAACGCAGAGCGCACAGGTGGCCAAAACATGATGCGCCCAGGGCACTTTGACAGTGCGCAGAACTGCCTAAAGAAAACAATTTAAAAAGGCTCCTCTTGAAAAAGCACATTCTGTCTGATCTGTGGAGGGGTTGTGAAATATTTTGAATTTCAAAAAGGGGTCGGACTGCCAGAAAGGTTAAGAACCCCTGTGTATAACATTAGAAATGGCTCGACGTTAGCTCGACTTTCTCCAGCTTTACTCACTCACTTTGGCATTGAGTGCACAGGCCATCGACTGCTGGCCAGTCCCAAGCCCTCACTTCTCATTGAGGCCTCCCGGAATCAAAGTGCCCAGACGGTGGATCCAGAGCCTCTCCTCACGCCGTCTCTGGGCTGTGGACCACCTGGGGTTACACTGCAGGATCAGTGCGGTGAATGCAGCAATGAGCCTGTGATCCTGTAACAGCTGAGTTGTGGAAATTAAATTTTGGAAATTGTGTTTGATTGTCCTAACTAATTTAACTGCTGAGGGAGAATCTCACTTTGTTCTGACTCGACATCATCTGAACCTGTTTGGTCTGATGGGCTTCAGCACATAAACCTTTATTGTTCTGGATCCTTACGTCGTGGAGCCTGTGTGTCGCTGTGAGCCGGTTGTTTTATGGTGTTAGCAGACTGCATGTCATTAGCTGCCGTGTTGTCGCTGTAGTGAGTATGCACATGACTGGGAGGGGTGGATTCATTTAGGCTCACATATTCTCCATCACATCATCACTCTGCGTTCCAGCTGAGCGTCAAACATCTCAGCCTGTTTCCTGTACAGGCTGTGTGTAAGTAAACACATGAAAATGATCATGACACCAATGAGATATTTGACTTTTTGACGTCTGCAGTCTTTTGAACAGGCATCGACAGTGAAGGAGTAAACCACGTCTTAAACACATCTGGGTCTCTCACTAATTCAGCCACCACTTAAACTGTCACACCGGTCCTTCACTTCTCTCTAGTTCACCGCTCCTAAATGTTCTTTAACATCACTTACACCAGCTAACGCTGCACATGGCTAAGTTAGCCACAAAGCTAATGCCATGTTTATAAGAGGCTAACGTTAATGAGTGTTTAAACTATAATGTTGAACTTATTCTGAATATATCTGTGAGCTGCTTGTCTGTAGTTACAGTCGCTGAGTCAGAAATGAACTAGATTAGAGATAAACTAGATGTGAATATTCTACATTGAAAATAAATAGTCATTGTTGCAGATCATGTGTAAGGTAAGAACCACTGCACGACAAAAATCAATATAAATAGGCTGTATAGCCTGATTAATATAATACATATTTTACTAATGTAGGAGAGCCCTGTTTATCATTATAATGTAATATTCTAATTGTAATGACACGAGTAAGGATATATGGTATCATTATTAGTATTACTATTCTAGATCTTAATAAAAAATGAACCTAATTTATGTTCATATGTAACTCACATCCATAAAGCTGTGAATTTTCTTCATGCTTTCATTTTTCTTGAAATGATGAAGTTTACTTGTTGAAGTGGACATATTTACTTTATTATGTTAATTTCAATGTGTTTTCACAAATAATGTCTGATCGTTGATATGGATCCTTCAGAACACAGTATTTCTCCTCTGAGTCCAGGCTGACTGAGATCAGCAGCATTTTATTAATCTGTGTTGTGGCGACGTTTCAAACAGAATAAATTATATTTGTGTTCGGAGCTGATGATGTGAGTGGGGGGAACAGAGGAGGGGCAAACACTGTCTGTTCCATCGTCCCCCCAAACCTCTCCTGGAGTACTCCTTTGGTGTAATTCCTGTCACTGTCAGAAGGGGGAGACAAAAGTTCCACACTGCAGGTTTAAATGATCAGCTTGTTATCAAGCAGGAGTTCATAACAAGTCGATCATTTAAAGCAGCTGTGTTGGAGCAGGCAGAGATCTAAAACATGCAGGACAAGGTGTACTCCAGGAGAGGGTTGGGAAACACTGGTCTGTTCCATCCCCACCTCCAAAGGCTCCAAAGTCAACCTGACCAGCGAGTGTAGACTGAGAGTGAGCGAGTGTTGAGCAGTTTCAAGAGTGCAGGGAGGATCGAGCTGGTGCTCTTCACAGCTGCTCTGTGGACTGAATCTGTGCACGCAGAGACGAAATGTTCCCTCGCCAGAATGCTCTTCCTCTCCTACAGTTTGTTTTTTGCTCTCATGTCCGTTAGTATGGCAAAGAGGGCCTGAATGACTCAATGTGCCGAAAATATAGAAAATCAGTATGTGGTGGTCAAAGCTGAGACTGTAGCAGGCTGCGACAATTAAATCAATGTATGGGAACACTAGATGGGAGAGAGAGAGCTGGGACAGCAGGGGATGAATGAATCAATGGGCTGAAAAACAGAGAAAAGAAACTGTCATTCTGTTATTGTGGATCATCATGATGACAGCCTCCTATAGACATCCAAAGTCTCTGTACTCATTTTAGGGAAAAGCTCATTGATTAGGACATAGTAATGTTGAGCTCCACATTTAAAACCTGAACACATCTTATAAGTGGACTTTGTCACAGCTGGTAGAGCAGGGTAACAAGAACAGGACCCAAATGCAGATGACGAGGCAGACTGATTTAGTTCTGGGGTTTATTGATGAAATAGAGCTCCTAAAGCTTACAGAGTCATGAGGCAGGCCAGGATCAAAACCAGGAAGGGAGTCCAAACAGGCAACAACTCAAAAGGGGCAGACCAAGGAAGGAAATCCAAGATACAAAATATCAGGCTGAGAATCAAGACAGGCAGGTTCTGGGTCGGGTTCAGGTTCTGGGATGGAAGAAAACTAGCTGAGGAACCTTGGATCTGGGCCTGTAGATCCTGAACATACATGAGCAGCTGATGAGGGAATGAGGTGCAGGTGGACAGATGGGAGGGGCACGGTCTGGGATGGAGAGAGGAAAGTCAGAGAGCATTGAACTGCTGGAGAACAGCAACTAAGGGCTCAGGGGAAGTGGGTAGGAAAGAAAGAAATACAGAAAGACACTATCTCCATCTTTGATTCTTTATTCAGATTGGAGGACTGCAGTTTGCCAGAGATCAGCTGTGCTTCTCTGGCCTCAGCTCTGAAGTCCAACCCCTCCCATCTGAGAGAGCTGGACCTAAGCTGGAACAAGCTGCAGGATCCAGATGTGCTGCTGCTGTCAGATTTTCTGGAGAGTCCACACTGCAGACTGGAGACTCTGAGGTCAGACACCATTTTTTCCTTCTGTGCTGAGATTAATATGATGTGAAAGTTGTGGTGACACTAAAGTGCAGACATAAGGCTGATATTATACTGATCCACACTGAGGATCTTAATGCTAAAGTCTCTTTTCTTCTTCAGTGGTTTAGTCCATTGACTGTGGCAGAGCAATGTTGAGCTCCACATTTAAAAGCTTAATATAAGCAGAAACATCTCCACTGGATAATTCACTCTGAACCTCTTTGTTACGTCCCGGCTCGATGGGTAAAGAAAGCAACATAAACTGGATGTTTTTGGTGAAAAGGTGTTTAATTGGAAAGTGAGAGTTTAACACAAATGTAGAACCACAGTAAAGGGCCTTCTGGGTTCTGCTTAGACCATAAAAACAAGAGAACAAAAAGAGGTCTCCACTAAGAGAGACAGTTACCAAGCTCCACAAAATAAAGTGAAACAGAAGAAGATCTCTCTTCAGCTCCAAATGGTTTTAAAAGCCAAAACACAAAGAGAGCAGCAGCCATAACCCTAGAGAGGCTAACAGGGGAATACTAAGACAACACAAAGGGGTCAGTAGTGAAACTAAACCTTGGCCCAGTCCTCCAGCTAGAATTAAGAAAGAACAAAAACATTCTAGATAATTACACACTTCAACACTGAGCCAGCAGCTCACAGATCACTCAAGTCTGTAGTAGTTAAGGACGACAAAAGCCCGGAGTGAGAACAGCTTAACACGACACACTTGCTCCAACAGACTTTAATTTAATGCAACGAGGCCGACTGATCAAAGACAATCACCACCGCGAGGAACTAAAAGACACCACGAGGCCAACTTAGCACTGAAACCCAGCGGGGCCTCGAGCAGCAAGCTAACACGCTATTTAAGAACAGTCCGTGTTGATGCAGTCTGCAAGTAGAAGGATCCGTCAGAACCAATCATCAGCCGGCAATCTGACAGCTGACTTAACGTTTCATCCACAGACTTAGAAATAATAAAACAAACAGACGTAACGCTCTTCCTGATTATCAGCTTCTATTCCACATCATGTTTTTAAAGAAATGATAATAAAATTACATAAATACAATGAATAAATAAATAATCTCTATTTCAACTATCAGACAATAACAAATATTTCCATTTTCTAAACTTCTACATTCTAAACCTTCTTCAGCTCTGAACAGATTATTAAACACTGAATGATTTCAAGCAGGAACATTGTCTTCTAACGTTACATCATTTATTCTTTATTCAGATTGAGTCTCTGCAGTTTGTCAGAGATCAGCTGTGCTTCTCTGGCCTCAGCTCTGAAGTCCAACCCCTCCCATCTGAGAGAGCTGGACCTGAGTGGAAACTACGAGCTGCAGGATTCAGGAGTGAAGCTGTCAGGTTTTCTGAAGAGTCCACACTGCAGACTGGAGACTCTGAGGTCAGACACCATTTTTTCCTTCTGTGCTGAGATTAATATGATGTGAAAGTTGTGGTGACACTAAAGTGCAGACATAAGGCTGATATTATACTGATCCACACTGAGGATCTTAATGCTAAAGGCTCTTTTCTTCTTCAGTGGTTTAGTCCATTGACTGTGGCAGAGCAATGTTGAGCTCCACATTTAAAAGCTTAATATAAGCAGAAACATCTCCACTGGATAATTCACTCTGAACCTCTTTGTTACGTCCCGGCTTGATGGGTAAAGAAAGCAACATAAACTGGATGTTTCTGGTGAAAAGGTGTTTAATTGGAAAGTGAGAGTTTAACACAAATGTAGAACCACAGTAAAGGGCCTTCTGGGTTCTGCTTAGACCATAAAAACAAGAGAACAAAAAGAGGTCTCCACTAAGAGAGACAGTTACCAAGCTCCACAAAATAAAGTGAAACAGAAGAAGATCTCTCTTCAGCTCCAAATGGTTTTAAAAGCCAAAACACAAAGAGAGCAGCAGCCATAACCCTAGAGAGGCTAACAGGGGAAGACTAAGACAACACAAAGGGGTCAGTAGTGAAACTAAACCTTGGCCCAGTACCACAGCTACAATTAAGAAAGAACAAGAACATTCTAGATAATTACACACTTCAACACTGAGCCAGCAGCTCACAGATCACTCAAGTCTGTAGTAGTTAAGGACGACAAAAGCCCGGAGTGAGAACAGCTTAAAATGACACACTTGTGTCCAACAGAGTACAAAATGTGACTTAATTTAATGCAACGAGGCCGACGGATCAAAGAAAATCACCACCGCCAGGAACTAAAAGACACCACGAGGCCAACTGAGCACTGAAACCCAGCGGGGCCTCGAGCAGCAAGCTAACACGCTATTTAAGAACAGTCCGTGTTGATGCAGTCTGCAAGTAGAAGGATCCATCAGAACCAATCATCAGCCGGCAATCTGACAGCTGACTTAACGTTTCATCCACAGACTTAGAAATAATAAAACAAACAGATGTAACGCTCTTCCTGATTATCAGCTTCTATTCCACATCATGTTTTTAAAGAAATGATAATAAAATACATAAATACAATGAATAAATAAATAATCTCTATTTCAACTATCAGACAATAACAAATATTTCCATTTTCTAAACTTCTACATTCTAAACCTTCTTCAGCTCTGAACAGATTATTAAACACTGAATGATTTCAAGCAGGAACATTGTCTTCTAACGTTACATCATTTATTCTTTATTCAGATTGAGTCTCTGCAGTTTGTCAGAGATCAGCTGTGCTTCTCTGGCCTCAGCTCTGAAGTCCAACCCCTCCCATCTGAGAGAGCTGGAGCTGGGTGGAAACAACCTGCAGGATTCAGGAGTGAAGCTGTCAGGTTTTCTGAAGGATCCACACTGCAGACTGGAGACTCTGAGGTCAGACACCATTTTTTTTACCTTCTGTGCTGAGATTAATATGATGTGAAAGTTGTGGTGACACTAAAGTGCAGACATAAGGCTGATATTATACTGATCCACACTGAGGATCTTAATGCTAAAGTCTCTTTTCTTCTTCAGTGGTTTAGTCCATTGACTGTGGCAGAGCAATGTTGAGCTCCACATTTAAAAGCTTAATATAAGCAGAAACATCTCCACTGGATAATTCACTCTGAACCTCTTTGTTACGTCCCGGCTCGATGGGTAAAGAAGGCAACATAAGCTGGATGTTTTTGGTGAAAAGGTGTTTAATTGGAAAGTGAGAGTTTAACACAAATGTAGAACCACAGTAAAGGGCCTTCTGGGTTCTGCTTAGACCATAAAAACAAGAGAACAAAAAGAGGTCTCCACTAAGAGAGACAGTTACCAAGCTCCACAAAATAAAGTGAAACAGAAGAAGATCTCTCTTCAGCTCCAAATGGTTTTAAAAGCCAAAACACAAAGAGAGCAGCAGCCATAACCCTAGAGAGGCTAACAGGGGAATACTAAGACAACACAAAGGGGTCAGTAGTGAAACTAAACCTTGGCCCAGTCCCACAGCTACAATTAAGAAAGAACAAGAACATTCTAGATAATTACACACTTCAACACTGAGCCAGCAGCTCACAGATCACTCAAGTCTGTAGTAATTAAGGACGACAAAAGCCCGGAGTGAGAACAGCTTAACACGACACACTTGCGTCCAACAGACATTAATTTAATGCAACGAGGCCGACGGATCAAGGAAAGTCACCCCCGCCAGGAACTAAAAGACACCACGCGGCCAACTGAGCACTGAAACCCAGCGGGGCCTCGAGCAGCAAGCTAACACGCTATTTAAGAACAGTCTGTGTTGATGCAGTCTGCAAGTAGAAGGATCCGTCAGAACCAATCATCAGCCGGCAATCTGACAGCTGACTTAACGTTTCATCCACAGACTTAGAAATAATAGAACAAACAGACGTAACGCTCTTCCTGATTATCAGCTTCTATTCCACATCATGTTTTTAAAGAAATGATAATAAAATACATAAATACAATGAATAAATAAATAATCTCTATTTCAACTATCAGACAATAACAAATATTTCCATTTTCTAAACTTCTACATTCTAAACCTTCTTCAGCTCTGAACAGATTATTAAACACTGAATGATTCCAAGCAGGAACATTGTCTTCTAATGTTACATCATTTATTCTTTATTCAGATTGAGGTGCTGCAGTTTGTCAGAGATCAGCTGTGCTTCTCTGGCCTCAGCTCTGAAGTCCAACCCCTCCCATCTGAGAGAGCTGGACCTGAGTGGAAACTACGAGCTGCAGGATTCAGGAGTGACACTGCTTTGTGGTTTACTGGAGAGTCCACACTGCAGACTGGAGACTCTGAGGTCAGACACCATTTTTCCTTCTGTGCTGAGATTAATATGATGTGAAAGTTGTGGTGACACTAAAGTGCAGACATAAGGCTGATATTATACTGATCCACACTGAGGATCTTAATGCTAAAGGCTCTTTTCTTCTTCAGTGGTTTAGTCCATTGACTGTGGCAGAGCAATGTTGAGCTCCACATTTAAAAGCTTAATATAAGCAGAAACATCTCCACTGGATAATTCACTCTGAACCTCTTTGTTACGTCCCGGCTCGATGGGTAAAGAAAGCAACATAAACTGGATGTTTTTGGTGAAAAGGTGTTTAATTGGAAAGTGAGAGTTTAACACAAATGTAGAACCACAGTAAAGGGCCTTCTGGGTTCTGCTTAGACCATAAAACAAGAGAACAAAAAGAGGTCTCCACTAAGAGAGACAGTTACCAAGCTCCACAAAATAAAGTGAAACAGAAGAAGATCTCTCTTCAGCTCCAAATGGTTTTAAAAGCCAAAACACAAAGAGAGCAGCAGCCATAACCCTAGAGAGGCTAACAGGGGAATACTAAGACAACACAAAGGGGTCAGTAGTGAAACTAAACCTTGGCCCAGTCCTCCAGCTAGAATTAAGAAAGAACAAAAACATTCTACATAATTACACACTTCAACACTGAGCTAGCAGCTAACAGATCACTCAAGTCTGTAGTAGTTAAGGACGAGAAAAGCCCGGAGTGAGAACAGCTTAACACGACACACTTGTGTCCAACAGACTTTAATTTAATGCAACGAGGCCGACGGATCAAAGAAAATCACACCCGCCAGGAACTAAAAGACACCACGAGGCCGACTGAGCACTGAAACCCAGCAGGGCCTCGAGCAGCAAGCTAACACGCTATTTAAGAACAGTCTGTGTTGATGCAGTCTGCAAGTAGAAGGATCCGTCAGAACCAATCATCAGCCGGCAATCTGACAGCTGACTTAACGTTTCATCCACAGACTTAGAAATAATAAAACAAACAGACGTAACGCTCTTCCTGATTATCAGCTTCTATTCCACATCATGTTTTTAAAGAAATGATAATAAAATACATAAATACAATGAATAAATAAATAATCTCTATTTCAACTATCAGACAATCAGTCCCTCCAGAAAAACGCGATTATGCGATCGCTGAAGTCAATGCATAATCAGCCAAAGTCCGCATATTTATGCGGGGGGGGGGTCGCATTTTTTCAAATACTCTGCAATTTCACTGCATAAATTGCATAAATATCCCGCATATTCCATCGTATTTTTGAAGAAAACGTGCCGCGTAATCAAGGATTTTTGCCCGCAACAATCACAAAAAAACTCCGCATTTTTCTGGAAGGACTGGACAATAACAAATATTTCCATTTTCTAAACTTCTACATTCTAAACCTTCTTCAACTCTGAACAGATTATTAAACACTGAATGATTTCAAGCAGGAACATTGTCTTCTAACGTTACATCATTTATTCTTTATTCAGATTGGAGGGCTGCAGTTTGTCAGAGATCAGCTGTGCTTCTCTGGTCTCAGCTCTGAAGTCCAACCCCTCCCATCTGAGAGAGCTGGACCTGAGTGGAAACTACAACCTGCAGGTTTCAGGAGTGAAGCTGCTATGTGATTTTCTGGAGAGTCCACACTGCAGACTGGAGACTCTGAGGTCAGACACCATTTTTCCTTCTGTGCTGAGATTAATATGATGTGACAGTTGTGGTGACACTAAAGTGCAGACATAAGGCTGATATTATACTGATCCACACTGAGGATCTTAATGCTAAAGGCTCTTTTCTTCTTCAGTGGTTTAGTCCATTGACTGTGGCAGAGCAACGTTGAGCTCCACATTTAAAAGCTTAATATAAGCAGAAACATCTCCACTGGATAATTCACTCTGAACCTCTTTGTTACGTCCCGGTTCGATGGGTAAAGAAAGCAACATAAACTGGATGTTTTTGGTGAAAAGGTGTTTAATTGGAAAGTGAGAGTTTAACACAAATGTAGAACCACAGTAAAGGGCCTTCTGGGTTCTGCTTAGACCATAAAAACAAGAGAACAAAAAAGAGGTCTCCACTAAGAGAGACAGTTACCAAGCTCCACAAAATAAAAGTGAAACAGAAGAAGATCTCTCTTCAGCTCCAAATGGTTTTAAAAGCCAAAACACAAAGAGAGCAGCAGCCATAACCCTAGAGAGGCTAACAGGGGAAGACTAAGACAACACAAAGGGGTCAGTAGTGAAACTAAACCTTGGCCCAGTCCTCCAGCTAGAATTAAGAAAAAACAAAAACATTCTAGATAATTACACACTTCAACACTGAGCCAGCAGCTCACAGATCACTCAAGTCTGTAGTAGTTAAGGATGACAAAAGCCCGGAGTGAGAACAGCTTAACACGAGACACTTGTGTCCAACAGACTTTAATTTAATGCAACGAGGCCGACTGATCAAGGAAAGTCACCCCCACCAGGAACTAAAAGACACCACGAGGCCAACTGAGCACTGAAACCCAGCGGGGCCTAGAGCAGCAAGCTAACACGCTATTTAAGAACAGTCCGTGTTGATGCAGTCTGCAAGTAGAAGGATCCGTCAGAACCAATCATCAGCCGGCAATCTGACAGCTGACTTAACGTTTCATCCACAGACTTAGAAATAATAAAACAAACAGACGTAACGCTCTTCCTGATTATCAGCTTCTATTCCACATCATGTTTTTAAAGAAATGATAATAAAATTACATAAATACAATGAATAAATAAATAATCTCTATTTCAACTATCAGACAATCAGTCCCTCCAGAAAAACGCGATTATGCGATCGCTGAAGTCAATGCATAATCAGCCAAAGTCCGCATATTTATGCGGGGGGGGGTCGCATTTTTTCAAATACTCTGCAATTTCGCTGCATAAATTGCATAAATATCCCGCATATTCAATCGCATTTTTGAAGAAAACGTGCCGCGTAATCAAGGATTTTTGCCCGCAACAATCACAAAAAAACTCCGCATTTTTCTGGAAGGACTGGACAATAACAAATATTTCCATTTTCTAAACTTCTACATTCTAAACCTTCTTCAGCTCTGAACAGATTATTAAACACTGAATGATTTCAAGCAGGAACATTGTCTTCTAACGTTACATCATTTATTCTTTATTCAGGTTGGAGAGCTGCAGGTTGTCAGAGATCAGCTGTGCTTCTCTGGCCTCAGCTCTGAAGTCCAACCCCTCCCATCTGAGAGAGCTGGACCTGAGTGACAACAAGCTGAAGTATTCAGGCGTGAAGCTGTCAGATTTTCTGAAGAGTCCACTCTGCAGACTGGAGACTCTGAGGTCAGACACCATTTTTTCCTTCTGTGCTGAGATTAATATGATGTGAAAGTTGTGGTGACACTAAAGTGTAGACATAAGGCTGATATTATACTGATCCACACTGAGGATCTTAATGCTAAAGGCTCTTTTCTTCTTCAGTGGTTTAGTCCATTGACTGTGGCAGAGCAATGTTGAGCTCCACATTTAAAAGCTTAATATAAGCAGAAACATCTCCACTGGATAATTCACTCTGAACCTCTTTGTTACGTCCCGGCTCGATGGGTAAAGAAAGCAACATAAACTGGATGTTTCTGGTGAAAAGGTGTTTAATTGGAAAGTGAGAGTTTAACACAAATGTAGAACCACAGTAAAGGGCCTTCTGGGTTCTGCTTAGACCATAAAAACAAGAGAACAAAAAGAGGTCTCCACTAAGAGAGACAGTTACCAAGCTCCACAAAATAAAGTGAAACAGAAGAAGATCTCTCTTCAGCTCCAAATGGTTTTAAAAGCCAAAACACAAAGAGAGCAGCAGCCATAACCCTAGAGAGGCTAACAGGGGAATACTAAGACAACACAAAGGGGTCAGTAGTGAAACTAAACCTTGGCCCAGTCCCACAGCTAGAATTAAGAAAGAACAAACACTCCAGGGCCCCGTTTCAGAAAGTGGGATTAGTGAAAATTCAGAGTATTTTAAGCCTGAGATGAGGGAAACTCAGGGTTGTTTTGTTTCAGAGAGCAAGATCCGATAATCCCTGGATCAGTAACTCCAGCAACTATCCTGTGAACCTCTCCTCCTCCTGAGGACGTGAGGTTCACAGGATCAGTTTGAAAACCGTCAGTTTCTCTCTGATTCCTCCTGCAGAGCCTGAGGCGGCTGTCTGACACACCGTTTCATTTCCTCATTCTGTCTTTGAATGTCAAAGCACATATCTGAACGCATTTACGTCTTTAGAAACTTTAAAATCCCGGTTACATAGGCTATTAGTTTTTTACCCAAACATGATGTTGAACATGAGGCTTTATGATCAATCTGTCATCAAAGTGAGGACAGATCTCCGCACATCATGGATTTATCCTCTTTAACGCTGCGACTCTGTGGACAGTTGCACTGAAAACACTTACTGTGGGCTACATTACTGCAGTAATCACTGTTTAATATGTAACCTATAAAACTGATCAGTGAACAGTAATCTTTCATATTGTAGTCACATTGATTGGAACATTCCTATCGTCGTTATCAGCTGGAGATAATGTGAGTGTTTCTGAGTGAGGATGACTGTGGTGCAGCTCAAACAAACAGGCCTCAATAAGGTTTAAAGGGAGTTTTTCATCATTACCTGCTGACAGTCTGAATGTGTTTTGACAGCATTAATAAAATATGAAATGAGCAAGATTTTATTAATGTAACATAGACGTCTGAAACTAGAGACACATTTTCCACTGCAAAAAATAATGAGTAAGCTAAGCTGCTGGGTGTGACTGTGACTTTACAATCACAGGTTCATGAGTAAACTTATATTGTTAACACAGTGATCCTTCCTCCACTCCTGCGTTTTAGAGCCAATCAGGGTCCGCGTTGGCAGCGTTCATATTTCTAGCTCCACCCGGTTTAAAATGGAGGCTCTGCCTTTATTTACCCGTTGCCATGGTGAATTGTAGTATCGGAGCTCCACTGATGAGGCTTTTTTTCATCCCCACGCTTCCATCAGGCTCAACATACTCAGAGGTGACTGAACTTATTCTGATCAGCTGTTTTGGAACCGGAAACTCAGTTTCCCACCTCAGGCTCAGTCAGCTCAGAGCTCAGGGAGAAGCTCAGAGTTTGTTAAGCCTGCTTTCTGAAACAGGGCCCAGATCAGGGGTCGGCTAATAAGTCTGGCATCGGACCACATTTCTTTCAAGCTGTTAGATGGCGGGCCAGAAATGAATGTCCTTCAGAACTTTTCAAATGGCAGTCTGGAGAACCGGGACAAATCCTGGTTGGCGGAAGGTTAAGCAACACGGGCCGACCCCCCTTCTTCCCAGGCCTGTTGGTCTGTTCCAGTGGTTCTCAACCTTTTTTGGGCCAGCGCCCCCCTATCCATTATCCAGGTCCCTTACGGCCCCCCATCAAAACATATGTTGGCTATCTGCCCTGAATATTGTAGATTTTTTTTTGTTGTTACTGTTGTTATTAAAAACATGGAAAAAACACATAACTGAATGACAAACAACATATTAATTAGTTTCCCAGGTAACAAAAAGCCATGTGAAAAGTAATTATATTTAACTAATAAGTGAATGTTCCTCCCAGAAACTGTGTTTGAAGCCAGATGCTGTTTTTTTGGATGGGACTCTTAATAAGTGGGGGGGTATGGGGGTCCTCCCCCAGAACATTTTGAGCATCAAACACTTAATTTCCTGCATTCTGGTGAAAATTTCTGCTCCAATTTATAGTGGAAATGTCTTATTTATATATTATTTATTATTTATTAGATTATTCATCTGGCAAAATATATAATTCTAACAGAATATAATGCAGTGAGGCTCTCAGGCTTTCTTTGTTACTTTTAAATATTTTCTCCTGTTGATCAACTTATTTAATATCCCTGCTGAGTCAACACACATGTTTAAGTCTTCCCTCCTGTTTTGTGTCTTTTGTGGGGAAGTAACCTGTTTAAATGTGTTTGTGGCTCCTTTTTATCTCAGAGATAAATGAATCCTTTTTATGAAGTTACTGACTGGACTTTATTAGCTCATCTGTAAACTGTTAATCATATCATAACTCAGTGTTTCCCACAGAATGACAGTGTAACTGTGGCACAGCTGTACAGCATGCTAGCCTCAAAAACCCAGCTCTAACATTAACTTAGCTCTCCTTATTAGCCTGGCTCCTTACAGGCTTGCTAATAATTTTTTTAAACTGGGTCTCCGACACTGACAGTGTTGTGTTGGACAGATTTGTGCATCTGAGTTCATGAGGGAGGGAGAGAGAGAGAGGGACGAGCGAGAGGATGTGCTGAGTGAATACCTGCTGCCTGCAGCTCTGCAATCAGCTACGATTTTAAACAGGCCTAATAAAGAAATCTAAAATCAATATGTGGCGGTCAGCGCTGATATTGTGGCGGGCCGCTACAAATAAATGAAGGTATGAGAGACTCTGTAACTTATCTGCTCATGTTCAAGACTTTCTGCACATTCAGAATCTCTCCCACATAGGCCCTATCTGTGTCCTCTGACATGTAAAGAAAAAAAGTTGTCATTAGCCTATTTAAAGAGAATTCATAGTATTTTACTACATGCCCTGTACTGCATTATGTTACTGATTGGCTTCCCCTCGACCGTCTGACAGACAGAACTGGATGAGACGGGGAGCTCATGCTGGGGGAAAACCAAACTAACCGACAACACCTGTGATCAGGCAGAAATCTCAGCTGTTAACTTCAGCACCTCTGATAAAGTGCCGCTAACAGTCCCCAACAGAACAAGTCAGGGCTTCAGTTTGTAACGTTACATTTTTAAAGCCGACTGAAACTCCTGTATATGTCCGCTTTGGCACAAACTGTCTGCGACTCCCAGCGCGAGGTGGGTCCACGTCACTCGCTGGTGTCGCAGCGACGGTGGTTTCGGGGTGAGTCCGACAGCAGAATATCCCTCTTCTAAATGTGAAACCACTGCGATAACAAGACGTTCACGGTGTATTGCTCAGAGAAATAAACACTTTTCCACGGTAACACCAAGAAAGAGAGCGTTCATTTTCCAGAGTTTACACTGTAAACTGGATGGAGGCAGTCCGCAGCTGCTGCGCACAACTGTCGGGTCTGAAATAAGGCCAGGCTGGGCCAGTAAAGGCCTGGACCTCACTCTTCCCAACGTAATAAACTCAACAAATAATACTCTATTAGTTTTCTTCTTTCGCTGATTCTTTGTAGTCAAAAAACTTCACTGGAGACGATCAAGAGTCGGTGCAAAAGAGTTTATTGTACAAAAAGACAAATAAACCCGGGTGATTTCCAAGCAGGTCAGGAAAAAAACACACCGAGGAGCGGTCGGCTTACATCGCCTTATATTTCCCTTTTACTTTGCCCACAAAGTGGGTGTTACACCTTAGCTCCTCCTGTAGATGCTGCCGACCACCCCTCTGACAATGGTAAATTTCTTATCCTATGGTGCCATCTGGTGGCCTCTTGTGTATATTATTTATCCAAACATATTCAAGTTTAAACTTTTTTAGATGCTTTACTTTAATGTTTGTTTATCATATTTATTCCTTTTATATATATTTTTATATCTCCCAGGATCAGAAATTTACCATTAGGTTTCAACTTCACTTTCACCGTATTTTTCAAAGTCTTAAGGCATGTTGTTTGTACCATTAAAACTTAAACTTTTTGTTAATACATTTTCTTTAAAAACAATCATATAACCAATATATTTAGTGTGTGTTTACTTGTTTTTTTACACTTTTGAACCGTCTCGGACCATCCATGGAGTACATTCTATTGTTTCACACTGCTAGTATCAGCACTTCTACCGTGTGCCTCCTTCGGAGAGTGCTCAACAGCCCTCTCTCCCTTCTTTTGGCAGCAGGCCTGTGTTTCCGTGTCGTCATCTCATCGATCACACGGTGCTTGGCAGTTTTATAATTGAGTTTCTGTGGTTTGTAGCGCTATATATGAGTCAGCGGTCAGGCGGTCTGACTATGGCTCGATGCCTCACCGCATGGCCCGAAGCCAGGCTGTAAATCTGAAAGAGCAGAGCCCATGCTGCTTACATTGCGCTGCGCCCAGCCACAAGCCTCGGAGCTGGGCTGTAAATCTGCAAGAGTAGAGCCCTTGGTGCTTACATTGGCCGGCCCGACCACAAGCCTCAGAGCCAGATCATAAATCCACTCTACTGAGCACATGCGGTTGCATTGCGTATGCCTAGCACGTTCCTGGCGCCCTGCCTGGTCAGTAACTCTTCAGGGAGTGTGTATGCGCTACACACAAGATGAAGCTCACAGCATTGCACGATCATAAAGCACAGGATGGATTAAAAATGGATTAAAATAACATTTCACCACTTACGGTAGGTTCAAATACTTATTAAACACTTATGATATGATAGGTTAAGCACATATGGTTATAGTTTATGTGATTATAGTTTAAAATAACATAATATGGTTACATGAGTGCGCATCATCATAGTTTAAAATAACATTACATGAGTATATAAATATGAATCACTTATAGAGACATGTTCCGCAACACAACCCTTAAACTCCCTTTTAGGTGTTTTCTCCCTTTTAGGTGTTTTGATACTGTTTTTGCTATCTTATGCTGCCTTCTGCCATCTTATGCTGCTCTCTCCCTTTGTTCCCTACACACACGAACCTGCTCAAAACTGCTGAGCAGGCAGTGTTGTAAGCACACGAGCTTGCTCACTCACACACACACGAGCCTGGAGCACACACACAGAACTATATAGGGGTTTTTAAGACTGTGATCCTAACTTTACACTTATAAAATAACACTTTAAATAACAACTATGCGGACCACCCTTACTCTAGCAATTAATGACAACAATTTAGGCTACACTGCTCCAAAATAATACACAACATTCCCTCCTTTGCGGCTGTGAAGTCGCACCGACAGACTGCTAATAGTAAGTCACTGGTAAATGGGACCTATCATCCCGTGATCATACTGGTTCAACACATGCTCACGATGAAAGTGAAGATGTGGATCCTCAGCCTTCAATGTGTCCTTCAACAATAGCAAATCTCCCTGTGTTGTGACTAAACTAAGGAAAATATAATATGGTTTCATCACTAAGCTAAGTAAAACATATGATATTTATGAAAAGTAAAAACAAATTGGCGGTTAAAGATTGGGAGTGTCATAAAACAAAACTCTAGTGTAGATTAAATATCCGGTTCAACATGTTCTCGACATGGATCCAAAGGAGTCCCATACTTGGCCAGGGAAAGGTACTTATACATACATATATACAAGGCAGCAAAACTCCTGAACACAAGTGGTTCAACATGTGATTGTCCACACGGATCCTGAGACTCAGTAATAAGGAAAACAAATAAGTATATAGGTCAAGGTAAGGGAATGAGGGCTGGGTCAAACCAAAACATATAAAATGCGTGTGCTGTTTTTTTGCTATCATAAAATATGGCAAGCTTAAAATAATACATCAGTGCAAGAAACATTCTAGTTTGCGTGAGCTGTTTTTTTGCTAAATGAGATTCGGCAAGCATAAAACTTGTTGTTACCACACGAACCTAACATAAAGAAAATAACATAAAACCCTTACTTCGTTATAATGAATAAAACACCTAAAGATAAGACAAAGTAACGTCCATCATTTAGGGGCAAGTCATCTTTTCCTGTTGCACATACATGGCTGCTTCCGCTTGTTCGATGCGGGCGACCAGGTGTTGGTAGTTGTCCAGCAGTTGTTCCTGGCTTGCTTCCAATTGTATTTGGCGAATACACAAGCCTTCTGTACGTTCTTTCTGCGCGTCAAGGTCACGGAGTATGTCGTCGTGCACAACTTGCTGTTGCCTACGAGTTGGGCGTCTTCGTCGGGCGGCCATTCGGCCTAGAGAACGGCGTCTGATGGTCCTCATGGCAGCTGCAGCCTCCGGTGGTAATGTGGCTACATGTTCGGTAAAGTCCTTACGGGGCATTTTACCCCAAAAATCAGGATCTTGGTTGAGTATGGGTGTAGGAGACTCTGGTGGTGTAACCGGTGGAACCTTGGGCCCTGTACTGGGCCCTGACTCAGGCTGAGATGTAGAGGTGGATGGAAGTTGGTCTGTGTCGGTGGCGGAATCCTGGTTGGCCGCTCCCTTCTGTTTAGCTGCTCCTTTCTTCTGTTTAGCTGCTCCTTTCACACCTGCCTGGATGCGTGCACTTCGTCTCAGAGGTTGCTTGTCAGTGGGTGTGTCCTTTGGGCTTTCTGGAGTTTTGCTAGCGGAATCTGGGGGTTGTGGAGTTGAATGTGGGGGGCATTCCTGATCTGGTGGCATACACGGTGGGTCTTGCGGATCTGGGTTTGGTGTAGTAGGTTGCATGTCTACCGATGAACATTCGCCCTCGGAGTCACCTGTGGATACCGATGATGATGATGGTGTGCGTTGACCTGCAGGAGTTGGTGATTCCCCTCGCTGAGAAGCTAGAGTTAGCTCTGCACGTTTTTTACGCATGACCGCCACGAGCTCCTGTAAACTCGGGAGGTGGTATACAGGTTGGCTGTTCTCTGGGGGGGTTCATAGAGTTCACGGAGCACGAATGCGCCATTCTGAAGAACATAGAGATTCATAGGTGGTGAAAGTGGCCACATGGGTGGATCCACTGGTGGGGCAAGTTGCTCCATTCGCGGAACTGGCTGCGGATGCATCCCTGCATTCGGTTGGAATGGTTCTGTTGACAGGTGCGTTGGTTCCTCAGCTGGTGGTACTGGCACATCTCCGCTCTGAAACAGTTGTGGGTTGGTTGGTCTGGGGTAATGCGGAGTTAGTGTGGTCCACACCTGTGTTGGTTCTGGAGGAGGGGGTAGAGCTAGGAGTTGCCTTAGGATGGGATATGAAGGTGGTTGCATCTCCCACCCTCCTTGGGTCTGCATCGTCGGGGGCCAAGGCCTTGAGGTCGATACCATAGCTCTGGCTGGATCCTGTACTGCCCATGAGTAAGGCGGTGGTGGTGGGTACTCCATCTGCTCTGGCTGGGGGGTATATCCTACATAACCCTGATTTCCACCTATGGGTAGCCTATCTGGTTGTGTTCCTACAGTGTAAGTATGATCTCTCCAATGATCCCGATCTCCCTGATTCTGCTCTACCTGGGGTGGATAATTTGGTTGATTGTTGGCTCCATTCTGTCCATGTTCCTCAGCCATGATTGTATCTATTGAGAGAACAACATAAGGTTAGCATTATCCTGGGGCACTTTAGGACAAGTCTTGTAGTAAGCTATAGCTGATTTCCCTGTGTGAATAATGCGCTGCTGCAGTCTGCGGTTCTGTGCCTGTTCCCTGTGATATAATTCAAAGCTTTGGGTAATGTGGTAAAAGTACTCCGGACCTAGCCGATATGGTTCATGGTGCGTACTAAACAGAATATCGTTACCCACAAGTATGCTAGTTATCTCTTTGCTACTTGTCGTTATTAGGGGCATGCAGTAATGTTTTGTCACTACGTCATAAACATAACTCATCTTCATTTTAGTACATTTGAGCATCACTCCTGATGCTTCCTGGTATATTCTGGAAATCCGTTCTTTGCAAATAATTTCATGCAAACAAACTTTGTAGGGTGGAGGTAGCAAGGGATATTCTTTAGACTGAACTGACCGTGGTTGACGGAGATGCAATGTAGTTTTGGATTGTGCTAATACTACTGGTCCAAAGGGTAGTAAATCCAATATTGGTTGTAATTTCTCATTGTATTGCTGGGCTTTTCCTCTATTTCGTTTACCTGGTCTATTTTTGCTTCTCTTTGCTGGCTGTTCTTGACTCATATTGGATTACCTGTTGTTTTAGATCTGCCGGCTCTCCTTATCCATATCCACATATTCATCCTCTTTCGGTAACGACTTAGGTGCTGGAGGAGCAGATGCCACTGTGCTGTTTTCATACTCGGGCAAAAGCTCCACTCCAATGTTTGTGGCTGACATTTCTATTCCTACGTCTATTTCATGGTACAAGTGTACAGGATATTGTCCTGACACAATAGCAACCACTCTGCCTATCATGAGTCTAGTCACTGGAAGCACGCAGCATAAAAGTAGAAGGGCTAGTAGCATCAATATTCCAACTATTATCCCAATTATTTGCAGAATTTTTATCCATGACATGTTCGTCAGCCATTCCTCTAACTTAGTCAATCGGGTATTCCAGTTTGAACTTGCAACCTGTTCATCCCTAACCTCTCTAAGTGCTTGTAATGCCTTAGTGAGATTTCCATCCTGTTCTGTGTGCAAGGGTATCACGGTACAACACTCGTCGCCGAAATACTCGCACACTCCCTGTTCTTGTGCTAGCAAAGTATCTATGGCAAATCTATTCTGCAACGTCATTATGGATGTCGCGTGCAACTGCTCGTGAATTGATTCTAACGCTGATATGGTCCAGTTTGCGAACCTCAAAGAGTTATACCATAAATAGTTAGCCCAACGACTGTTTCTCGCGATATATTGGGCGTTTACGGCTGGGCCAAATATTGGTGCTGATCCTGAAATTTGTCCTGATATAATCCAGTCTTCTCCTATGGCGCGGTGTTCCGATGGAACGCCGTGCGGTTCTGATTCCATGCAATATAAACTTCGGCTGTCTGGCTTCCACTGCAATTTAGTTCGGCGTTTTAATCTTTTGGGGATTGGTGAGATTGAAGTTATGATTGTCAGTTGACCTGTTAACATAACTGGGGTACAAATGCCCTTCCAGTTTGGAGGGAGTACCATTTTTACCTTGTTGTCGTCATCGCATAACCAAAATATGTCTGCTACCTGGTGTGTTCCATTCTCTAGTACAGGCAAGAAATCATATCTTTCAACGACGCCGGTTCTATCGAAGGTAAGCACCTGGCCACCTGAATTTAGCACCTGGGCACATTGGATTTTGGCCTGCGCAGATGTATTGCAGAAAAAATTGCCTCCGGTAGCGCCTGTGTAGGGGTCATTATACTTAACAGTACCGCAATGTAAGCGAGGATCTGATTGAAATGCACTTATGGTTCGCATGGTGGCACTACTCACTATACAAAAAGGATACACTATACCCTCCGTGTGTCTTACCACTGGAGGTCTCCAGTATATCATCTCCTCAGCTAAGCGTTGTGGGCAGTTTTTTTATGGTGGCGTATGTTCTCCAAATCATTCCATGTTTTGTTAATTTGCATCATTCTTAGAGCACATTCAGCAAAACAATTATCTTCCGACCGGCACTTGTCATAACCAGGAATAGGCAATATCTGAGGAATTCGTTTGGAGTTGTAACACGTGATGCAGGATTGTTTGCTAACCTGTTTGGCTGAGTATTGCAACCATTGATAGAACATATTTCCTTCCCAATCTGTTCTCATTGCTGTTTGCATGTGGCGCTGGTACTGTCCTACATCTCTACGACCTCGTGTCTCGTAGGCTCGTCTTATCAACTTACCGGCCTGTTGCATTGTAACTGTTATGGAGGATTCTGTATCTACACATTGACTGTCATTGCACCTTACCGTTGCTGTCACCACCCCTTCAGTTTGGCATTGTTTAGCCAGCGGGTGATTTTGCAATATCACACCGTCTGGGCCTTGAGTCAGGATTCTGCTGGGCTCGATCTGTTTAACATAAGTCAGATTAAAGTCATCATTCATTGGCCATTTCCCTTCCTGTACTGCAAAAAACCGCTGTTGCTAGTGCACACTCAATCATCTGTCCCTGTTTCTGAGAAGTAGCTGTGCCCTGGGGTATCAGGTCTGGCAGTTGACATAGTAGTAGTGTCAGTATTGCTGTCACTGCGGTCCACTTCACTACTCGTTTGTCCTGGAGTCTCTGCATGTCCCTCACTTGGGCCTGTCTCCTCCGGTTCCGTCTCTGTTCCCACATAGGGGCTGTCTCGCTCTGGTCCTGAATCTCCTTCTGCACCTGTCTCCGAGGTAAGCCCTGCTCCTGATCCCTCTCCTGTTGGGCTTGTGAGTGTACACGAACCTGTACATGATCTAGGTGTTGTCCCTGCTCTTGAATGTGAGCCTGATTCTGCTCCTGATTCTGTAAAAGGGCTTGGAGTTGGTCTTGGAATGGTGTCTGCATAGGGGCTTGGCCGTGTGCCTGACTCAGATCCTGTATTTCCTGGCTGTATCCTGTACTCATGAGCTTCTCCTTCTGATCCTGAATCGTCTGATCCCTGTCTAGCATGGGCTCCTGCATCTGACTCTGACTGTCCTGCTGTCTCAAGGGGTGCCCTATTTGCTGATCCTGGTGATGAACTATGTTCTGGGGGTGAACTATCTGAGTCTGCAACTTCCTGTCTTGGGGGCAGGGATCCACTACTGGTTGGTCTGTCAGTGGTCCTTCTAGAGCTGATTCGTCTGGCAGCCAGTCTGTCAGATCGTCTCTCCCCCTGCAGGGCGGGCTCGCCGCTCCTTTGTCTGTCTCCCTCTGGGCTTGGGGATCGTCTAGCTCCCTGCGGGGAGGTATCACCATCCCCTTCGGATCCCGTTCGCCTCCTTCCTCTGACTGCCTCTGGTGCTCCTTCTGGCCCATTGGCTCTGCAGCAGTGGTTCAGGTGGAACCAGACGTTCTTACCTTCAACTTTTAGAGCGGATGGTGTTGCTAGGATGACTTTATAAGGGCCTTCTCGACGAGGTTGGTTCCACTTCCTTTTGAACACCTTAACGTACACCCATTCACCAGGACGTATTGTCTGCTGTTGTTCCGGAATGGCAGCGTCTCTATCCTCTGTGGCTCCTTTGACCTGTTGGAAGATAGTTCTATGGATTCTAGTTAAATGTTGGACATAACTTAAAAATTCATTTTCTAACTGTTCAAGAGATGGTCCTTCATATGGACCTCTCAAATATGGGATAGGCATTGGCCTCCCCGTGCACATTTCATGCGGTGTTAGATGCGTGATTCGGTTAGTTTGTGATCTCATAGCCATCAGAGCTAGTGGTAGGGCATCTACCCATTTTAACTTACCTTTGCTGTCTTCTATGATCTTAGCCAGTTTTGCCTTCAGGGTTCCGTTTGCTCTTTCTACGGTTCCCTGTGACTGAGGATGGTACACACATCCAAATCTTTGCTTGATACCTAGCATTTGCAACATAGTCCTAATGACCTGTGCCACAAAGTGTGGTCCGTTGTCAGAGCTGATTTTATCTGGCAGACCAAATCGTGGAAATACTTCCCTACACAAAAACTTTGCCACTGACTTATGGTCTGGGCTAGAGGTTGGTGTTGCCTCGATCCATCTACTGAATCTGTCCACTACGACGAGGATATACCTCATCCTGTTGACTCGTTCCGTCATGTCTACATAGTCTATCATAAGATGTCTGAATGGACCATCTGGTGCTGGAATGTGTGCCAGAGGGGCTGAAAATGATTTTCTGGTGTTAAATAGAGCACAACCCTGACATTCATTTAGTGTTCTGTCAATGGTGGCTGCCAAGTACGGTGACCACCATACTGCCTGTAGGCGTTTAATTACCTGTCCCCTGGAACAATGATCTGGTCCGTGTGCGTTTCTTATGGCGAAGCGTGTCAAGCATATTGGTAGCACAAAATGACCATGTGGACCTCTCCAGAGTCCATTCTGGGGTCCGATCCTCAGTTACCTGTCTGGCCCCCTTCTTTAGCCACATGGACTTTTCATACACATCAGCTGCTGTTTGTGCTGCAATTAGAGATGACAAGTTCGTGAGTGGTTTACAATCCTCAGCAACTACTATTGGGCCCATAACTTCGCCTACTGCTGCTCGCTTGGCAGCTTCATCTGCCTGGTTGTTACCTTGAGCTATCAGAGTATTGGTTTTCTGGTGTGCTGGGCATTTTATGATGGCTACTGTAGTTGGTTCGTGGATTGCTGACAGCAATGCAGAGATGGCCTCTCCATGTGTTACTGGCGTTCCATCTGCTCTACAAAAACCTCTCTGCTTCCAGATGTTACCATGCACGTGACACACTCCATATGCATAAGCTGAATCTGTGTAGACATTTAAACGCTTTCCTTTAGCTAGCTTACAAGCCGCAGTCAAAGCTTTAATCTCGGCCAACTGCGCTGAACATGGTTGTGGCACATAGGTGGTCTGTATTTCTGTGAAGGTGTTATCTCTATTCAGCTGCACCACTGCATAACCTGCATGTGTACCCGTGGCGTCTCTAAAACACGAGCCGTCTACAAAGAGTGTTAAGTCTGCTGGTATTGGCTGATTGTGCAAATCTTCGCGTATTTTTAAGAATGCATCGGTTACCTGTACACAGTCGTGTGGTGTTCCCTCTGTAGGCAGCACCATACGTGTTGCCGGATTCACTGTATTGCACCGTTGGATAGTGAGTTCTGGTGCAGACAGGATAACTTCATATCCTGTTTTCCTAGCTTGGGTTAGAACAAATCGTGGGCTGGTGAGTAGAGCATGCAATTGGTGAGATGTGTACAAGATTACTGGATGTCCCATTGTCACAGAAGAGGCTTTTGAAAAGCATAAACTGCCGCTGCCAAACCCTGATAGCACGGTGGTAGTCCTACTTCAATGTTATCTAATCTTGTACTGTAGTAAGCCAATGGTTGTTTGCCTATTGGTGTGTCTTGCATCAACACAGCGCTCGCATATCCTGACCTTTCTGCTACATACAAGTGGAACGGTTTTGAGTAGTCTGGGTTGCCCAACGCCGAGCAGAACGCAAGTCCAGTTTCAGCGCTTGAAAAGCTCCCTCGGCCTCTTCAGTCCAGTTTAGCTGGGCTGACTTGTCTGCTTGTCCAGCAGCTCTTATCATAGCACGCAATGGGGCCGACTTTACAGCATAATCACAAATCCATGAGCGGCTATATCCTGCCATGCCCAAAAATGAGAGCATGTGTCCCACAGTCTGTGGTTTTGGTATTTTGGCTATAGCCTCTATTTGCGAAGCTGCTATCAATCTTTTATCCCCACTTAGTTTTCTGCCTAGATACTCCACCTCCGACTGACAGAACTGTAGTTTGTCCTTGCTGACTTTGTGCCCTCCTTTGGCCAGTGCCATTAATACTGTCATGGTGTCTTCTTCGCACTGCTGTTCTGATAGGCTACAAATCAGAATGTCGTCTGCCTCACGAGGCTCCATTGGAGAGTGGCCTCCTCTGGTCTTTGACTGGCTGTGAAGGATTATTTACCTTGTTCGCAACTATATCTTATTTTTACCAATAAGTGAACTTTATCCTGCTGTTCGTACTTTGGAAACTTTAACTATTGTCTATCTTTGGAAACTTTAACTATTGTCTATCTTTGAGGAAAATATCCATCCTTTTCAACATGATTTTTCTTCCTTGATATTCCATTTGCTTATAATTTAACCCTTCTAACCTTCTGTATATCTGTGTATTGAATCACATTGCTGTTGGACATACAAATAGTAAATCTTCAAATAAAACTCCATTGTTCATTAGTGCACTGAAATCCCTCCAAACTTAAAACCAGTTTACTAATAATACCTACAAAAACAGAAAGAAAACAAATTAACACAGGTGTTCAACATCACATGTGTCTCATGTTATCATTACAGTTGCTTGGTTGTTCCTGTGGAATACATGACAAAGGTCAATCATGATTTGATTCTCACAATCATCAAATTTAAGCATGTAGTAGCAATGTACTGCTAAAATTGCTTTATAAAGGCTTCACTGAGACTCCATAAAGCTCCTTTCGGCCTCTTTAAAATCAAGCCTTAAAGGTTGCCTGTCATTGTATTTGCTACACAGAGGAGCCCTGCGCTGGCTGTTCCTCTGCACAAATTCAGAGCAGACAGTGATTTCAAAATATTTATACTTTAAAATAATCCCACTAGATCCCCATTTCCTAAAACTCTGTTTAAAAAACACATTAGAAATCCTTGATGTTCTGATCCCTTTTTGCTGCAATTTAGTAACAGGTGGCTGCTGGAGGAGAGTAGGACACCAAAGTGAAAAACTCAGTTTGTGTTAATAAATCAATTATTAATGACATATCTTGCTGTTTTATAGATCCTGACTAACCTTTTTCTCTGTCTGTCTCTTGTTTGGATTTAACTTCGGTCCCTATTTCCTGTTTTCTTCCCCTATCTTTCTCTATTTTCTCTTCTCCTACAAATTATCAAAACTCCTACTCCCACTCTTTAGAGGTCAGTCTCCAAACAGTTCTTTTTCAACAGATGTTGCGGTTGTCAAGGCCTCTGACAGTCTGACCATTTGTAATGTTGATCATGTTGAGACAGAAAGAACTTCCTTGGTGATGTTTCTGTTCAGCACTCGGTCACATGAGAGCATTTTGGCTAAAGTTCATTTTCACTGTGAAGTCTTCTTGACCTTTTGAACTTTGTGCTGTTTGGTTCACAGTCTTTAAGGTGGTGTTGCCCATTTCATTATTCGACTGTAGATGGTAGACGTGGTCTGACTGGCTGCGTCCTCAGCATTGAGAAGATGCTGACGTCAGTGGAGGTGGGCTTGGGCCTGTGATGCATCAGGTTGGCACGCCTCTCTGTGGAACGCCTCCTGTATCACTGCTCGTTTCTGGCCCTCCCTCTTGCTCAAAGTCAGATTCTGCTGCGTCCATTTTGAAGCTGCTCTCTCGCCTTCTTCCTTCAGCATGAAACTTCAGAGCTGTCATCGCGTCCAGTGTAGCTTTGTCTCGCTGTCAGTCCTGTCTCATGGTTTGTTGTGCTCTGCAGGTGCCTTGGTCTGTAGGCAGATGTTTGTCTTTCTGCCGCCTGTTTTAACTTTTCACTTTGTTCGGGAGTAGTTGTTTTTTCTATTCATATCTAGCTCTCATCTCCTCCCTATCTAATACAACCTCTCTTTTTCCATCTCTCCTTTTTATCCTAACTCCTTAAAGACCCTAATTCTTTTTCCTCTTCTTCTGCCTGTACTGGCCCTTAAATGCACTTACTTCTATCTTTCTTCCACTTACTGTATATGTTCCTTCATCTGGGGCATCTGTTTAGATCTTATCTAACAGGATGGGATCTCTCTTTATTCTGTCTCTGGGACTACTTTTCCCTCACTAAAGGTTATATCGTATGTCAGTACTATATCCTCCTGTGCGTCAAACTGTTTCTCCCTATTCTCCTTAATTCTGAGCTTTCTCTATCTCTTACCTGATGTCTTTTATTTTTTCTTTAACTGGTTAGTTGTGCTGTTACCACATATGTTGCTGCCACAGCTTCCTCCTTTGACCACCTTTGCAGTTAATTTCTCTTTTTTGTGCTCTTTACCCTTTAATTTCATCTGCTGTGTGCCTCTCAGGACAGCCATCACATGCTCACTCGTGAGCGAACACTTACTCTCTGGAAGCTTTGGAATTTGGACTGGCCTTCATGCCTCGAAAAGAAGAAGACAGTTAATTGTCAAGCCACACAACCAAGAAACTAGAATGAAACAATTCATTAAAAGAAACTCAGGTAGCTCCCTTTTTTTATATCAAGGAGCTTTCCACCTGACAAATCATCAAAGCAGAGTTTACTTAAAATAACTAACTTCAGTGACTGAATCTGTACTTGAGAAACTAAAACTTATTCAAATATAAATTCATTTTCTTACATCTAGTACAAAATTGATGGCTCTTCATCCCTTCTCTAATGTAAATCCTTCATAGATAACACCTCACATTGCTGCCTATCAATCTGTACTGTTATGTTTCAATACATTTGCAAACTTTATCAGATGTAATCATTTTTCCAGTTTTGTTCCTGCTCCTCTCATCAGTGCTCTGCACTCTCCTTATCTCTAGTTTGCTTTGACCAAAAGGTGTCATCAGCCTGTTATTCTGAACTAAATTTATTTTATTACCATAATACTTTTGTAGTCTGTTTCAACTACACTCTTCTTTTTCCTCCTTTTCCAGCAATCATTTTCTACCTGATCTGCTTACAGTCAGGCTGTTATTGGTTAAAAACTTTTATAACTCTTGTTACTATTAACTCATGAGTATCTTGCTGTAACGCGCTGTTGTTATACTATAAAGGTGCAACAGATCACAAAACTCTCATTTTAACTTTTGGTTTGGGGCTGAACTGCTCTCCTTTCTCTCTCTCAGCCTGCTGTCCTCCCCCACAAGGACACACACTCACACTCCCACACACAGCTGCACCTCAGCTTTTGCTCTGTGCTTCTCAAACACTGCACTCTCTGTTATCGTGAGCAAACTCCTTTTCTTTCTTTTCTCATCTCTATTATTGGGGTGTGGACCGCCACTTTAGAACTTAATAATTTTTTTTCTCACATAGATATCAAAATTTAATCAGAGACTGCATCAAAGCCGTCTTCCTACACCATACTAGTCCATATTAGCTATTTCATCAATATGTATCCATATATTTATTACTTTATAACTCCTTCAAGCAACTTCTTATACTTATTTATATCACCATATCATCTCTATTCATCTATTATTCTTACTTTATATTAATTTAATATTAGACCGGTTATGCACTATCATTATTTTATACTTTTTATCTGATGGTCTTATACATGAAGCTTCAAGACTCAAACTCTTAGTATTATTATTTTAGGCCTTCTACATTACATTTATATACACTCCTTGCCAACACACAACTACTGTCTAGACAAATATTCTAAGCAACATTTACATGCACATACGTTTCTATAATATTCTGACTCTACACTGGGTCTTCTCACCAGTGTTTTCACTACGCACTGGGTCTTCTCACCAGTGCTTCACTATACGCTGGACTGCTCTACAGCGTTTTCACCCCTCTACATCTCCTGAATCAAGACATATTATAGCGCCTATGCATACATACACCTACACACACACACACACGCAAATTTGTTCTACTGTGGTTTCAGTTTTATATTTCTTTTCCTTAGTGGGATTGTATTCTAATTTCTCAGTCCCGTTTCCCTCTGGTATTTTTGTTATACACCCAAATTTGCCTGTTTCCCACTGAACTCTCCTAGGAACTATTGCGATGCACAATCGTGGATTTGTGGTTACTCTGCCAAGCCCCGGTATCCCGTAACCTGTAGGCAGTCCCAAAGCTGGGCCAAGTGGTAATGTAACAGTAGCACTAGGGTTATTGCACAACTGCTCCAACACTGTGGCAAGCGTCTTAGGAGTCCACCATCTACTTTCCACGGCACGCCAGGAAGCTCGTCCTGTACTTGTGCCAAGTTAATCAATTTTGTCAATTGCCACAGTTTCTGATTTATCTCTTGTTCTGTTTGCCACAACTCTACACCATCCTTGTCTTTATATGTTCGTTTCAACCAAAAATGAGTTCTTATCCCTTGTGTTTCGACGTTTCCCTCCTGTGTGTAGTGTTCTGGCAAAAACAACTCGTCTTCGCTACTATTTCCTTCTTCCATAAACTGTCCTCTTATTGTTTGCTAAAAGATTTATCAAATAATGCTCTATTTAGTTGAGCTGCCTTCTTATTCAGTGACCTTCTGGTGTTTGGATACACATTTCTCAACAAAATATTTTTTCTCTTTTTTTACAGTGTATCTGCATTAAAAATCAGTACAGGTAACAAAATGATTTTTTTTACAGTGTATAATACACCATATTCCCAAATAATAATTTTTACAGTGTATCCTAGGAACCAAATAACTAAGGAACCAAATGATCTTTGCAGTGTATTGTAGGTTTACTCTATGATCAGGTAATTTTTACAGTGTACAATGTGTATACTATGCTATTGAATAATTTTTACAGTGTGCATCACATAACTGAACAATTTTTACAGTGCACACACTGGTTATATCCTTACAGAACAACCCTTTCCAGTGTGTATGCTGGCCAAACAATTTTTTACAGTGTTCACACAAGCCACGCCTCAATTAAAGTTGGTTCTCAGCTGGTTCCTACAGCCTATGTGTTATTCACAGTGCGAACTCCTCACACATCAAGTTTGTATTTTTACAGCATTGGCCTTCCGTACATCAAACTTGAATTCTTAGCTGTATTTGGGCTTGTCCTAAATTTCCCTTACCAACAACCACTCATCTTTCAATATGTACATTAATTTTAACAACTTTACAGTAACACTATACACGGTAACTTACTGTTTTTCTATCTACTTCTATTTTTAGCTTATTTACATGCACGTATCGTTTTTACACTATCCTGTCTCCTGCCAGTCCCTAACTCTGACTCCGTGACATTACCTAGGTTTACAATGACCGAACTGATACACTTCCTCGACACAGAACCGGTCTACACACAAAATAGCTTCTCAATCCACTTCCTCAACATGAGAGCTTTAAATTTAATCTTACCCAAATTAGCCTCTCACTGCACTTCCTCAACATGAGAGCTTTACATTTAATCTTACCCAAATTAGCCTCTCAGTACACTTCCTCACATGAGAGCTTAAAATTTAATCTTATCCAAATTAGTCTCTCAATACACTTCATCACATGAGAGCTTAAAATTTAATCTTATCCAAATTAGTCTCTCAATACACCTCCTCAACATGAGAGTTTAAAATTTAATCTGCTTGCCAATACACTTCCTCAACACAGCAACAGTCTGTAGTACATCCGCCCGTGCTGTCCCGTCCTAAACTTCGAAGGGCCCCAACAAATGGTTGGAACTCTCGCGACGTAAGTTCGGCGTTAACCACGGCATACTTGTCTTATTTTTAACCCAAAACACAAGGATCCTGGTACTATCTTAAAACTCTTAACTTTGTTTCGGCAAAACTTAAAGGCCAATAATTAAACACATAAAGCACATATAATCACACACACATGACTGACACAGACAAATTCCGCTCCATGGATGGATTTATTCACACACACATGCAGATTAGCTTGTGCCTGCTTTTATTTTGCACTGACTCTTATCATCCCCGTTCTCTTATTTTAGTTTACCTATTAAATTTTAGACTGTGCATTACTTATGAGCCCTTTAATTAATTTTTCTCTTTATTAAAAATTATCAATTATATTCTAGGTTCAGAGACTGAGGAGACTTTAAGATTCACTCCTGGCGGAAAGACCAGCACTCAGACACAATTAAAATGCAGAATTTTGGTTAAACAGGTATTCTGCTTACCTTATTTATGTGGCCACGTGTCTTAGGTGCAGGTTGTTCGGTCCCCGGTCAGAAGCTCTCAGTCTGAGGACTCAGTCTCCTGGGCTGGCCTCGCCAAAATGTCGGGTCTGAAATAAGGCCAGGCTGGGCCAGTAAAGGCCTGGACCTCACTCTTCCCAACGTAATAAACTCAACAAATAATACTCTATTAGTTTTCTTCTTTCGCTGATTCTTTGTAGTCAAAAAACTTCACTGGAGACGATCAAGAGTCGGTGCAAAAGAGTTTATTGTACAAAAAGACAAATAAACCCGGGTGATTTCCAAGCAGGTCAGGAAAAAACACACCGAGGAGCGGTCGGCTTACATCGCCTTATATTTCCCTTTTACTTTGCCCACAAAGTGGGTGTTACACCTTAGCTCCTCCTGTAGATGCTGCCGACCACCCCTCTGACAATGGTAAATTTCTTATCCTATGGTGCCATCTGGTGGCCTCTTGTGTATATTATTTATCCAAACATATTCAAGTTTAAACTTTTTTAGATGCTTTACTTTAATGTTTGTTTATCATATTTATTCCTTTTATATATATTTTTATATCTCCCAGGATCAGAAATTTACCATTAGGTTTCAACTTCACTTTCACCGTATTTTTCAAAGTCTTAAGGCATGTTGTTTGTACCATTAAAACTTAAACTTTTTGTTAATACATTTTCTTTAAAAACAATCATATAACCAATATATTTAGTGTGTGTTTACTTGTTTTTTTACACTTTTGAACCGTCTCGGACCATCCATGGAGTACATTCTATTGTTTCACACTGCTAGTATCAGCACTTCTACCGTGTGCCTCCTTCGGAGAGTGCTCACAGCCCTCTCTCCCTTCTTTTGGCAGCCGGCCTGTGTTTCCGTGTCGTCATCTCATCGATCACACGGTGCTTGGCAGTTTTATAATTGAGTTTCTGTGGTTTGTGCGCTACAGCGACCGCACTGGCTCGATGCCTCACCGCATGGCCCGAAGCCAGGCTGTAAATCTGAAAGAGCAGAGCCCATGCTGCTTACATTGGCGCTGCGCCCAGCCACAAGCCTCGGAGCTGGGCTGTAAATCTGCAAGAGTAGAGCCCTTGGTGCTTACATTGGCGCGGCGCCCGGGCCACAAGCCTCAGAGCCAGATCATAAATCCACTCTACTGAGCACATGCGGTTGCATTGCGTATGCCTAGCACGTTCCTGGCGCCCTGCCTGGTCGTAACTCTTCAGGGGAGTGTGTGTGCGCTACACACAAGATGAAGCTCACAGCATTGCACGATCATAAAGCACAGGATGGATTAAAAATGGATTAAAATAACATTTCACCACTTACGGTAGGTTCAAACACTTATTAAACACTTATGATATGATAGGTTAAGCACATATGGTTATAGTTTATGTGATTATAGTTTAAAATAACATAATATGGTTACATGAGTGCGCATCATCATAGTTTAAAATAACATTACATGAGTATATAAATATGAATCACTTATAGAGACATGTTCCGCAACACAACCCTTAAACTCCCTTTTAGGTGTTTTCTCCCTTTTAGGTGTTTTGATACTGTTTTTGCTATCTTATGCTGCCTTCTGCCATCTTATGCTGCTCTCTCCCTTTGTTCCCTACACACACGAACCTGCTCAAAACTGCTGAGCAGGCAGTGTTGTAAGCACACGAGCTTGCTCACTCACACACACACGAGCCTGGAGCACACACACAGAACTATATAGGGGTTTTTAAGACTGTGATCCTAACTTTACACTTATAAAATAACACTTTAAATAACAACTATGCGGACCACCCTTACTCTAGCAATTAATGACAACAATTTAGGCTACACTGCTCCAAAATAATACACAACACAACACATGCACGCTTATGGCAACCAAAACCGTTGTAGCAAAACGGGCTACAACCCCGGCAGCACAGTGCTCTGTAGAGGAGGCCAGTTCAGCGGTTGGAGAGGTGGTGGGCTGCGGTAGCCTGAAGTCTGCCTCCTGCATGAATGGAGCCATTGTTATATTTTTGGACAGCATGGCCAAAGTTAGTGATGTGGTCGAAACAGGTGTAGTTATTCATGACACTTTGACTCCCGTTCTCCCGCTGGTTAGTCTGAAAATAAAGAACTGTCTCCGTACGGACAGCATGTCTCCCCGATCAAATTGGTTTCCTTGGGCTGTAAATCCCCTTTGCTCAAATATGTTGTTTAAATGACGAAGAATAAGGTTTAAATGTTTCCTGTAATGCTTTGTCTTTATTTCATGTTTCCTGTTTAACTGGAAGTTTATTTTGAAAGGACACTACACACATGTAAGAAAGGGAAATTAACAAGAGGGAAAATAGTATTGAAGCTGTAACAGCACCTAGAGAGAAAAAGAGAAGGAGAAGTGTTAAAATGAACGGGGAGAGGAAGATAAAGGTACTTTAGCAGCAGTCCAGAGCGGCTACAAGGTCTGTTTACTGCTATAGTTTGTGTCTGAGTACATTTGAGTGGATTTAGTGAAAACTGCTAACTTTCCGGTTCTGTGTTAAGCTAATGCATTGTCTTATTTTCTGTCTGTAAATTTCTGTTCAGCTCTTCCGTTGGTGCTATACGTTGCTCACTGCGAGGAAGTTCAATAAAAGAACAAACACACATAAACACAGTCCATATGTGCAGGTGGTGAAGATGTGCCGGGTGAGTCGAGGTGAGAAGGCAGATCTGTTTGTGACGCCGCGTGACTGGCGGACATCATGCCCAGTAGACGCATCACAGACAAAGCCGTTACCACTTTGTGAGGAGTGATGCGAGAGAGCAGAGAGCCGAGAGCTTCCAGCCTGGCAAAACCCAGGCAGGACAGGTGTGTCACGAGCTTCATCGTGTGTAGCGCAGAGCTCTCCCTGGACGATGCCATGACAATCATGTGGTCCAGGTAAAACAACACTCTGACGCCCGACCTGCGCTGGCGGCTCCAGCGCTGTTTCCACACATTTGGAGAACGTCGTGGCGGGGCCAGAGAATAGCCGAAGGCAGGCGGTTGTACTGAAAGTGGGCCCCTCTGAAAGAGAAACGCAGGAATTTCCTGTGTCTGGGGATGATGGGGACATGGAAATACGCGTCCTTTAGATCAATGGACGTGAACCAGTCCCCGGGACGTACACATTCCAATACGTGCTTGACTGACAGCATGTGGAAGGGCCTCCTCATTATGCATTTGTTGAAGAGGGAGAGATCCAGGATCGGTCTCATCCCGCCCGTTTTCTTGGGCACCAGGAAGTAACGGGAGTAACTCTCCGCCGCCGTGTGAGCTACAGTGCCGCTCGACACGGCCCATGGGAGGGCTGAGATGAAAGGGCTGCTGCGGTGGCGATAGTGTAAACCACTCCGGCCGCCCATTCTCGGTGTCCGACTCATGCCACGGTGAAAAACCCCCACTGACACACACTGATGGGTGAGAGGTGGGGAGGCCGCAGAGAGGCCGAGAGTGTGGATGGGTTGTTGTGTTTATCTGATGTGGATGTTTTCCACTCATGATAATGTGAGAGAGGGACAACAGTGGCTCAACAACTGACGCAGCGTGTGCGTGCGCAGTGGAGCTCGCTTGTGTGTGGGAGACGTGTGCTTTTTCAGCTGCAGGCTCAGGGAAGAGAGGGGCAGACTGACTGTGAGGAACATGCTCTTTGACATTTGGTTGGTTCTGAAAAGAGCCGTTGTGTCCGGCTGTTCCGGGAAGAAAACACACGTTCCCCGCTTCCCGCCAATACCTCCGCTGTTTGCGGGGAGGCTCGGCGGGAGGGTTGGGAGCCTGGAGCAAGCCGCTCGCCTGTTCTTGACGGCGGAGCGGCGCTGTGCAAAGGGAGCGGTGGCCTCCGGCGGGACCCGGGCTGGAGCCGGCGGGGGCACCGCTGCAGCAGTGGCCGCGGGGCGCCTCGCCCTGGGGCGGGAATCACGGCGATCACGCCAGGATCCCTGTGAGCGCCGCGGATGCTGAGGCGGTGCTCTGCTCCAAGATGTATGCCACTTCACCTTGTCTGCTTCATCCAAAGCTTGCTGCAGAGATGTTATTGATGGCAGCTGTTGCCTGGAGGCACACCGGTGGGCTCGGCCGGTGGCTCAGCGCCGTCACCTGGTAGTGGCGGAGGCGAGTCGGCTTCCTCCTGCCGCGAGACGGTGGCTTTAGGCAGCAGGATGACAGCCAGGCTAGGCTCTAGAGGTGGGACGGAGGGAAAACCACGGTCGGTGAGGCCCTCAACTTTAGTGAAGTTGACATACCTCGCCACCGGTGCCTTCAGCTTCCCAGGCTTGGGAAGCTGAAGGCACCGGTGGGAAAAGAGGCCACACGGGGAGCTGCTTAGACTCTTGCTCTGACTGGTAGATGTCGCCGAGCATGGTGCTAGGAGCAGGTGCAGGAGCCACGGCCGGCATCGGCACGCCCTTGCGCTCAGCAGCCATCCTGATGATGTCGGGGAGATGCCGGAAGAGAGCCCCGCAGGACGGCAAGCTAGAAGGCGGAAGTGGAGCAGAAGCTAGCGACGCCGCCTTCTCAAGATCAAACTTCAGGTCTTCCGGCAGGAAGATGGGAGAGCCTGGCGGGGAGCCAGTAATGGAGGGAGCAGAGTTAGAGGACTCAAGCCCTGCAACGCTGGCAGTCCCACCGGCGAGGTCCGTCGTGAAGCTAACTGGCTTAGCCCAGCTAGCATCGTCAGCCTCTTCCTCCTGCAGGGCCGCGAAGTTATCGACCCGTCGTCGCTTCTCCTCCACGGGCAGCTGTGCGCAGTCGGGGCACGAGGCTCGGGAAGTCAGAGCCAGGCCGGCGTGCTGAGGACAGAGGCAGGTCTCGCAGCGGTCGTGGGGGTCGAACCCCAAGATATTCCAGATATTCCAGACCCAGATATTCTGGTTTTGAAATGCCGATGGGAGGAATGTACATGGAAGAATCTGTACAGTCTTGATTAAAAGCCATGTGAAATCTTTTTTCCCTTTCGTCTCCTCAATTTGTGTGTTTCCAAAACGTCTCAGGTGAATCTCGCGGACTTGACTCGCAAGCATCGGAATGCACAGATTTGATTGGCTGAGCAGCGTCACCTGAAACGATTGGAGCACATGCGATTGGTCTGTGAGTTTTCTGGGCCGTTAAACCAGTACAGTAAATGCTAGAAAGGCTGCGCGGGTTAAAATATAAACGCTCCGTCACGAGGTAGTAAGTCTCAATAATAAGTTGGCTGTAGGTTGGCTGTCCGGAGAGGACAGCGGCTGGGTCCGGATTCGGACCGTGGTCCGCCTATTAGTGACCTCTGCTGTAGAAGGCTGACATTATGATGATCCACAATAACACAATGACAAAGTCCCTCTACTCATTTTAGGGAAAAGCTCATTGATTAGGACATAGTAATGTTGAGCTCCACATTTAAAACCTGAACACATCTGATTGGATTAGAAATGGATTTTTATCTTCATCATTTATTCTTTATTCAGACTGAAGAGCTGCAGTTTGTCAGAGATCAGCTGTGCTTCTCTGGCCTCAGCTCTGAAGTCCAACCCCTCCCATCTGAGAGAGCTGGACCTGAGAGACAACAACCTGAAGGATTCAGACGTGAAGCTGCTGTCTGATCTGAAGGAGAGTCCACACTGCAGACTGGAGACTCTGAGGTCAGTAGAGGGTTGGAGTCAGTCCATGCTGGTTTCAGCAGTATTGTACTAAACACAGTTAGTATCAAAGCAGAGATCCAGTATTTCCTGTAAACCTCCAACCTTCTCAGCGGCTGCTTTCCTCAGTGAAGCTGTGAGAGGAGAATGGTGACAGGCTTCAGGGTTGGACAGAAAGACAGAGAGAGAGAGAGAACAGGCAGTGATCATGTGTTTGAGTTGATGTGAAGACGACTGTTGTTGTTGTGTTCATGTCTCCAGAAAATAAAGCTGGATTCCAGCTGACAGCATCACAAGATGTATAGAGACAGTGGTCCTCATTCATCAAACTGTCGGACCATCAAATCTGATCTCAAAGTGTTTGTTCTCTCATTTCAACACTAAACTACTGATCAGTTCATCTTTGTCACAGCTCTGAGATCAGTCTGGCTGAAGCCTGCAAATCACTGGCCCTTATTTCAGAGAACCATCATTACATTTAGTAACCATGTGGTCTTTCTACAGACCAGAACCTCTGCTGAAGTCCAGTAAGCACAGCTGATGTTTAGCTGTTCAGTCTTTGTATGAACATGTAGGACCTTTAACATCATATATATATCTGTCCATGTGTCTTTCGTTTGGTCCAGATGTTTTTAGAACAGACTCCATATTTACAGATTTGTCCTGTAATATTTCCAAAGTAGCTGAAATCTTCAAATGTGACTGAGCGGCTGGTTTTTAACAGCTTTGAGCCCTAACAGCAGTAAATCCATCATTACAGTGAGCAGTGAATATCTCTCTGTCTCTGCAGTCATGATGCGTTCAGGGACTCTCAGCACTTTATTTCCACTGTGGACTTGAATGAAACCTGCAGAGTAAACAGAGCTGATGGCCAAAGTCTCTGCAGGTCTCATTGTGTTCACTCCAATACGTTAACATGAGAGCTGAAAGGAAGCTGGCACACACAGACTTCACAGAGAAGCAGGAATAGAAAACATGAACTTTTGCATCTCCTGAATCATAAATTCACCTTAAAATAGACATAATCATCCCTTTGGAGAAAATGTCGATTGTTACCTGTGATACCTGAGGTGATATATATAAGGCTTTAGCTGATTCTCTTAGACTTGGCTTGGGAACCGGAGGGTCGGCTGTTCAGTACACTCCAAGGAGCCCCTGAGCAGGGCCCCGAACCCCTCACTGCTCCCAGGCACTATGCACAATGGCTGCCCTATGCTCCTAAGTAGGAGGGGGTTAGATGCAGAGAACGAATTTCCCCCTCGGGGATCAATAAAGTCTAGATAATATTAGGTGCTGCATTGTAACACACAGGGCTCTGCTGTATCTGAGCTTCACTCTGCCTCCTGTGCAGAACAGGTTTCTCCAGTCTGGAGTCCTCTCATGCTGTTTGGATGTTTAACACATGCTGCTGCTCTTAAAAAAGGAGGAAAGCTGATCTGATCGGCCGTTATTGAAGCCCAGCGCTGCAATCACTGCTCCCTGTTTCATGTGAATGTACCTGTTGATGGATTGGGAAATCCAGACTGTCTTCATAAGAGATAACTGCTGTATTTGTGTTTACTCCTACAGGCTGGATGACAGAGAATTCAGGGCTACACCTGACAGACATGAAGGACGTGAGTAACAGTCCACTGGATTATCTTAAAGAAATGTAAACTGAAGATTGTCTGCTGTGTGCTTCATGGATCTGGTTAATCTCAGCAGGTCTTTGGCTTTGTTCTGCTCTGCATGCTGGGAAAGATGTCGTGTTGCTGTGTTGCCTCACTGCAGGAATGTCCTGGATCTCTGTCCTTGTTATGTTTGTGTACATTTGATTGTATGGACTCGGGCTTCACTTGGTATGTTTGGACTGTTACACATGATTGTGCCTGGTCTTCTACATTGTGACACTGCTGGAGAGTTTTCCAGTAGATAACAACAGGAAACATGGGGTAAAGACCTGCTCCAGAGGGCCCTGGCCGGCCGTGAACTGGTTGCTCTGACTGTTTTTGAATGTTGGCTCACCAGGACGACCAAAAGTGAGTTTGACATCTGCTTCTGTCCATTCGATGGCTCTAATCTCCCACCAGATCCGTCTACATCAAACACAAAGCTCAGTGTGTCTGAGGACCAGCTGTGTCCTGATTATCCACAGAGGTTGAAGCAGCAGCAGCTTCTGTGTGGAGAGGCTCTGAATACAAAGGTCAGTATTTCACTTTAACATGTTTACATTACATTTATCCAAAGCGACTTACAGCTGCTCTACATGTCAGAAGTCGCACGCCTCTGGAGCAACGAGGGGTTAAGTGTCTTGCTCAGGGACTCATTGGTGGATGGGTCACAGTGGGAATTGAACCCAGGTCTCTCACACCAAAGACATGTGTCTTATCCACTGCACCATCTCTGTCAGTGATCAGACTTCGGGTTCCTTAGTTTTACAGCGTCCAGAGTTTAATATTTCTCACCTTCTAAATTCTTCTTTTACACAGAAACAAATTAATTTCTACCTCCTCATCTATGAAACACCAGCTGCTGTCCAACAGAGCTCTGCAGGCTTCACCTGTGCAGGATCAACTCCCTGAATAACAATCATAATCAGAGTCAGAGGAAAAATGTTCATCAGCCTGAAATCTTTGTTTACGATAAAAAAAGCTTCAAATAGTCTCAAACAGGGTTTAAGTTAGGTGGAGCTCAGCTCCCATAAGGAGGGTCTGAGCTCCCATGGAAGCAGTACAGTCCTGCATCTGTGGGGGTCTCTAATTCATTTATCAACAACCATTATTTTGTAATTAGTACTATTATTTACATAAAAAAGATGTTTTGCTAATGAACTACACTGTGCACCGCATGACTGACAGGATGGCTGCACTTCTGCACCATCAGCCACTATTGTGCACAATATAGTTTTGACCGAGCAGGTCGGTGCCTTTCAAGCAGCCCTGTGCTGAATGTAGCTCGTCAGTTTTGGTGCACCGACCAATCACAACCTGGATGGGGCGGGACATTTACAAGTATTGACAGACAGGTGTCATTTACACTGGGGACGCTGGGGACAGGTCAGAGTCAGAATGTCTCCATCACTTTGAAAGCTTTTGTTAAAAATGTTCTTTTGTTAAAAAACAATGCACAATAAGAAAACATGCAACTGAAATACAGAAGAAACAAATGTGCATTTTCCAAAAACGTTAAACAAGCTGATATATTTCAGCATCAAATATTTATTCAAAATACTGTTATAATATCTTTTTGTCTTGTTTTCATGACCCAAGTGTGCCATCACTCCCCTAATCTGAGCCAGATTTATTTATTTATCTTGGCCAGTAACGTTAGTTAGTAAGCTGTATTAGACCCCCACGAAGCTCTGATTCTAACTGGCCTCAGACTTTAAGAACCTTGGAATAATTACCGATTCATAGCTAACCTTTGGTGAACAGGTGTAAAGGGTCATCAGTACAGTCAAAGTGAACCTTGGCATCTTCAAATTCATCAGGAACCAGTTGTCCAACCAAAGGTTGTACATGCTCTCTGTGATTTCCCCACACCTGTCATATTGTATCACCACTTGGTCCCAAGCAGGAAAAACCTTCTTAGGCCCGTGCACAGTTTATAAAAAGGAAGTGGACATAAAGCCGACGAGGTATCATCACTATCAGATGATCTCCAAGTACAACCTTCTGACCTTTGACCATTTTGTCTACTTTGCATACTCCTGCTTAATGTACAGAATTACCCACAATCCTGCTCTCCTTAATCACAAACTGCTGAACATTTCTTTTTTGTATGATGGATGTTTTAAATGGAAAGTGCTTTCAGTCCTGTTCTGTTGGGTTCTGAAGCTGCCTAGCTGACTCTGGGAGAGTCGGTGACTGTCCGCTGTCCCTGTTAAATAAACTAAAGAATAAACAGTAAAGAGTGCACGTAGTGAAAGTGAAGCAGTGAGCATCCTGTCACCTGAACATAACTGAGAGAGTTTCTGCTCCCATCTCAACGTGTTCTGTAACTAATGTGCCTTTTATTTCAGGAGAAGTTAAGTTTCACACCTGAACTGCTGAGCGAGTCTGGACAGACTTCATACAGGTAACCAAGTCACAACATGCAGAATGCTCCATTCAGTGATCACACTTTAACCTCCGCTTCACCTCCTCTCAGCGCTTTAATCGAACGTTCGACCTTTTCAGTCGAGTTTAGCTCAGAAGGCTCCAGCAGACTTCAGCAGAACTGCTGGTCTGATGGTGGAACAGCTTCAGAAACCCCTGGAGGCTCTGTAGGACAATCTCCTTAACTTTCCAAAAGACAGTCCGACATGACCCGCCTCACTCAGTGATTGGTCAGCTGTGTGGGCGGGGTTTGATCTCTTCTCTCTTTATTCGTGCTCTGTTATCTTAATATTTAAATGATACCTGCCTCTCTGTGCTGGACAGCTTTTCCCTCCACCTGCCAGTGTGAACGTTCACAACTACTTCAAACACTTTTTGTTTAATTTACTGATAAATTATTTATTTTCAAGCATACAGCATTTAAGATCAGCTGTCATATCGTCTCCTTTCAGTGCTTACTCTTCATTTTTAACCCTCATACACTTCCTCCTCCTGCAGCTGCTGCTTCATTCACATCTTGTCCAGCAATTCAGTTTGGTCTCCAACTTTTTAAAGAATGCAGCTCAGCACTTTTATTTCAGCAAATTCTTCCTCTAGTTTCATTGAACTCCTTTACCAGGACAAAAGCTGGATGTCTTTCAGCCCCAATCTGGTCCCTGCTGCAACTAATGTTAATAATAATAAAACCTACCAAAATATGATGCTGTAATGAACTGTAGTGCGTATGAGGAGTAACCTCCCAAAATATGCAGCCTGAATAAATAAGCCTTAAAACAACAAAATCTGCATCATAAACACATGAACTGGTGTAAAAGTCTTGTTGCAGTGTAAAAATGCCTCATTACAAAGAAGCACATTTGAGAGTTCAGTGGTGCAAAACCATCCTCAGAGGTCTGCAGAGAGAGAGAGGAAAGTCATGAATATGGCCCGATGAGTCATCGCTCACCATTTTCTCCACAAGTGATGCCAACAGGCTTTTTGTTTTTTGTGGGGTTTTTTTAGATCAACAACAACAACAAAATTTATTTCCGTCCTCTTTCATAGTTTTCCAACACAAGGGGAAAATAATAAAAATAAAACAATATTTACATGCATAACGACCGAAAAAGGTGTAGACTGAAGCCCATGCTTATTATGCCTACCCTTTTTACATAATTATCCTATCAGCGTCACTTTTCTCTCTGAATTTACACCATTCAAAATATACGTTCAAAATATACGTGCAGTTACAAGAAAAGAAAAGAAAAGAAAAGAAAGAGAAAAAAAGAGAAGAAAAAAAAGAACATATATTATGCATACATATACACCTACAAACCCATATACATACTCATACATACAGACATATACACACCCACTTATATATACAGTACATACTTACACACACACCTATATACATATACATACACATGCATATACATACATACACATACACATGTATATGCATGCACATACATACACCCATATATACATACATATGTACATACACATACATATACACACATAAGTTCATACATGATTAAATGTACACATCTCAGATATTATTTAAGTATTTGACCCAATTCAATCATATTGAGTTATATAATTATTTATCACCTTGTTTTTAAACATTTTCTTGAAATTACAGAGTGAAGTACACAATTTTAATTCCTTATCACAATTATTCCATAAGTTTACCCCTTTAACAGTTATACATCTGTTTTTAGTATTAGTTCTTACTCTTACTTTTTTAAACATATACATTCCTCTTAATTTGTACTGACTTTCTCTAGTTTTGAACAGCCTCTGAACAGTATTCGGAACTAAATTGTTATGGACTTTATACATGACCTGGGCAGTACAGGGGTCAACTAAATCAACAAATTTTAAAGCACGTAAATTAATAAATAGTATGTTTGTAAGTTCATAGTAGTCAACCCGTTTTACAATCCTTAATGCTTTCTTCTGTAGCATATATATTGAATTTGTATAAGTTTTATATGTATGACCCCACACCTCCACACAATAAGTAATGTATGGAACTATGAGTGAACAATACAATATACTGTATATAATGATTTTTCATTCAAAGTATGTTTTATTCTATTTAATATTGCAATGGATTTAGACATTTTTGTTTTTAAATTATTTATATGTGACTTCCAACATAGTTTATAATCTATTGTAACACCTAAGAATTTATATTCATATACTCTTTCTATTTCCTCATTACTAATCTTAATTTTAACATTACTATTGCTTTGTCGATTACCAAATAATATGTACTTTGTTTTACTCAAATTCAATGATAGTCGATTATCATCAAACCATCTTTTCAAGGCCATCAATTCAGTTTCAACCATATTCAGAAGCTGTTCCAAACATTTTCCCGTACAACACAAATTTGTGTCATCAGCAAACAATATGATTTTTAATATTTTAGACACTTTACAAATATCATTTATATACAATACAAACAATTTGGGACCTAACACCGAACCTTGTGGAATATGAAGGACCAAAAAAGACATATTTATAAATAAATAAATAAATAAATAAATAAATGCAGAAATAAATTAAAATTAAACATATTTTGTAATAAAAAAATGCTATTTCTGTATTTATTTATGCATTTCTGTTTTTATTTATGCATTTCCAGATGCTTTTATTTCTGTATTTCCACATTTATTTATTTATTTATTTATTTATTTACACATTTATTTATATATTTATACATTTATTTATTTATTTCCACATTTATTTATTTACACATTTCCACATTTATTTATGCCTGTATTTCCACATTTCCACATTTATTTATGCCTGTATTTCCACATTTCCACATTTATTTATGCCTGTATTTCCACATTTCCGCATTTATTTTTCCCTGCGCCTGTATGCTAATTGAGTGGGTGTCGCCAACATCAGTCTGAAGCAGGATTGGTTGTAGCGATGTGATCAGATCTACTACTACTGTCTTGACTTCACTGGAGTGGGCAGAAGCCAATTCTGTTCTGCTGCCACTAGGAGCTTAAAGAAAGTTAAACTTAACCTAACTCTGAATGAAAATAAAACAGAGATCTTCATGTGTGGACGCTTAGACATACTGGGTGACTCTCTTAGCACTTTGGGCCCTTTAGCCTCCCAAAATCGATCCTCTGTTAAAAATCTTGGTGTTATTTTTTGACACCTCATTTACATTCAATAAGCAAATCAGTGCAGTCGTCAAGACCAGCTTCTTCCAGCTAAGACTTCTAACTAAAATAAAGCCCTATCTTCCTCCCAAAGACCTTGAAAAGTCATCCATGCTTTTATTACTGCTCGGCTGGACGATTGTAATACATTATACATGGGTCTACATCAGAAATCTTTAAATCGCCTCCAGTTAGTCCAAAACGCAGCTGTTCGCCTTTAACGGAAACAAAAAGCATGAACACATAATGCCTGTCTTGGCCTCCCTCCACTGGCTACCTGTCCGTTATAGGATAGATTTTAAGATTTTACTGCTTGCTTTTAAGGCCTTAAATGGTCTGGCGCCACCCTATCTAGCTGATCTCTTATGCCACCATTCCTGAGAACCCTGAGGTCAACAAATCAGCTGCTCTTGGGTGTCCCAAAATCTAAGCTTTAACAATAAGGGTGATAGAGCCTTTGCAGTGGGGGCCCCCATCCTATGGAACAACCTCCCCATGCATATTAAAGCTGCACAGACCCTACACATGTTTAAATCACTGCATAAGACGCATCTTTTGCGGTAGCTTTTAACCGTCGTTAACCTGTTTTCAAATGTTTTAAAGTGTTGTTTTGTTTTCCTGTGATTCACAGTGGTTGTAGTGATTTTTTATACTTGTTATTTATGTATTTGACATCGACCCTGTTCAGCACTTTGGTCAAATAAAATTGACATTGACAAGTCATCAGGGCAACACGGTCACTGTTCCAAATGCATTATCACAGTAATTCATTATTGCATATATCACCAATATACTTTTACTTGGTTTAACACGAGTTTAATGGTATAAGATTACATTAACACTAATTTATACTACTTACTCACTCATTTTGTGCCTCTGCAGTGTAGCATCAGGATGCCACTGTGCTAATGTTCTCCTTCAAGCTTCAAGCCAGCCTCCTCCTTGTGTGAACCAACCAATACACACACCAAAGTGAATGGGGAGTACTGGCAACTAATTTTTCAATTCAAGCACTGGATGTAACAGTTGAAACTTCCTGTTTTCAAGCTGGTCAGCCATATCCCACAGCAGGTCTGCCAGCAGCCTCCCTCTTGAAGCTATTGTGTGAATTAACTGTCTATTATACTGCAAGGTTAGCTACTCAGTAAAGTCAGCAGTAAGTCTGAACATTTAGAGTGTGAAGTTAACATTTAACACTACACCAGACTAAGAAATGCAAATCAAGTTCTACACTAAAAGATATAACATTCACTGTTATTCATAATTTACTCTTATTAATTCACTCTTCACTGAATGTTACATCTTTTCATTGACTCCTGCAAATGATAAAATTCACTCATATTTACTTACCGAAAGTGTTATTCTTGCCAAACACCATGTTGAAATAAAAGTCTAGCTTTTTACAATTTTCTACTTTAGCATGTCCAGCTTACACTTAAAACAAGTAAAACTTTTAATGTTTGCAGTGGGAAAAACAACAACCACCATAACATCCATGTAATCCATACAATTTATTAAAAATAAAAACATTTAACCTCAAGGTTTAGTTTGTAGATGTTTCAGATGAACAGCTCTCTTTGCACTCACTTCTGTACCTATAAGAGTCATTTCAACACCACAATAAGTGAAAATGGGGCCCAGGTTTAAAAATACTGAGATCAGTCAGAGCTTTCTTCGCCTTGATGATACCACTTCCACCAGCTTTCTTGGTCAGTGCAGATTCAACCAACTGTAAAAGGAGTAGAAGACAAGACAGTATTCACTAAAATAAATAATCATGAACAACTTACAGTAAATACACCCACAGAAATAGCTACCACAAGCTGAAACGTAGAGTGCTGACTTGGTTACGACATCAAGCAGTGGCCTGGTGGACTGGGAAGAACTGGAAGAGGTCGTCCCCTTGGAATCTAAGTGTAGTTCAGGAGAGAAGAACTAAACACCATTTGTTGGGTTTTCACAACCAAAGTACAACTGAGTCTTAGTCATAATCCATAGACTATGGTGAAAGAAATGGGAATCAAGTTTACCGTTGTCAGATCTGATAGTAAATACACCTTTGGGTTGCTGTACTTCTTCAAAGACGTCTGCATCCACATTTGTTCCCATCTCATCATAAACTCTGATGCCTCTGCAGCCAGGTGGGATGGAGAACTCGATGAAAGCTTAGGGAACAAACACTAACTGAGTCAGATAGGTAAGATAACCAAAGGGTACATCCACACTCAGTGATACCTTTTGACCATGATACTAATCACTGGTCACGACAAATCAGTGGTAAAAACCTGACATTGCTATATAACTCAATTACTGTGGGAATTATTATATTAGAACTTCATATTCAAATTTCAGTGAATAAACTATTACATATATCACTATGTGAAAGAAACTGGGGACTGTAACAAAACAAACATGACTTCTTAAATCTCAAGAACAAGACTTGTAGGCCAGAGCGTCTCATGATGCAGTTTTTTGACACATTTCACCTTTATCAAAAAAAAAATAAAAGGGGGGTAACCGCGACATGAACCGAACTGTGGATTTGGTGTATTGTTACACCGTGTGTGTGTGTGTAACTTATTAGCATTACCACAATAGACACAGTTACTGCTCTCTGATATACTGACTTCAAATCAACGTTCACAACCGCAGCCTGCAACACTTCATTAGTTTGTAAATATTAATTGCTAGCACCATCTCTGGCTTTAAATTAAATGTGTCCAAGCCTTTGACCATTTTGTGTGTTCAGCCATCCCAGCAAGCAACAGACCAAATAAGAAGTGAAGTGAACTAGCTGTGAGAAAGGCCTGAACGATGAGAGGAAAATCTGCGATAAAACTGTTATACCTGGAGATGGAGTGGACTGTGACCCATCCAACATTGTGTCCCTGAGCAAGACACTTAACCCCTTGTTGCTCCTCTGATATTCTGATATGTAAAACAATTGTTAGTCACTTTGGATAAAAGTGTCAGCTAAATGTAAATGTACCTTGAGATGATGACATCACTTAACATAAATTAAAAAATACTGAAGTGTGCATATTGGCTGCCTGGTTGTTTTAAAAATAAATATGTTATGTTGAATATTCTAAATACAACTAAATACTGTTTATAGAGCAACAAAATTAATGTTAACAACGGCAAAGTCAATATAAAGTCAATATCTGACAGTACTGAGTGATGTTTACAAAGAATGAAGATATCAGTCTGTTTCAGTCTTTCCTCCTGTTCTCTCTGCAGTCATTTAACGTTACTGCCAGTGTGACCGTTTCAGGATCCACTGACTGCAAACGTACAGAAAACTTTATCTACGTAATATATTTTCACGTAGATATCTGCTTCTGAATGTAGTTTGCAGGCTACATCGTCAGCTGCACGATGATTCGCAGTGACGTCTCTCACCTGCAGATTAGTTCAAAGCGAGGATTGTGAGCTGATCATGGAGCAGACTGTGTCGCTGTTTGAAACACTGCAAAACGTCAATAAACCGTCCAAAAGTTCATGTGTTCTTACGTGTTCTTAATGGAAACAGGCTGAGGTGTTTAACCGCAAAGTGCAGACGCCGTTAGCTGTGGCAGAGTGCCCAGATTATTTTAACACAGATTATTGACACAGCTTTGTTCCATCGATCACGTTTATATTCCGCTATGTTTGACATCGTTACCAACACTGACGTGCCAGTCAGCATTTGTATCATGTAACCCAGGGGTTTTCAAATTGGGTGAATGTGAGCCTCCCCTTAGAGTAGGTAAGAACAGCCGAGCCCCCCCCGTCCCCAAAACACTGTCTGCCTGCCCTAACCCACGCCACTGCAGTAAATGCCATCTTTTGTGTGTTCCAGGCAATGATGAGTTTCAATAACAACTTATTGTCTGATCAACAACAAATCTTTTTTTAAATTTTATTTGAAGACATTTTATTTTCTTTTTTTAAAGTGCATTCATAAATGATTCTTTGCAACAGCAAATAATTTCCAACTTCATGCAGGCCTAATTGAGGCTACTTTTAAAATCACTGAACATCAGTAGCATATGCCTAACCACAAGTCAACAAAACATGCTTAAAGGGATGCACATCAAAATGAAAATTCTGTCATCCCATTGACTTACTAAAAAATACTATGGAAATCAATAGTTCCAGTTAACTGTTTGGTTACTGACATTCTTCAAAATATATTCCTTTGTGTTCAGCAGAAGAAAGAACTTGACTTGAATGTGAGTAGGGCTATATGATGACAGAATTTTCATTTTGAAACGACACCTGACGGTTGAAAAAGCGTCTCGAACAAAATCAGCACAATGGACAGCTCTACCTGATCAATGAACGACAACGCTGTTTGTTCACAGAACACAACATTTAACAGTCAACTGCATTGAAGGCATGTTTTCAGATCGAACAGATTCACATATTTTTCATGAATTTTTTTAACGATCAAAAAGCTTTTTTGAACAAAAGGTTTAAATTAAGATAAAATTATTTCAAAAAATTTTTCTTCAAATTGACTTTAAAGAAAGGCTTTGTGCTTTCTGTTCAGGCTCTGTGAAAGTTTTAGTGCTGCTTCCAGAGAACGGTCACGTTCAGTATCATTGTTTTTTTCCTCATAAATGCAAACACGGAAAATAAAATAAAATGAAGATTTTATGTTCTGGGAGAGTCAACCCTTCTTCATCCGGTGGGTAGGATTACTTTTGGTTTGTGCAGTGTAGCTAATTCACATAGGCCTGTTTATTAAAATATTTAATTATCTGGGAATTGTGGATCTCCTCCATAACGCTGAAATTGCCGAATTCGGCTGAATGTTTTGACGAATTACGCCACAGCACTTATATGATTGCACTGATTGGCTATAGCTGGGAGCAGACAGTGTCAATCAATGTATTGGATATTGAGAAAACGGCAACCGTGACCATTATACTTTTAAACAGAACCATTCAAAACAGACTGCTCTCTGCTTATGTGGGCTAATCCGTATCAGCAACTATGATAGATGTAAAGAAAACAAAGTTGCTTGTCAGATTTTCCTAACAAGCTACCCTTTTTTTAATAAGCCCCAAAAAACGCAAGCCGCAACCCGTGCTGTTTTAACGGGACTTAAAAAAAAAAAAACAAAGTTGCGTATTATAAACTGACTCGCGCCTCCCCTGTCGCTCTTTGGCGCCCCACAGGGGAGGCGTGCCTCACCTATTGAAAACCGCTGATGTAACGTTATCGTTATTTATCTGACGTCAAGATTAACAGTTTGTCATGCGTAAGAGAAACAGTCTGGAAGTTTAGGCTAACGTTACACTCTGTCCGAACACAGCAGCTGTGTCCTCGGTACATGCTCACGTTAACTCGTGATCCAACAGCTGTATCTAATCTACCGTATCACTCACTCATTTAGCAAACACACACACAAGTTCGAAGCAGGGGGTGTAGAAACCAAAATCAGCTAAGAATGTGGGCAACGATCTAGCATGGTCTGTGCTCTCAGGTAATTTAGCCACCAGTTAAACTGTCGCACCAGCAGGTAACCTTACCTGGTGGAGGAGCCGCTGGTTCATTCAGCCAGCAGTGTGCCAAATTGTAAGCTAACGTTACAGGGCAAACTAAGCTAAACAGTTAGACTAATGTTACGACAGACAGCTTTCAATTTAGCTTGTTCATTTGGCTAACTTTAATTGCCAAGCTAACGTTAGCTGTGCTTTTAACACAGAGAAGATGAGAGACAGGAGGAGAGAGCAGATTAAAATAACGCTTTCTATTTTTACACTGCACACAGGTGGATTGGTAAAGTAATATATCATTTTAGTCACGAGGGTTTTATGGCACATACTTACACAAACGGGCGTAGCAGTGGTAAACCGGTGTAGTTTAGAGCTCCCTTCCTAACACGGTGCTCACCGCGGGCTCGCCCTCCGCTGGCCGCTGAGTGTGTGTGCTGGAGCCGACACAGAGCAGCAGAGGCTGCAGCCTGAACACTAACTTACAGCCCCGGGCCAGTTTAAGACCGCGTTTCGGTGCCTTAGGTTACGTTAAGGTCCTGCTGCTGGAGCATCAGTTGTTATGTTGCATTAAATTATTTTTTCCATTGAAATACAGCTTAGCAGGTTGGATTAACTGAGGCTTTTCATTTGCTCATCCATTTAATGGCACATTTGAGCTAACGTTAGCTATCAACTCTGTCAGACCTTCGGAAATCTGTGTTTTAAGACATACAGCCAGCTGGAGTGTCGGTGGACATCAATATTCTACATGGCTGCTTCTATTGAAATGGAAAAGATGATTTAATAAGTAATTTAGAGACACTTACCACAGACTTCAAGGAGGAAAATGGCGCGGTAAACAATCCGGTTGAAGGTTGAAATCCGAGAGGAGTTAGGCGGGCCTTCCCAGAGTAATTCTATTACCAAGTCTTTTAACTACGAAAAACTACACCAGCAGTGGAAGAATCTTTCTCTAGCTGTTGTTGTAATAACCAGGGCCGTTAATGAATCCATGTATGTGGACACTGAATATGTCTGACTAAAGGAATCTACTGTGTAGCTGGCTTGTGTCACGTAGATGAATCGCTTGCTACTGTCTGGTTTGCAATGCGGCCACAGCTAACCAATCCTGCTTCAGACTGACGTTGGCACCACCCACTCAATTAGCATACAGGCGCAGGGAAAAATAAATGTGGAAATGTGGAAATACAGGCATAAATAAATGTGGAAATGTGGAAATACAGGCATAAATAAATGTGGAGATGTGGAAATACAGGCATAAATAAATGTGGAAATGTGTAAATAAATAAATGTGTAAATAAATAAATAAATATATAAATAAATGTGGAAATACAGAAATAAAAGCATCTGGAAATGCATAAATAAATACAGAAATAGCATTTTTTTATTACAAAATATGTTTAATTTTAATTTATTTCTGCATTTATTTATTTATTTATTTATTTATAAATATGTCTTTTTTGGTCCTTCATAGTGAAACACCACAAGTAACTTTCATTAGATCAGATTTTATGTTATGTATTTGTACGTACTGATATCTGTCATCTAGATAACTGTTTAACCAACAGAGGGCTTTCCCTCTTTTTCCATATCTCTCTAATTTCCTCATTAACAAAGTGTGATCAATAGTATCAAAGGCTTTTTTTAAATCTAGAAACACCCCCACAGCATACTCATTATTATCCTTAGAAGTGGAAATCTCCTCTACTAGTTCCATTACTGCCATTGAGGTCGACCTATTTGCTCTAAAGCCATACTGATGTTCATTCAATAATTTATGCTTGTCTATAAAATTGTCAAGCCTACGCACAAATAATTTCTCTAAGATTTTTGAGAACTGGGAAAGAAGAGAAATTGGTCTGTAATTGGAAAAGAGATGTCTATCTCCATTTTTAAAGATGGGAATAACTTTTGCTATTTTCATATCATTTGGAAATATACCTGTTAAAAAGGACTGATTGCAAATATATGTGAATGGTTTCACTATATATTCTATAATGTTTTTTAATAATGCCATGTCAATGTCATTGCAATCAGTAGAGTTTTTATTCTTACAATTTTTAACAATATCTAGTATTTCCATCTCATCCGTTCCCCTAATAAATATAGAATGTTTATTTCTAATAATATTTACTTCTTCAACCCTATCCTCAGTTTGCTGTTCCACAATCTCTTTTGCTAGTTTATATCCAATATCTACATAATACTCATTAAATTTATTGACTATCATTCACTTCGTTTAATATTAATGCCTCATCATTTACAAAGTAATTTGGATAGTTTTATCCAAATTACATTATTTATAGTTATTTGTCCTGTTTTCATTTGTGTTCTTGCAAGATCGCAAAAACTGGAAGATGATCTGTCATATCATTTATGAATAATCCTCCTACTATTTTCGCTTCAATTTCATTTGTATATATATTATCTATCAATGTAGCAGTGTCTATAGTTATTCTGCTTGGCCTTGTGATCACTGGAAACAGACCTTTACTGTACATTGTATCAATAAAGTCTGTTGTCCTCTTGTATCCTTTTGGATTCAACAAATCAATGTTAAAATCTCCACATATAATTTGTATCTTGTTCTCATTCAATTTCTCAAGTATACCAACTCTTATTTGTAAATGTTTCAATACATGATCCTGGTATTCTGTACACACAACTAATAATTATATTTTAGATCTTTCAATATGAATTTCTATGGTTAAGCATTCCAAGATATTTTCTATAGTCATTGAGCTACTCTTAATCAAACTGCATTTTAACTCAGTATCAACATACAGAGCAACTCCTCCTCCTTTTTTATTGACTCTGTTAATCGTAAACAATTTATATCCTTCCAATTCTACCTCTTGTTCTTTCTCATTATCAAGCCAAGTCTCTGACACAGCAATCACCTTAAATTTGTTAAACTTGCACAAGTAATCTTTAATTTGTATAAAGTTTCTATAAAGACTTCTACTATTAAAATGTATTATTTATAATGCCCCTTCCATATCCACATCCCTATTAAATTGTTCTTCCGTATAATACTCACAACAATTATTATTTATATTATTGAAAAAATGGTTATCTGGATCAATATAATTTTCCATATCATACATTTTATAGTCTGCGTGACTGAAAGTTTTAAAATTCAAATTTTCGTACTCACAGCGTTGGTTTTGTAAGCACTCAGACACATAGTCCCTGTGGATATTAACAAAGTCCCCATCGTTAATATCTCTGTATGGGAACGAAAAATCCTGTTCAGTATCCATCATTTATTTTGTGATATGAGTCCGCATGATATTTCTCCACATAATCCTCACTTGTAACACCAACCGCAATTATAGTAATCGTGGATATTCCTCCACATGCAGCAGTTCTCGCTTATCCATACTGGTCCAAGTCTTTGAGTTCTCTTATTGTGAGTACTTTAGCTTCTTCAGGTGTTCCATTTAGCCGTATCATCACTTTACAGTTCCTTGTCCATGTAGCTTGGATCTTATTCTGTTTCCTCAGAATGCGTGCGCGTCTTGCAATCTCTGCATTTTTCTTGGTAAGATGTTTATTCAGATACACTCCTGTACCCTTCAACTTCTTAGCTTGCCTTAGTAACTCTGTTTTATATTTCCGATTTACAAACCGAACAACTATAACCAGCTTAGCTCCACTATTTCTTCGAGGAAGGGTGTGGCAGGCCACAACATTATCACTCTGGATAGTCATATTTTTGCTTTCAAAGAACTGTTTTACTTGTTTTTCCAGCGTTTGAAGTTCCTCTGGCAGGGCGTTTTCACCGTCTTTATCTCTAGCAACAGTACTGGCATACGTTCGGTGTGTTGTTTCTAATCCATTTATGATTAAGTCCTCCAATCTTGTATATTGTTCCAGCTCGTCAATCCTTTTCTCCAATCCATCGATTTTCTTGTCCTTCTCTTTAACAAGGTTCTTCAGTTGTTTAACTTCATCCATCAGATCAAGTAGCATAGCTTGTTGTTTCACAACTTTGCTCAGCTCATCCGACATGAAGTTTAAAGATTTTCGTATCTCCTCCAACTCCTCCTCCACCGCGTTGCTAATTTCTTCGGTGGCATTTTGGTGCTTTTGTTTTATTCGCAAATACTTTAACAGTATCACTTTAGTTTAACTTGATTAATTTCCACATTGTTCCTTCTGAAGTAGCTGCACATCACAGGGTGCCGCCATGCTTAAAGCTTTAAAGCTGTTCTGGCAACACGTGCTGCCTAAAACCTTACTAAGACTCTTTGTGTTGGTTTTTCCTTTAGTTTGTCTGGAGATAAACGTATAGCAAATAAAAGGAGGAACAAAATGAACTATTGTCAACCAGAGTTCAGTGGTCTGTAAGAGGAATGCACTCTACTTGTTATAAACATGTATATACGTGGATCATCAGCTTCTAAAAGAGTCCAGATGTCCTCGTTTTTGGTCACTTCTAGATTAGCTGTGTCCTCTGTGTCCTGCAGGTTCAGGTGTCCTGGTCCAGGTGTGTTCCAGTGTGCTTTGACTGGACTGGTGTTTGTTGTGGCTCAGGAGGCGGAGCTGCTTTTCCGGACCGTCCAATGGGATGAGAGCCTCCTCCAATCAGCTGGCAAGACGGCTGCAGGGCTGCTGTTCAGCATCAAGTGTCCTGAGAACGCTGTCTGTCAGCTCCACCTGCCACACTGTGAAACAAAGGCTGGTGAGACATTATTGTGCTTTGTGAGGGGAGAGTTTTGTCAGAGCGACGATGAAACAACATCCTGATGGTTTACCTGTACTTACAGTCTGAACACAGCACAGCTAAACAGCTTGTCCTGAGGGGGGCGCTAGAATAAAAATAAAAGGGATGCTGCCAGAGGAAAGTTCCCGAGGTCCCCAAAATCACCATCAGTTATCATCTAGGGATCATAGTTTTTTTCTTTAGTTTTATTCCTTTTTACTAATTTTGCATTTCCATTTATTGGCAGGAAGAAGGGCACCAACACTGAAAGTGTCAATAAATTGCTCAACCTGGGCAACAGTTGGAACCTCAATAACTAGACTTCCTGGAAAGAACAAACATTGTCATGAGGTCGTTATCAGTAAACCAAAGATTAACGCTCTGTGTTTTCACAGCTCTGCTGCCTGATGGTCTGCTGTCTGTCGTCCACATCACTGATGATGGAATGAGCATCCTCGACCCGCTGGAGATCACTGACACTCATGTGGTTGTCAAAGTCCCTCACCTCTCTGCCTTCGGCCTAGTCTGGGATATCGTTAAGAGGCTGTGGACGACACCAGTTTGTGGCCAAGTTCTGCTGTTCCTCAGACCACCAAACACAGAAACAGATACGAAAATCCTAAATGTGCTTCTGCTGCCGAACAACATCCATCTGGACGAGGTAAAGCTTCATCTCACAGCTGTCAGTCCAAAGTTCTCTGATGTGGCTTAAAGGAAAAGTTCAGTTTTTCAAAACCAAAGAAACAGTCTTTTCTTGCTGTAACAGTTCCTGCTGTTCATACTGGACTAATGTATTTTCACTGTATGTGATGGAGGACAAAATTCACAGTCCTCATTCTGAACTTAATACAGAATGAAGCTTGAACAGTCTCAGACACATCAAGTGGAGCTCTTCCAAAGTTAGTTTTTTCCCCAGCAGTATCTTTATTAATATATTCAATTAACTTCCAACCACATAGAAGCAAATGTGTCCTCGTCCAGTATGAAAAACATTAAAGGCCCGTAGATTATTGCATTAAAGTTAGGTCTAGAATTAATTTGGGGTTAAGTGTTAAGTGTATGCTCAATATATTAGCCCCCCTCCAAACAGGACAAGGTTATGTGTTAGCTTTACTGTTGTATTTCCTCACCAGACAGTTAGATTGCAGCAGTTTGAGCCACATTGACAGTTAGTGCTTCAGGCTGCTTCCACGTCCTCAGGAGGGACGTCCTCTTGTAAGTCTTCTCTCCAGGCATTAAGCTTTAGTATAAAAGACTCAGAGGATCCCTCAACTAAAAGATGAATTCATTTTGAGGGGATCCTCTTTCCAAATCTGTCGTATGGATTTCTGTTTCCTAGATGGATGATGGTGGACAAACACTGACTTTAAAGATCAAATTAAGTATTTCAGCAGTAAGTATTACCAAGGATATCATACCTGGCCCCCAGCTCAATTACTTTAAGGTCCCATGAACCAATACCACGAGTGTTTTCTTCTGACCTTTTTCAGTCCACTTCATAAAACCTGAATCTGATCTGCCCCTGAGCTCAAGTGTCAGAGAGAGTTTCATCCGAACCTGATAGCACACTGTAAACACATTTCTAACTAACTTATAACAGATTCTTATTCAACATTTTGATTGAAGTATAAATACAGAGGAAGACGAAGTGTGAAATTCATTCGAGATTTATCTGCCTGTTATTCTACAGAAGTCTTCCAGAAACCTGTTTAAGTTTGAGATTAGGTTTGTAGGAGGTGGCAACAGGATGTTCTGAAACAAATACAGGAGGATGTTCAACTTAAAGGGCCAGTGTGTAATATTTAGGAGGATAGCAATATAATATCCATGACTATGTTTTCAGTGGTGTATAAAGACCTTCCATAATGATCATTATGTTTTTATTACCTAAGAATGGGACATTTCTATCTACATATACCGTGGGTCCTCTTACATGGAGGTCGCCATGTTTCTACAGTAGCCCAAATGGACAAACTGCTCTACTGAGTGAGTTTCGTCACTACGTTGAATACGTATAGGAAGAAGTTATTAGAAGAAAGAAAAGAAGTGAAATTTATAGTAAAGGACCACACGTATTATTTAGCACCAGAGCCGACAGAGCGTGTCGGCCACCATAGCTTCTCGTGTGAGCGGTGACTGATGGTGCATTCATGCGGTGTCGGAATAATCTAAATTTGTTTTTCCTCCTTAAATCTTTGTTGCGAAAAGAGTAATAAAGCGTACATGGGCAAAAAGGAAGTATACAGAACAATACAAATATATAAGACACAAAACTTTGCCAGGAGTCTATATTATATAAAGATGTTAAGACGACCATATGTTGACAGTTTTCATAACCTTTTTTTTGTTGGATTTAGATATGAAATGAATATATCGCAGATGTGTTTGTGTTGTTTACATGCTCTGATATTGCTAATCCAACACATCGTAGCGTCCATGTTGATTCCACATTCTGACTTAAGAGCACATGAACAGACCGTCAGAAGATTTCTCAACTCCATCCGAGGAGCACAAGAATGCATGAGTGCGTCCAATGGGATGAATGAGTGGACAGTTTGTTGCAACTCGCGGACTCACGATGCCTGTTGGAATGCACAGTTTTGATTGGCTGAGCAGCATCACATTGGAACACATGCAATTGGTCTGTGAGTTTGCTGGTCCGCTAAACAAGTACAGTAAATGCTAGAAAAGCTGCGCTGGTAAAAATAGAAACGCTCCGTCACGAGGTAGGAAGTCTCAATAATAAATTGGCTGTAGGTCGGCGGTCTGGAGAGGATGGTTTCCTTTGTGAGAGAGGCCAATTACACCCACATAATTATTTAAGATCCTAAATAATGAGTATTGGTATTAGAAAGGTACAGGAGGCTGTTACAGCCTTTTAGTGTAACATTCCCTGTCTTTGTTAGCGTCCGTCCTCTGCAGCTCAGCAGGGAAACACAAAGAGGGAATTTTATACTAACCCAACTTTGGAAGATCTCCTCTTCATGTGTCTAACACAGATTGTTGAAGCCTCTCAAATAAACTTCGGAATATATTTTTATACAAAACGAGGACTGAGGATAAACGTCTAATGTAAATGTTAAAATGTTCTGTTGTCTCTTCAGGTCAGCAAACAGCAGCAGCCTTACAAGAACATAAAGACTGCTTCTAAATGCAAACTCATCAAAGATGAAAGTTACACTCTTCTCTGTCCTCAGGCCATGGAAATTCAGCCTACAGTAAGTATTTTAAATAAAAATCTTTGCAGACACGATTCATCAAACTGCTGTCAGTTACTTTAGGTTGACTTTGGATGCTGTGAAAGTTCTGACACTTTGGTTTTCAGGAAGAAGATTTTGACCTGGACTTTGGACCAAATTACCATCCAACATTTGAGATCTTCCTGCAGACAGACAAACAAGAAGTGACTTTAACCCTCCAAGACCAAGGAAATATGGAAGTCTGGAAGCGTAAAGTTGTGGTGACAGGTAAAGTCTTCACCTGATAGGACATTAGAACAGAGCAGAATAGGCCTTTATTCTTACTCTGCCTCAGATTGTTCTTTAGTCTGCGCTCATCCTGCAGTAACTTTAAACCAGCTTTGAAGACTCTTATTGGTCAAGAAGCTCCTGGCCAGTTTGTATGAAGTGACAGTGTGTTGGAGTCTCAGGTAGTCCGTCGTCAGCTGAATCTGCAGCTTCCTGTTCTGGTTCACTCTCAGAGCATCGTTTCAGAGAAGAAGCTCTAAAGAGACGCTGTAAACTTCCTGTGTGAAACAGTTTGTGAGCTTCACCTCGGTCCAGACCTCTGAATCTATCGAACATACAGGTGTTGCACTCGTTTCAGGCCACAGAGGTCAGACTAACATCAGTGTTTCACCTTAATTACCAAGACTATGGCGGCCCCTCAGTCTGATTTGTTCTGCCATAATTTCAAAATGAACCATTTTTTTTTACACTTCTCAAACATTAAAGACTTCTCACGTTGTGTTTTGCACCACTGCTGTAATCTCGCACGCTCACACACTTTAGCATCTGACTCGAGACAACCACTTTTCTTTAGAGGTAACTACGGTAACATCAAGGGTCTGAACAGATTTCAGTCTATGGTGAGAACACAATTAAGCACCTACATTTGGAGTGAACGCGTATTCAAGCCTTTGTGGTAAATGCAGTGAACCAGAGCAGAGTGAACTGACAGCTGACTTTATTCAGTCACTTCAGAATGAGACTCTCACAGTAAGGGAGGTAAGAAGTCCTCACTCTACGTTAGACGAGCACCACGTACAGAATTTGCGCCGGACGGTATCATGAGGATGTGACATGTGACAACGTCTGTTTTTCAAAATACGGTGTTGACACAACGTATATACAGAATGGAAATAAGATAAACTGGATTATATTCACAGGAAGTATAAAACAGGTCACATGTGTCCATTAAAAGTAAAAAACAAAACTTTATTTTTAACTTAATTAAAAATGTAATTATTATTATTAGGGTTGTTTTGACTCTTTTGCTGTTTCATATAGCTACATGGCCATGTGTTAACATCTAGGCTGTAAAGTTTGTCTGTCAGCTGCAGTTCCTTCCAGAGGACAGTGATCAGTTTTAATGGTTCAGGGGCCTGGAAATGTTTCTGAGCTTTTTGCATGTTTGAAAGCTGTGACCATGACGGGAGACTTTCTCTGCCACTGAATCAGGTCACTGCAGACATTTAACCAGCCAAACAGAGTAAAACTGAAACTGTTCTCGTGGTTGGACTGACCCTTTAAACTCTAACAGTGTCGTATACATTTTATTCAGTCCACCAAATTTCTAAACGTCTTTTCAGACAGAAAGCAGCTGCATGTTTGTTTTTGTTGTGTACCAGCTGTAAACCAGCAACAGAGGCCACGACTGAGTTTGTGTTTGTGTTGAGTTCAGCCTCTGAATGATCTCTGAACTCTGCAGAAGCTCCTCCTCTTTCTCTTATGTCCCTCCAGCGTCTCTCCTGTTTGCTCTCTGGATGTTTGATGAGCTTCAGGATCAGCTTCAGTTTGTTTGCATCAGGCTGCACTTTGTGTCCAACATTCATCTGAATAATCTGCTTTGCTTTCTGTGCGAACACACAGTCAGAGGTCTGTTTTACTCAAGTCTTTGTCCTGCTCCACCCTTAGATCCGGCTCTGCCTGAAGAGAATCCAGCGAGGCCTCAGAGCGGCTCACCACGGAGCAGGTTGGCATCAGTTCGGTCCCAGTTTGTAGAAGCAGTCTCTGAACCTGTTCTGAACCAGCTGCTGGATCGGCTTTTGCAACGGGGCATAATAAATCAAGAAGAAATGGATTCAGCCAGAACCAGAACCAGGGCTGACAGGGCTCGAGCTGTGATTGACATGGTGCGAAACAAAGGAACAGAAGCCAGTTCAGCTCTGATTCAGGACTTCAGTAGTTTGGATCCACACTGTTCCCGAACTCTGAATCTGAGCTGAAGCAGAACTGAGACTCTGCAAATGAAACAAGACGACATGGACGTCAGTTAACAGTAAAAATACACGTTAACAGATTTATCACTTAACAAAATACAAAGTGAGTGAACAGGAGAAGAATCTCTATCAAATCAATATGTGGTGTGATCAAACTGTGCATCAGTTCTTCAGGTAAACTTTCCCAGTCAGGGATTTTGTGTCATTTAACATTAAACCAAACAGGAGCTTCTGATCAAAAGTTCAGTCTGAAGGTTTCACTGAAACAGAAACAGCTGTGCAGGAGGAATACAGCTAGATGAGGAACAGCCAAACTCAGCTAACAAGGTGCTGAAGACAGTTTCCTGTCAGTCAAAGCTCAGGGCACGACTGAGCAACAAGACCCAAGGTAGTGATCCTGCAGCAGCAGCGTCTCTCCCAGGCAGACATTTGAAGCTGACAGGGGTTTCCAGATGTGCTGTCCAAAGAAACGGGCAGCGCTGAGGACAGTAGATGCAGAGCTCGTCCAAAGACTCTGACCGCAGCAGACGAAAGACGCATCATGCTGACTTCCCTGATCCCTGATCAGCTCAGAGCTGCAGAAAACAGTGGGACCCTGGTCCACCATCTGCTGTCCAGAGAAGTGGCCTCAGTTTCCTTTTATTAGCTTCATCATTTATCAACATTGATCCCTCTTTAGCAGCAGCTTGTCCTCAGACCATCAGGGAGGATCCTCAGTGGGACTCAGAGACATTCAGGTTCCTCATTGGCTGCTGCTGTTCAGGACAGCAATGCATCGACGCTGCCGTCTGATTGGTTCGGGGAAGCTGCTCCTCCTGATGCTGTTAGTCTGAGACAGGAGTTCACAAATAAAATCAGCTCTGTGAGACCGACTCCTGAGAAACTGTAAATAAATTCAGACTCATGCTGCCATCTACCAGCAGCTCATTGTTGCTGCTGTGCTCTTTGTAAATAAATTCAGCTTTGTTCCTCCAGACGGAGTTCAGAGTGAACAGGAAGGACTCTGCTGGTTCAGCTGAGGCCACAGGAGGCCTGTCTCACCTCATTCAGCTGACGCTTTTATCCAAAGACACTTACAGCTGCTGTTTATGTCAGAGGAGCAACAAGGGGTTAAGTGTCTCGCTCAGGGACACAATGGTGGACGGGTCACAGTGGGGGATTGAACCTGGGTCTCCCACACCAAAGGCATGTGTCTTATCCACTGCACCATCACCACCACCTTTACTAAGATTAAGTGTCATTATAATTTAGTTAAATTCTCCTGATGAGTCTTTGATTTAAAAGTGATGATGATGATGATGATGATGATGATGATGATGATGATGGCGGCCTGATGTGCTGCAGGTTATCTGTTAAGTCGTCTCCTGATGCCTGTGTTCTGGGTTTTAGTCTTTGTTTTCTATATTTTTATTATATTTGCTGTATTCTGTGTTTTATACTCGGGGTCCCTGCAGGCTTTTTTCTCTTTGGAACAATAAAGTTGAAATATTCAATAAATGAGCCTTAAATAGAGGCGTGATCTCTACATGCAGAGGAAAGTTTCTCACTGTTTTTTATTCTCTGTGTTTTCCTTCTAACTTTGAATCCAACTTGTCCAGATTAAGTCTCACTCTGTTTAATCCACATCAAAAATCCATGTTGAGTTCAATCCAGCAGAGAGGAAATGATGGAGCAGCAGCTGACACTGAGCTGCTTTAGAGAAAACTCCAGATCCATCTTGTTTAGACACCAGAACACTCAGCATGAATCAGTCTGATGGAAATCTGGGCTTCCTTAAAATAATATTTCTCTCTCATGTTTCTTCTTTTCTAAAATCCCTTTTCCTCTGTATGTTTCCTCTGGTTCCCCGGCCTTCATCCAGTCCTGACAGCATCATCTTCACCACGGTTTGTCTTCTGGACTCAAGTGTTAACTTGTCTTCTGCTGCTTTTAAGTCAGTAAAGACTTTTGTAGTGATAAATTTAACACGCTGGATGTTTTTGGGCTGAAATCAGTGACATAAACTGGCGGCTGGTTCTCAGTAAAACCAGACAGCAGCATGTTGATGAACTTCTGCCTGTCAGAAATCTTTAAACAGCAACTTTTCTTTGAGAACTCAGCAAAAGAAAAGCATCTTTCACTTTGACTAGCCTTTTGTTTTCAGAGGAACGGGTTGACTGGCAGCGGACTGAGTGCTGCCCTGATACACTCATGTACTTGTACTTGCAGTATGTCCTCCAGGCTGAGTACCCAGAAAGCCTGAAGTGGACTTTGGAGTTTCTTCAGAGAGTCGTGCTGCATGTGAACGGAGAAACACTGAAACCAGAGATCCTTTCCTTAAAAACAGGCTGCAAACTCTGAAAGTAGCACAACACACACAGATTTGTAGTAAAAAGCTCTGCAGACTGGTTGAAACTGTTGGAAACTGTTTGCAGCTCCAAGTGTTTTCTTGGTAAAAGCGCTTTGTGTGTTCTTAGTGTTGAGAAAAGGTTGGACATTTGAAAAGCTCTCCATGAGGAAACCCTTGTTATATTGTGTGCTACATAGATGCTCCATGGAACCAGAGTTTGACACAAAGTGGAGACACTTTAAAGTTTTGTTAGTGTTGATAAAACAAGCAGCAACAAACAGAAGGAGCCGCTGTTTCCAGGTTTTTAGATTCCAAACTAAACAGGAACTTTTCTTTAGTGTCACAGCCATATGTAGACGCTGAGCTGTTCCAGCCAGGACTGTGTCCTTTATATCCCTCACTGATCTGTCATGAAGCCTGTCGCAGTTTGCACAATAAAAACACACTTTAGAACATTATGTTCAGACTGTTTCTTAGTTCACAGCAGCGTTTGAGGATCTTCACCCTGGTAGGAGGAGTTCTGCTGACAGAACAGCATCTTGTACAGGAGCCAATAGATTTTAGCTTCCAAACAGAAACCTGTTGTGTTTTCATCCCACCTTAACAGCACCAATGTACAATTACAAAGATTTACTGTAGAAAGCAGAAAGTCTTTGTGAAACTTTGTCCACACAACTGGACACTTTAGTTTAACTAAAGTAAGATGGCCGACTGTGGCGGAAAGATTCTAGATGTTAAACAGAACAAACTTGATTTTATAGAACATTTAGCATGTCCAGGTATTCTGATGGAGTATTTTGTGTATAGTACTCTGCTTTAATTACATGTTCCAACCTAAATATGTCTCTGCTTAATGCATACAAGTGAAGTTTTCTAAAATCAGCACATCAGATAGAAAGTTAAAACGTCCAATCACAAACGATGGAGTCAAATATCTTTCTTTTAACATCAGCACACGTTTTGATTGAAAACTCAGCAGCTAAAATAAAAATCGTTTTTCTCTCCAGTGATGCTACCAGACACACAGCGTCCAGAATGAGAGAAATATCTGGATTCTTTCTGAGAGCTTCTTCAATCTTCAGCTGCTCTTTGTTCAGTGTTGGACTCTGGTAGTAAGTGCTGCTTCAACGACGCCAAGAAACCTCAAACTGCCCTGAAGGCTTTGAACAACTTCTTTCTTTATATCTGCTCACATATGTCTGCAAACGAGCCTCGTGAGTGAGACAAAGGGGTCAGCGTGAGACCGCTCACGGTCCCTCTGGAGACGCCTCGCTCGTATGAAAACCTCTTCCTGTTAACATCAGCACACATTTTACTCTCTCCAGCGATTGTTGCCAGAGATACGCAGCATCGATAATGACAGATCCATCTGTGTTCTTCAGGAGAGCTTCTTGGATTTCAGTTAGTCTCTGTTCAGTGTTCTGCTAAAAGATCGCTGAGCGTCGGCTTCAACAACACCAAGAACCTCCTCAGGTTCTGGATGAATATCTAGAGCTGTCTCAAACTGCCGCCAGTGTTTTTCAGACCTTCTTTGTTCACATCTTTTCACGTCTGTCTGTAAAACTATCTGCTAGTAAAACAAAGGGGCTCCATATAGACGACTCTGCCGTCTCTGGCTCCGTGTTTAATGTGACAGCTGAGATTTTCAATCCTCAAACATGTGGCTGCTTTCTAAATGTTGCCAGCTTGTGGCGGTGGAGGCTGTGACAGATGCTCTGTAGGTTCATCACTTTCCTCCATCGTCTCATGAGCTTTGTCCTCTTGTTCATCACAGCTGATTCCTGCATCCTCCTCTTCTGCTTCTTGTGTCGGGAATGTGAGCTTTAGTTTGTTGCCGCCAGACGTCCGGCCTGGATTTTCTTTGTCCTCGCCACTAATGAATCCCCTTCTTGTTGACTCCTCGTCTTGTGCTGCTCCGTGTAGGGCTTCATCAAACTGTTCTGTTCCCAACATGGTAGAAAATCAGACGCTGAAGTTAAACCCAGATGATGAACTTTCATCCCAGCAGCAGTCACCTTGTTCCAGTTTCTGTAGACAGCTGTACCTGATGGTGTAGACTTGACAGCAGACGGTCGACGGTCCGATGCTGCAGCGTCCGGTGACTGAGAGGTTCGAGGTGACGCTGAACAAAGTGGTCATTTAAATCCCGCCCTTGTAATTTAAAGTGGATCTCTGAGTGTTTTCCTTCTGCTGCATTTTATCAGCTCACTGTGAACTTTGACTTTTGTGTTCAGATGCAGGAAGTCAAACATGTTGCTGCTTATCTGACAGACGGAAACACGCTGATGTGACGGTTCTCTATGGAACAGCCTCGCTGCGTTGTGAACGGGGTCACCTGCATACGGGGAAACCGGTCTTAATCAGGACGGGTAGGTATGTTGACGTGGTGAACAGAGAGACGGCCCTACACAACACACAGGAAGTAAATCAAAACGGAGCAGCATCAGAAGCAGTGCAAAATAAGCTCAGATTAACATTCAACTCTGAGCCTGAATTTAACGACTCGCTCGACGGCAAATAAGCTGCACTGACCTCTTAATGACATCACAACAAAAATAAAGCAGAATAAGACATTTTGTTGTGGCTTTAAGTTCATTTTGGCTGATAACATCTCTGCTTCGTTCAACATGTGACTTACCACAGCAGTGATCGGGAGTTCTACTGCGGATTACCCACAATTCAACATCGTTAACAACACGTTGCAATACGGCAGTGACGCCAGCAGACGGCGCTGTCCCCATTTATGCAGAATTTTAATAGAACCTGTTTCCAACCCGTTACATACACCCCCCTAAAATTCGGCTAAATCGGGGAAGCGCAGCCAAAAACCCAGAAAGGAGAGAAAATAAAGACCAGATACACTCAGATCTTGTAAGGAGCCTGAGTCCTGTGAGCACTACAATAGGCATTTACCAAATCCCCCTGTGGTGAGGAAGCGCTTTGAAAAACTGGTCAGGAGGCCCATCACAGCACTCCTGCCCCGAGGCCTGGACCCCCACCAGTTTGCCTACAGAGCGAACGGATCCACAGAGGACGCCGTAACCACAGCCCTCCATTTTGCACCGTCCCACCTGGAGCAGCAGGGGAGCTATGTGCGGACGCTCTTTGTGGATCACAGCTCAGCATTTAATACCATCCTGACCGCTAATCATCAACGGGGACCGTGCGGAGCGGGTGGCGGACTTCGGCTTCCCGGGAGTCCACGTTGAGGAGGGTTTAACCCGGAACAAGAACTGAGCTGCTAAAAAAGGCCCAGCAGAGACTTTATTTCCTGAGAGTACTCAGGAGGAACAACATGACACAGAGGCTGCTGGTTTCCTTCTCCCAAGCCTCCATAGAGAGCATGTTAACATCCTGCATCTGCATCGTGCGGTTCAGCAGCTGCACAGCGGCTCACAGGAAAACACTGCAGAGCGTCATCAACACCGCGACAGAAGATCGGGCGTCGCCTCTCCTCACACTGGAAGAACTACACAGTTCCCGCCGTCTCAGAAAAATCCAGAACATCCTAAAAGACGCCTCTCATCCGGGCCGCCTCTGTTCCAACTGGGACCATCAGGCAGACGGTCCAGATCCATCAGGGCAAAACAAGCAGACTCAAAACAGCTTTTACCCGTCTGCAATAATCAACGCTGCTAAAGTGAACTATTCTGAGTGAAGGGTCGCTGCAATAAGTGTGACTGTGTAATGCGTTATATGAACGTCTGTTCAGGCTCTTTATTTATTTTACATTATTTTGACACTATTTATTTTCTGCCTCTTGTTTTAAAAGTTAGATCTAGGAATGAGGCACTTTGGACATTTTCGTTAGTGACAATAAAGTTTTCTATCTCTCTTCTAAAGGGGAAAGACAACATTTGCTTCAGCTTCAAAAAACACACACTTATTGAGCTGCAAGTTGTGGCTGGTTAAAGTTCATTTCTTCACACTTTTGGCCTGTACAAGACTTTCAAATGCTCAGAAATGAGCCTTTTCTCGTTTCCTTCCTTCATCCCTTCTTCCATCCTCTGCAGCACTTGTAGCTGCTGTCAGTCAAACTCCATCCTCTTCTCTCTGAGCAGCTTCTTATTAACTCGCTGCTCTGCCTCCTGTCTACTAACCCTTTCCACCATCCCGGCTAAAGTCTGTTCACAGAGTGCTGTTAGTACTTTTACTGCAGTAAAGGCGCTTTAAAGGGAGAAGAAGCAGTAAAGTGTCCAAACCTGCTTCAGGCTTGAAAACAGCGTCCAGTAGTTTGCGTTGTCCACAAAGTTCCTCCTCGTACTCTGCTATCGTTCTTTCAAACAGCTCAAATATCTCTTCAGCAGCCGCACTTAGTCGCTGCTGGACAAAAGCTCTCAGCGTTTGGACTTCAGACATGTTTCCAGCAGCTTTTCCTCCGGACACACTCCGTTACAGACACGCAGCTAACAAGCTACGCTAACTTTAGCATTCTCGGCTAACAGGAGATGAGTCTGAGGTGAAACATCCCGAAACTTAAACAGGTTCATCCTCACATACAGGCTCTGCTGCTGCGCTCCGGCTGGATCTGATGCTGACACCGACGGCTTCCTGCTGATTTTCAAAATAAAAGACAGATCCTTTGCTGAAGTAAACAGAAAGGCCATAAAGTCAAATCAACAGAGGCAGATTATAACAGCACATTTGATTTATGCAGCACTTTACACAACAGTTACACAAGAGTTAGTGTACAAAGTAAAAATAAGAGCAGCAGTCAGAACCAGGCTGCTCTAAACACAGCTGTTAGAAATGTAATATGTTCTAATCAAATGGACGTTAATACAGTGAATTAAAGCAACAGTAGTTCCTTTACAGTGTGATGAGCTCTTGGTGGTAAAAAACTGGAGACTTCCTGTGGTGGGTGTCTTTGTCTCATGGTGTGATCAGAACCGTCTGCAGCTCAGTGGGACAAAGACTAAGGAGCTGGTTGTGGAGCTGAGGAGAGCCGAGGCACAAGTGAGCCCTGTTTCCATCCAGGGGGGTCAGTGTGGACACTGCGGAGGACTACAAGGACCTGGACAATAAACCGGACCGAGAACATCGGAGCCCTCTGCAGGAAGGGCCGGAGCCGTCTCTGTTTTCTGAGGAGGCGGAGGTCCTCCAGCATCTGCTGAGGAGGATTTATGAGTCTGTGCTGGCCAGTGCCGTCCTGTTTGCTGTTGCATGCTGGGGCAGCGACAGACTGATCCAAGGTCAGTGACGTTGTGGGGGCGGAGCTGGACTCTCTGTCGGAGGACGCTGTCCAAGCAACGTGTCATCTTGGACAATGTCTCCCCACCGCTCCATGAGAGTCAGACACACAGACTCTTTTTTACTGCAGTACTTCACATCCTGTGCAGTATTATCTATTTTAATATTCTATGTTCAGGATTTTCTGCTTCAGCACTCTGGTTCCTCCTACTACTGTAGTTTTAAGGATTTTCAAGGATCTGTACTCACGTCCACATCAACTCTCCCAGAACTTATTATTACGACTTATTCACTGCTGCCGTTCATCAGAACTTGTCTGTTAATACTGTAAAATACTGTACATATCCACACTCATTTATATTTTCTATTTCAACATTTCTATCATCATTTTATTCCTAATACCTTGATGTGCAAGTGAACAGTTGAACAAAGAGTTTCCCCTCTGGGATCAACAAAGTATTTCTGATCCGGATTCTTACCAACAGACAGTTTAAATATCGGAGATCTGAACGCTGAGTTTTCACGGCAGGATACGCAGCCTCAAAAACTACCTAGAAACCCACCAATCACAGCGCTGCGACGACCCTTCCCAGCCACTAGGTGTCCTCTGGTCTCACTCTGGTCTTGCAGGATGCGGGTCTGGGAGGAGGTCATCAGCCGGCTCGACGCGGCACACGAAGGACGAGCCCACAAAACGGGGCGTCGAACTTTTAGCGTTGGCCGAGTGGAACAGCGGGTTCGCTGTAAACTGTAACGTCTACGTTGACCTCTCTGACCAGCTGATCCAGTATTACTCCAGCCGCCGTGGAGCCGCACGCTGGTATCGCACGCTGTTTCTGCTCTGTTTAAACATGGCTGTGACAAACAAACCTCCCCCATGGCCACATCTACCTTTTGCTGTAAACAGGTGTGCGTATGTGATCAGATCTTTTCCTTCATTTTGCCTCTTCATGTGTTATATTTACACCTGACACTGGGAATGCGAGGCCTGTAATGTAGATCTCTATAATTCTGTGTTCAGAAAGTTTTGAAGAGCGGCAAAGCTAAACAGAACAAACACCTGTGTTTCACACCTGTTTCTGTAGTAAACAGATGTAGGGGAGAGCGGGGTAAGTTGTCACACTGCTCATAACTCCAACACTAGAGGCTCTATGACAAAAACCAAACAGCCATTTTGTGTGACTTCTTTTCTCTGTTCGACTTCCTGTTCACATGTGGTCACGGTCTCTCTGATCTGAGCTGAGCACAAGTTTATTATTTTTACGCTTCAAAAGTAAAACATTGTCACTTTACATTTCATGTATTCCAACCTTATTAGGAACGAATGTTCAAAATGAAAACGCTGCACAAAGTAGAGGAGACAATAACGTGTCTTTAGATACTTCAGCTGAAGCGCTATGCTAAGCTAACCCTGAGATTTAGCCAACGTTAGCACACGTGTCACATGTGATTAGCTGCCTCAGTCCAAATAAACACATAGAACATGCTCCAAAAACTATGTGCCGTGGTGTAATTCCCTCTGACAGCAGGATGAAATGATCCTGTAAATAGAATATTACACTCTGTAGTTTACAGCAGCAGCCGTGTGCCTGGACAAGACTGAGTTCATGACAGAGTATATACGGTCTGTAGGCATGTAGCGTGTTAGCAGATACAAACACACACACACTACATCATACAGTTATTCATTCAGTCAGCCAACAAGGGCAGGAGACAAAGAAGCCTGGAATTCATTTGTAATTGTAAGGAGGAATGTGTTTTTGGAGGAAGGAAGAAAATTCTGAGCAGAAGACAGAGAACGACAGAACGCCAGCTGACATCATGTTAAAGGCTGAAGAACAAACCAATCAGAAGCACAGCTGAGGATTCTGACATCAGCGCCGACGTCTCTTTTGGCCTCGTCTACGTGGAGCCGTTTTCACACGGCGTTCCAAAGGAGACGTGGTTTAAGTGTGTGAAATGCAACAAACGGGCCGGCGACGCTCACACCTCAGGCCCGGCGAGTTATCTGAGCCAGAACTGTGACTCTGAACGCGTCTGATCGGTCAGATATACGTCACACAAAGATGCACAATGAGCTGCGTTAGTGTGTTTAAACAGCACATCTGTTTAGTTAAGAAGTTCAACATGTAAGCAAGTTATCTGCAGCTTCACATTCAGTTAGCATAGATCTGTCTGCACCGCAGAGAACCTTTGGTTTTAAAGTCCAAACAAAGAGGTCGGGCCAAGTTATGTGAAAGATTTTTATAGTTTCTGGTTAAAGTAGTAAAATGCTAGATTAGCATGTTTGGGGTAAGACGCCCCCCCGGTCGCTGGGCCCCTTTATGGTTGATCACCTGTAAGTTAGATTTTATTTAGACACTGGACCCTTTAGCCAACCAGCAGCTTCACTATCAGAAATCTTACCCCATGTGGAAAATGACTAAATAATTTGTCACCTGTAGCTTTTTATTTTATTTTGAAATATGTTGCCCTCAGCATAGTCTTCTTAAAGATACAAAAAAATCTATAAAATGTTTTTAATGTGTCAGAAAATAGAGGGGCGTCTTACCCCACTCTACCCTGTTAAAGCAGATTTCTCCCGTTTCCTTTTATTGTGGAGAGTCAGAGAGTCGGAGACGTGTCCGTCAGCAGGAAACACTTTTTACATCATTTCAGGTCATTTCCACTCAGTCACATGAGGCTGATCATTCCTGAGTGTTTGATCCAAGAGACGACAATAAAACGTAGGAAACGAGGGAGGGGTCGGACTAAACAAGTCGCCAAACTGCTACGTCAGTAAAATCAGACGGTTAAATATGTGAATGAAAGCTAAAAAAAGGGAAACAAAGCGACGTGACGACGTGATCGAAGGATATCAGAAGGTGAAATAAACAGAAAGCCTCAAACTGAGCTAAAGTCGGCTCAGATCATTTCAATATTCTACATTCAGCCTAAGAAATCAAAAGACAGCGTGATCACGTACTGGCTTATTTAATAGGCTACACAATCATAACATCAATGCAGATAATCAATCAATAACATAAAGGCCTTCTGCCAATAGAGATGATGTGGTGCCAATAAACAGTAACCAACAGGTTCTGATCTCAGGGCAGCAGACAGGCCTCTACGCTTTGAGAAAGCCTGACAGAGCGTCAGCAGCCTGTTTGACTCCCTGAGATGAGAAGCGGCTCAGTAGAAACACAGAACGCAGGCTGTTCTTCATGTGCAGCTGTTTGTTCAACAGGTAACAGAGAGAAAACATGAGAGCCTTTATTAGGATCAGCACATTGCAGCTGTGTGCAGACACAAACTCCATCCAAAGTCTCTCCAGCTGTTAAAGCTGACTGACAGCTGATCCAGCTGTGATCGGCCGCCGCCGCCGCTTCACGTGACGCTTCGGAGGAAAGGACGTCTCCTCGACTCCTCTCTCCCGGCTCGGAGAGGAAAAGACACAAGTGAAGGAAACGAGGATGCGATTAAGAGAATTGAGACTCGCCCTGCGTCTCTTTCACTGGCTCCCTGAAGCAGCTGACCGCTCCACCTCGGGCCTTCCTCATTTCCCACATTTGTGCCTCCTCCATCCTCGCGGCGCGTCTTAGTCCCTCCCACCTCTCTCCTGGAGCCGGAGGAGCGGAGGAAACGGGCCTTTAAGGAAAGGAGACGTCCTCTCCTCGAGCTGCGGCTTTAAAGCGACGTCAGTTAAAGACGACGTGTCGCACAGCTGCATCATCTGTCCGCTGTTTGAGCTGTGATCTCTGTCAGAGCAGCAGCTGGCAGCACTAAAGGCTACAGATCAGAAACACGCCTGTCGACACCGAACCGCCTTCAGAATCGGCCGAGATCCCTCTGAACACACCTCGCCTTTCGCTCTCGCGGATACTTGTGTTTAATAATGAGGATGTTTCTAAGTGATCTGTTTGTGATGGAGGCTGTAGTTTTAGTAGGATAATAATAAAGAAGAAACAAGTGTCAGAGCACATCTGGATAAAGTCAGTATTAAAATGAGCTGATAAAAAGCAGGCTCCTGGTCCTCTCTCCAGGTAACCTCCATCTTCATGGCCTGATGTGTGTGCTGCTAAAAGACTTTGGCTGGCCAGTAAATGGACTTTCCTGCTATTCCAGGTAATCCTGTCAGAATATGAGCACTGTGAAGACTCAGTCCTTTTCCTTTGCTGCTGTCCTCTCTTCTCTGTGGCATGCAGTTCCCACTGAAAGAACTCGTGTCTCTGGAAAGTCTTCAAAAGGCCTTCTTCACTTTGACCATCAGCATCATCTGCTTTTTAACACCTACAGTAATATTAGTTTACTGTTGTTGACAACCAGCCCGCATGTGAATCTGCATTTGTAGCCGACAGAGTGATGCTGGAGAACACATGAGCGGCTGACTTCATATTCTGAACACTTTCAACACACAAACTCCTTCCTGTCTTTCTCCCTCACAGAACTTTCTAAATGACGACCACATATAAAACCCTCAGAACGAGCGGACGAGGAACAAGGATCACGTGAGCGTTTTGGATTTTAGCTTCGTTCAAACAAATCCAAAGGAGCTAGAAGAAGAACAAAGAAACATTTAGCAGGTGTCCTCTGTGTGGCTGCTGGCCTCAGTAACGTCTGCACACATGGAGACACAAAGAACCCACAAACATGACTTTTCATTCATGCTAATTATTTTCTAATGCAATCAACAGCAAACTATCCTGACACTGTCCGTTAGAGTTCACACGACGCCTCGATGTGCTGAATTGTGGGCAAACTGTTCCAAAGACAGTCAGCTGTGTCTCCAACATCTGTTCCTGCATATTTAATGATCTGCTATCTGCTGTTTCTCTGCTGATATTTGTTCTTAAACTGTGCTGAAGGAGAACAACAAGTTCTGTTTGAGTCCACTGCTCTGCAGGACGTCTTCATTTAATATCCTGTTCATTTGGATTTAGTAAGAAACTCCAAGCCGCCGATTCTTCAGCTTCATCGCCGCTCACGCATTACCGCACAACACGCAGAGCGCAACTAAACACAAACACCTACCGTCCCGAGCAAAGCTCGCCGAAGCCTGGACCGCTTCCACCTGCTCAGCTGCTTTTTCATTGAACGCTCCTTTGTCTGTCTGCAGGAAGAAACGCTCGCCGGCCGGACGGCTAGCGTCCAAAACGTCAGACGCCACCCGGCGCTACGCGAAGCCGTCGGACAGGTCGCTGCTGGGAGTGAGTCCTACCTCCTGGATGATGTGGGCTCCTCTGGGATGTTTCAGGTCCACAGAAATCCTCTGAAATCAGACGCTCCGTCAGCAGAGGCTCGTTATTAACACTGTGAGAACAACATGAGGCTGAACCTGAGTTTACTGACAGGATGCTAAAGAATCAGACGGCAGCTTTAAGCAGGAATCACAGCTTTTACATTCATCTCCTTCCTTCTTGGCAGCCGTTGGTTTCACTTCATTTCTCTGAAGATGAACCTGCAGAGACTCCAAACACTCGTCAGCTTCATGTTGTCGTCACATTCGTGTTATTGCAGTGAGGTGTTGTACAGTAAAGGTGAGCAGGGGCTGCTTTTAAATCCATTTTCCATTCACGGGCCTTTATTCAAGAGCTGCTGGGAAACTTTGACCTTTAAGGCGTCTGATATTTGACGGTCAGCCGCCAAACTTCATTCAAAAGTTAGTGAAGACAAACGAGAACAAACGTGGACTTTTGTGGACGAAGCAGTTTGTTGTTTGGCAGCGTTGCAGATGGAGAATATGAGCTGACGTCTCTGCTCGCAGATGTTGTTTTTCTCTTTCCGTCCCAGATGCGTTCATATCGTAGAGTCTGACACAGACTGAAATCTCTCTGCAGGTCAAACTCTGAGAGAAAGAAAGTGAAAGCAGCGGCTGCTTGGAAGGAAGGAGGGAAAGTGGAACATGTAAAATCCAGCAGTCTGCTTCTCTAAATGAAACGTCCTGATGTTTCACCCTGTGTGACACAACAAGTCTGCTGTGACTGTGTGTGTGTGTCCACTACACCTTCTGACACACACACTTCCCTTCTTGTTTGGGTGGACGCTGAGGAAATAGGCGTCTCTGTGGCGACAAACGGAGGAGCCCGGGCTCTGCTGTCATCACCTGTTCACCACAATCCTTTGCTCACACTCAGGCAGAGGTGCACTATGAAGAAAGCGGAGCGCAGTGACGCCGCAGACGCCGCCGACTCACCCGCTCTCTCCGCTTTGATCGGCTCAGCTCCCAGATCTCCCAGGATCATGGAGGCGAAGGGAGCGGCCAGAACTCTGCAGACACTTTCAAAGGTTTCGCTTCCAGCTGACGACTTTATCTGCGATCACCGAAGCTGAATATTACTGCGGCGTTCAGACGGACTCTGAGCTCGTCACGTCCGACGCTCTGACGCCCTCCGGCGGTCGAAGGTTTCCTCCCGAGTCGACTTTGACCTTCTTCCGGTCCCGTCCTGTTTCCGGATGGTGAACGTGAACAAGAATAATATACTTCTTATACTTTCTTTCCTTTCTCTCAGTCTCTGCATCCCGCCTTAGCTTATGAGCTTATTTTCCACACAACAATTCAGGTTAATTTACCCACATTAATATTATGAACACTCAATTCTTACTGGATATGTTTACTCTAGTTACATAATTACTTTGTACAAATTCATATCACATCATCATCAAAGTTCCTGTGTGTGAGAAATGGTTTAAAAAACAAAAACATTCACTAACAGCTTACACAGTAACTGATGCAACATCAGCTGCAAAAGCTGTTAATGAAGTTCCAAAATTTAACAATCCATAACTTTCTAAATCAAACCTGCAGCTGTTTACAAGAAAGGTTGAAGTGAGAGCAACTACGTTCTTCTGAAATGTCCAGATTCAACTTTTCTTGGATAAACATGACCTGGATGAATCTTTACAGATGTGTAGGTTTGTCTAACCCTTTTTCTCTTGTTCTCCCTCTCTCAGTACAAGAATCACAGGGGTTCAGAGGAGCCTGAAGATGATCTGCAGTAATGTTTTAATAAAACAAAATATAAAGCCAGTGACGTGTTATTTCTTTGTGGAAAAAGTACCTCACATATTTTATTGTTAGCCTCTTTAGTGATTGTCAGGTTGCTCCTGTTGACCTGATTCAACCATTTTTTCCTCCTCTCCACGTCAGCTGGGAAACCAAACGTTCATACTCATTTTTCTGACAGACAGTTCAAAGACACAAACCACTTCACATGCTGTGTTTATTGGAGATTTATTAAATTAATACATGACAATCATTGATATTCACCTATCTGTTCTATCTGAAGTCCTAAAGATACATTAGTCAGTAAGCTCAGTTAACCCTGGTACCATGGAATTACTAAAAGGTAGCAAAGAAAGGTAAATCTCATCTGAATTTTGTGTGTTTGCAACACTTTCCAATGTAAGGTTTGCCAGAAATGTCCATAAGGTAGGTGATTGTAGCTGTTATTGTCAAAACTATATGTCCTCCTTTTAAAAAAAATAGTAATCTAACTAAATTTATGTGTCAGTGTGCTGTACACATATTGTAAATCAACACATTTGTTCTTTAAATGACCAGAAATCGCTTAAAATCGCCGTTTTGTCGTTTCTCTCGTTCATTTTGAATTGCCCGCCTAGGACTTCCGGGAACTATCTGCAGTCTCCATGAACCACGTGACGATGTAGCGTTTTGGACCCCCGCTGACGCGACTCTCTCTTTAAAGCGCTCTGGTCGGAGCTACACTCATGGTGCGTTCCATATGTTCTGGAAAGTGGGAATTTCTAAGTTCCCAGTGGAGACTTTTAAATAGAACGCTGCCTTAAGTCGGATTTTGGGAGGGACGGTTGGCACGGCTGTGAATGGTCGGAGAGATGTCAGAGGGAAGTGATATATCAGGAAGTGAATCTGGAATGGACGTAGGTGCCGGTGGCGGGGAAAATGAAAAAGATGGTATATGGCGTACTCAAAAAGTTAGGCGAAAACGTAAAAAGCCTAGACAGCTAACCGAATCTTCCCAATCTGATAAAGATGATGAACATAATGCGGGGGTAGTAGAAGTAACAACAGAGTTTAAAGTAGTTGTGAAACTGGTGAAAGAGGGCGAGTCGTTTAGTAAATGGAACCCGGTTAAGCTTACAAAGGAGATAAACACACTAGTTGGAAACGTGAAATGTGCGAAAGTTTTGTGGGACGGGTCTTTGTTAATCATCTGTAATAATGACAAACACAAAGAGAGAGCACTCAGTTTGAGCAAAGTTCTGGGTGAAAATGTAAGCGGAAAGTTGCTTGACAGTGGAAAGTATCTGCGTGGTGTTATTACAGGCATTCCACCTGAGGTCCCTGTTGAAGAAATTAAATCCAATCTATCGGGAGGAAAGGTTGTTGAAGTTAGACGACTAAAAATGAACAGAAGTGGGGAAAGGAGGGATAGTTTTTCAGTCATGTTGAAGTTTGAAGAGAAGGTTCTACCAGATAAAGTCTATGTTGGCTACATGAGTTATGGCGTTCGGCCGTTTATTCCTCCACCACTTCGATGCTTCAAGTGTCAAAAGTTTGGACATGTCGCGGCAGTATGTAAGGGGAAGCAGAGGTGTGGGAGATGCGCTGGGGATCATGAATATGGGAAATGTGAGGAAGGAGCTGCCTTGAAATGTTGTAACTGTGGAGGTGAGCATAGCTCAGCTTACAGGGGGATGTGCGGTTAGCAAAAGAGCTGTAGAGGTACAGAAGGTTAAAATCCAAACTGGGGTCTCATATGCGGAAGCGGCTTGGAAAGTACCTGTTCAGCCAACTGTACAGCTGAATAAAACAGCAGCTGTAGAGACACGCAGTTCTGCTTATCAGGGATACAGTAAGATCAGAGAGGATACCCTACTCGTGAAAAAAGACGACTGTTCATGGTGGAGGTTATTAATTGCACTGCTCAAGCTGAAAGGAAGACAGAGAAAATTCAAATAATTGTAAAAGCAGCACAGAAGTATCTCTGTTTTAAAAATACTAGCTGGGAATCAGTGGAAGAGAGATTAAATGAGAGTCAGTTTTCATCCCAACCTCAAACATGGACTGGTGCACCATCTGTCTCATGATAATTATTCTCCAGTGGAATGCGAGAAGTCTCATCAGTAATGGTCAAGAGTTTAAGAAGTACATTTCTGATTTGGTAGACAAGCCCCATATAATATGTATTCAGGAAACGTAACTTAAGCCTCAGTTAGATTTTATTATACAAGGTTACACAGCAATAAGAAATGATAGGAAGGATAGACAAGGCGGGAGTAGCAACATTTGTTGCTACTACAAGTTGAAAACGCAGGGCAGGAGCATAAATCAATAGTTATTAAAATCTAGACAGGCAATGATCAAGTTTCAGTGGTTAACTTTTATAATCCTAGTAAGAGGTTGAGTATTGAGGACTTAGGTGCTGTAAGTGGACAGATTCAAGGAAAGGTAGTGCGGTGTGGTGATTTTAATTCTCATAATGTATTATGGGGAAGCCTGAATACAGATGCAAATGGTGCGATTATTGAGGAGTTCCTTGAATTGAATTCGCTGGTTTGTGTTAATGATGGTAGAGGTACAAGGTATGACTGTTGTAGAAACACAGAGTGTTCTTTGGATTTAACATTTATATCGAGTGGAGTGCCTCTCCGGTGAACCATCACCTTATCGTGGTGGAGAGGTTTGCGTGCCCCGGTGAACCTGGAGGCTGTGTTGTCTGGAGTCTAGTGCTCCTGGTAGGGTCTCCCAAGGCAGAGAGGTTCCAGGTGAGGGGCCAGACCAAGAATGGTTCACACAAACCCTGATGGAAGATCATGAAAGAGGAGGACTAACCCTGCCCGGAGGAAGCCCGGGGCCCCCGCCTGGAGCCAGGCCCAGAGGGAGGGCTCGCCGGCGAAGCCTGGTGGCCGGGTTTGCCACGGAGCCCGGCCGGCACAGCCCGAAAAGCAACGCGGCACCCCTCTACATCCCTTTGGACCCACCATCCATCGGAAGATCCGCAGGGGTCGGGTGCGCTGCCACTTGGGTGGCGGTGAAGGTCAGGGGCCTCGACGGACCAGACCCGGGCGGCAGAGGCTGGCTCTGGGGACGTGGAACGCCACCTCTGTGGGGAAGGAGCCGGAACTTCAGCGGGAGATGGAGCGCTACCAATTAGATCTGGTGGGGCTGACCTCCACGCACAGTCTTGGCTCTGGAACCGTGCTCCTCGATAGGGGATGGACATTATTCTTTCTGGAGTTGCTCAAGGTGTGAGGCGCCAGGCGGTGTGGGGATACTCACAAGTCCCCGGCTGAGCCGCTACGCTGGAGTTTACTCCGTGAACGAGGGTCGCCTCCCACGCCTTCGGTAGCGGGGAAAACTCTGACTGTTGTTTGTGCGTATGCACCAAACAGCAGTTTGGAGTATTCGGCCTTCTTGGAGATCCTGAATGGAGTCCTGTATGGGGCTCCAGTAGGGGACTCCATAGTTCTGCTGGGTGACTTCAACGCATATGTGGGCAATGATGGAGTTACCTGGAAAGGCGGATTGGGAGGAACGGCCCCCTGATCTGAACCTGAGTGGGGGTTTGTTGTTGGACTTCTGTGCTAGTCATGGATTGTCTATAACAAACACCATGTTCGAAAGCATAAGGAGGCTCATAAGTGTACATGGTACCAGAGCACCCTAGGTCGAAGATCGATGATCGATTTTGTAATCGCTTTCATCTGATTTGAGGCCGCATGTTTCGACACTCGGGTGAAGAGAGGGGCGGAGCTGTCAACTGATCACCATCTGGTTGTGAGTTGGGTCAGGGGTGGGGAAGACTCTGGACAGACCTGGTAAGCCCAAACGGGTAGTGCGGGTGAACTGGGAACGCCTGGTGGAGGCCCCTGTCCGTGAGATCTTCAACTCAAACCTCCGGGCGGAGCTTTTCTGGCATCCCTGTGGAGGTTGGGGACATTGAACATGAGTGGGCAATGTTCAAAGCCTCTATTGCTGAAGCTGCAGTGGAAAGCTGTGGTCTCAAGGTCTTAGGTGCCTCAAGGGCGGTAACCCTCGAACACCGTGGTGGACACCGGTGGTCAGGGAAGCCGTCCGACTGAAGAAGGAGGCCTTCCGGGATTTGTTGTCTCGAGGACTCCGAGGCGGTTGCAAGGCACCGACAGGCCCGGAAGGACTGCAGCCTCTGCTGTGGCAGAAGCAAAGCAGCGGGTGTGGGAGAAGTTCGAGAAGACATGGAGAAGGACTTTCGGTCGGCACCAAAGTGTTTCTGGAAAACTGTCCGCCATCTCAGGAGGGGGAAGCGGGAACCGCCCAAGCTGTGTACAGTAAGGATGGGACCCTGTTGACCTCAACTGGGGAGGTAATTGGGCGGTGGAAGGAACACTTTGAGGAACTCCTAACCGACTGACACGCCTCTCTAGTAGAGGCAGAGCTGGAGGCTGATGGGGTTTCTCGCCAATTTCCCTGGAGGAGGTCACTGAGGTAGTTAAACAACTCCACAGTGGCAAAGCCCCAGGGATTGATGAGATCCGCCCGGAGATGCTAAAAGCTTTGGATGTGGAGGGGCTGTCTTGGATGACACGCCTCTTCAACATTGCGTGGAAGTCGGGTACAGTGCCCAAGGAGTGGCGGACCGGGTGGTGGTTCCCCTGTTCAAAAAGGGGACCAGAGAGTGTGTGCCAATTACAGGGGTATCACACTTCTCAGCCTCCCTGGTAAAGTCTACGCCAGGGTGCTGGAACGGAGGGTTCGGCCGATTGTCGAACCTCAGATCGAAGAGGATCAATGCGGTTTTCGGCCCTGGTCGTGGAACAACTGACCAGCTCTTTACTCTCAAGCGATCCTGGAGTGGGCTTGGGAGTATGCCCATCCAGTCTACATGTGCTTTGTAGATCTGGAGAAGGCATATGACCGGGTCCCCCGGAGACACTGTGGGAGGTGCTGCGGGAGTATGGGGTGAGGGGGCCCTTCTTAGGGCTATCCAATCCTTGTACATCCAAAGCGCAGAGCTGTGTCCGAGTACTCAGTAGTAAGTCGGACTCTTTCCAGGTGAGGGTTGGCCTTCGCCAGGGCTGCGCTTTGTCACCAATCCTGTTTGTGATATTCATGGACAGGATATCGAGGCGTAGCCGCATGGCAGGAGGGGCTGCGGTTCGCGGGCTTGGGATCTCGCCACTGCTTTTTTGGCGGATGATGTGGTCCTGATGGCATCATCGGTCCGTAGCCTTCAGCTCACTGGATCGGTTCGCAGCAGAGTGCGAAGCTGCTGGGATGAGGATTAGCACCTCTAAATCTGTGGCCATGGTTCTCAGCAGGAAACCGATGGAGTGCCAACTCCAGGTAGGGAATGAGTCCTTGCCCCAAGTGAAGGAGTTCTGGCACCTCGGGTCTTGTTCACGAAAGTGAGGGGAGACTGGAGCAGGAGATTGGCCGGAGAATCGGAGCAGCGGGGCGGTATTGCACTCGCTTTACCGCATCTGTTGTGACGAAAAGAGAGCTGAGCCGAAAGGCAAAGCTCTCGATCTACCGGTCAATTTTCGTTCCTACCTCACCTATGGTCATGAAAGCTGGGTCATGACCGAAAGAACGAGATCGCTGGGTACAAGCGTCGAAATGGGTTTCCTCAGGCGAAAGTGGCTGGTGTCTCCCTTAGAGATAGGGTGAGAAGTTCGGCCATTCGCTGGGAGCTCAGAGTAGAGCCGCTGCTCCTTTGCGCTGAAAGGAGCCAGTTGAGGTGGTTTGGGCATCTGGTAAGGATGCCTCCTGGGCCTCCCTAGGGAGGTGTTCCAGGCACGCCCAGCTGGGAGGAGGCCTCGGGAAGACCCAGGACAAGGTGGAGAGATTATATCTCCACGCTGGCCTGGGAACGCTCGATCCCCCCCAGTCAGAGCTGGCTAATGTGGCTCGGAAAGGGAAGTTTGGGGTCCCCTGCTGGAGCTGCTGCCCCCGCGACCCGACTCCGGATAAGCGGTTGAAGATGGATGGATGGATGGATGGATCGAGTGGAGTGGCAGGTATCACATCCTGGGAGGTGTTAAGTGACTCACCTATGGGTAGTGATCACTTTCCCATAATTACAACAGTTGGAACTGATGTAAATAAAGAAGATGAAGCTCGGGTACCGAGATGGAGGTTAGATAAAGCCAACTGGGAATTATTTCAAGTTTTAGCTGATAGGCAGTGTGGTGAATTAGATAATTACTTAACTCTGAACTTGTGTCTGCTATTCATCAGGCAGCTGAGGTCTCAATCCCAAAGGCTAGTGGAAGAGGACTTAAAAAGTCTGTACCATGGTGGAATGAGCAGTGTAGTGCTGCAATTAAAGAGAGAAATAAGGCATTTGAACAGATAAGGAAGAATCATACACTTGAGGCTTTAGTCCAGTATAAGAGAGCGCAGGCTGTTGTTAGAAGGCCTGTTAGAGCAGGCAGTCATAGTGCCAGTGCTGAAGCCTGGTAAGAGTGCAACCGACCCTACTAACTACAGGCCCATTGCGCTCACCTCTCAATTAGGAAAAACAATGGAGAGAATAGTAACAGATAGGCTGACATACTATATGGAAAGTAAAAACTTGTTCTGCCCTTTTCAAAGTGGTTTTCATAAGGGAAGAAATACGATGGATGCAATTCTATGTTTGGAGTCAGAAATTAGAAAAGCTCAAACAAAGAAATAGTAGTGGCTGTCTTTTTTGATATAGAGAAAGCTTACGATATGTTGTGGAAGGAGGGATTGTTGATGAAGCTTGAGAAGCTTGGCATTGGAGGTAAGCTTTATAATTGGGTACTAGATTTTTTATTTAGAAGAGAAATTGAGGTTAGAGTTGGCACGGCCTATTCTAGTACGTATGCAGTAGAGAATGGTACACCGCAAGGCAGCGTGTGTAGTCCAATACTTTTTAACATAATGATAAATGACATTTTTAATCAGATTGACAGAAGTATAGGCAAGTCCTTATATGCAGATGACGGGGCCCTTTGGGTGCGGGGCCGTAATCTAAAGTACCTGGAAAAGAAGATGCAGGATGCAATTGTGGTGGTGGAGGAATGGGCTAATAAGTGGGGCTTCAGGATGTCTGTTGCTAATGCTGCGTTCCCGGCAACTCGGAACTGGGAAATTTCCAACCTCCAACTAGGAAAAGTACCCCCGAACGCCGCTTGAAGTCGGATTTCCTACTTGTGAACTCGGAGAAAAAATTTGTACCCCGACTTCACGAGTAGCAGCTGAATGACGTCACAAAACAATGTCCGCGCCCATGGAAGCACACTTTGTAGGCCTAAAATAATACATACGATCATATAGTAAAACTTGTTTTGCATGCACATTGATGTAGAAATATGTTTTGCACATTAGGTAGCTGGTTACAGTAAAGAATCTCATAAAATCATCTTCTCTGGATAAAAGTTATTGTTAAAATGCCAAAACATTACGAAGTGCAACCTACAACATTGACTGACTTGAGGGCTACTAAATATAGCAGCACAGAACTATTAACGTCTGGGCTATTTATATCATTTGTTGCAGTTAAACTGCCATCCTTTTAATTAACATCTAAAGCGCTGCTGAGGGTGCAACTGTGTGTACACTTTGTAATGGTCAGTCATGGTTTTTCGTTCACTTTCAGCGTCATGCAGCACCATGCACCTGGAACGCTTTGATGTCGGAATTCGGAAGTTTCAACTGGGAAATATCCCAGTTCCGACCAGTCTCGAACGCGCCATAAGACCCAAGTTATTTGCTTTTCAAGACAACATAAAGACATTACACTAAAACTTTACGAGCAAAAGCTGGAACAAGTGAGTACTGCTTACCAGGCTCTCATGAGGTCTTCCCTTGATTATGGCTGTCTAGCATACATGGGAGCTGCTGAAAGTCATTTGATTAAGTTGGACAGAGAACAATCACAAGGGTTGCGTATTTGTTGCGGAGCTTTTAGATCATCTCCTGTTGCTGCTTTGCAGGTTGAGACTGGAGAACTTCCGATACGGTTAAAGAGAGTTAAACTAATCTATGCGTACTGGGTCAATCTCCAGGGTCATAGCTGTGTTCACACAGCAAAAGCTGTGTTGCAGGATTGCTGGGAACATCAGGAATCTGTCTACAATAGTTTTGGGTGGATTGGGGGGATTAAAGCTCAGAATGCAGGCCTGACACAGTTAAAGTTCAGTTCGACTGTACCATGTTCACCTTTACCTCCATGGTTGTTTGTTATGCCAGTAGTGGACTTGCAACTACAGCTGGCACTGAAAAAGAAAAGCAGGGGTTCCCCAGAATGGCTTGTTGTTCAAAACTATTTTGAGCGCTTTAAGGAGCACCTTGTCCTGCATACTGATGGGTCTAAAGATCCCAACAATGGCAGAACAGGAGCGGCAGTGAGTATTCCACAGTATAACATCAAAATGAAAAGAAGAACTTCTGATTATCTTGCAGAGTTTACTGTTGAACTCACTGCCGTTGCTTTAGCTCTTAACTGGTTGCTTATGAATTGCACTGGAGGCATAAACAGAGCTGTAGTTGCCTCAGACAGTCAAGCTGCGTTATTGAGCATTAAAACAGGAAAGTCATGCAGACTAGATCTCATATATAAGAAAAATCACAAATTGTTTCAGCTGCATAGTAAAGATGTCTGTGTTCAGTTTGTCTGGGTCCCTGCCCATGTAGGTGTTGATGGAAATGAAGAGGCGGATATTCTAGCTAAACAGGCCCTGAAATTGGATGTGATTAACATCAATGTCCCTTTGTGCAAAGCTGAGGGGAAATCTATAATTCAGAATAAAGTGATTGGAATGTGGCAAGAGCCGTGGGATAGTAATGACACTGGCAGACATCTTTACTGTGTGCAAAGAAATGTGGGAGGGGGTAGGTTTAGGGATGGAAGCCGGAGAGAAGAGGCAGTGCTGACACGTTTGAGGATCGGCCATTCAGGTCTCAATAAATCTTTGTTCCGAACAGGGAAACATCATACAGGAGCCTGTGATTATTGCGGTCAGCCAGAAACAACTGAGCATGTCCTAATAGAGTGCAGTAAGTTCAAGGAAGAGCGTAATTATTTAACATCAGTCCTCCATAAAGAAGGGAAATCGCTTACTTTAGTTAATCTCTTAGGAGATATATCTAAAAGTATTAAAAATCAGGTTATGAGGTTTCTCAAAAACACGGGGTTGTTTTACCGTATTTAATATGTGCATATTTATACCATAGATATAGGTGTGCATATAACTTCCATAGATAATTCCCTCTGACTATCTCAACGATCACACTCCAGTCCGGTAGGTGGCGGTAAATGCACCTTAAGCTGGTTTGCCAACCGCCAGCTAAACTCTAAAAGAAGAAGAAGAAGTCGGATTTTGGGAGAACCGCACTGCCCCGACCATAGACATATGTAGAGGTATGTTATGTATTTTATGTATATGGTCCCGACTGCGTGACCCAAGATGGCCGCTGTGAGGATCAACATGCTGTTTATCAGCACTTCTGTGTTCTTGCGACTCATAGAAATGTTTGTGCACAAACTGCTGTCTGTTCAGAGGGAGTAAAAACCGCACAATGCGTGACAGCAGCTAACCTGGCTGCTTGTAAACAGCTGCCACGTTTTCCGACTTTTTACTGGACGCCGTCAACTGCTGTGTGACGTCATTCCCGACGCAGCTCTGAGCAGAAGGAGGAGAGCTGAAGGCTGAGGCAGGGTGAGTGTTAATCCAACATTTTATTATTTTACTGTCAAAGTCTCTGAGTCTCTTTTCTCCCTGTGGACTGTAGAGGAAAGAAACCTCAGAGGGAACTTTTTACGTTGCACTCAATTGAGAATGTTTACGCAAGAAGGGCATTTAGTTTCACTCGTAAAGAAAACATTTATTTCGCGGTAGTCTGGTGATGTTAACTGACAACGTAGTGAATCATGTCATCCATGTTACTGTTTAGAAGCTAGATTCACACAGACTGTCAGCCTTTACATCTGCTTGACTTGAAATGTACAGTAAACTGTCCTGCAGACCTCAACAATGCGTCTGCATTTTCAACAGTTTCCTGCCAGCGGATCAGTTTGAAAAGTTGCAGTAATGCGACAGTCTGCAGCAGCAGTGAGCTGGTAGATAAAGAGCTGCACACCTCCACCTTCTTTACACGACCCCAGACTCACTCCGAAAGCCCACAGAGTCTCTGCTTCGCTGCTGCCGGAGCAGCTGTTCTACTAAATGTTTGTGCTCAAACCGTCCCAGCCTCAAGCAGCACAGCACAGCTGAATCGGGCAGGAACTCAAAGAAACTGTAAATTTTCAAAGTAAAATACCCGTTACAGACTTCGATCGTATATCAACAATAAACACAACAAACATTTGGTGGTCCATACGGTACCACCGAGCACAACTCACCTGCCCAGAGCCATAATGAACCACCCAGTCGCCCGCTGACCACGACATTGGTGTCAGCGTTTAATTTAATTAATTTAACCTTCTGTCAGAAGTTCATGAACATCACAGAGAGGTTGTTTAAAATCTGACGCTGCTAAATAAAGAAGAGACGAGCAGAGTTTCTCTTACAGATATTTGGCCCTGAACAGACTTGATCTACTTTCAGCAGCTAAACACATCATGTTAAACAGCTCTGTGTGAGCACAAACTCAGCTGACTTCCTGTATCTGCAGAGGGGAGGAGCTACACTGATCAGGTGATCCAGGTGAGGACAGGTAGGAAGCTGAAGCAGAAAGAGTTCACTCAGTTCAGACTCCATTTAGAGTCCCAGAGCAGAAGGAGGAGAACTGAAGGCTGAGGCAGGGTGAGTGTTAATCCAACATTTTATTATTTTACTGTGATTGTCCGACGGCAGTGACGTAATTAACGGCGCCGGAATAAGATCGGGGCCCGAAATAATGCGAGTGAGCTCACTGTGTAGTCCTCTACATACAACTCCCTACGGGGGGGTCGGACACAGCCTAGAGTCTGAGTCAGTTTACTCCCTCTAACTGTAGAGCACATGTGTCAAACTCAAGGCCCGCGGGCCGAATCCGACCCGCCACGTCATTTTATGTGGCCCGTGAAAGCTTAAAAATTCATGGTTGACTTCAAGTAAAAGTTTATGCTGCTTTAAAGCGTTCGTGATGAATAAACTACATCTCCCACAATGCATGTCGATTGTGTGACCAGCAAACTGACAGCATCCCGCTTCTGGATTGACGCGTTCGAGACCGGTCGGAACTGGGACATTTCCCAGTTGAATCTTCCGACTTCCCATGTCAACTAGAACGCAGCATAACAAGTGGCGTCAGGATAGTTTTCCTAGTTGGAGGTCAGAAATGTCCCAGTTCCGAGGTGCCTGAACGCAGCATTTCCACACGCTTTTTTTAGCGGCCGTCTTCTCAGGCTGTCACATCACGCGGACTCTGACAACATGCAGCTCTGCACACAGCGTGACCAGTAAAGTAACCAGCAGCTGAGGCGCAGCCTTTTGCACTGTAAACATTTAAAGCTGAAGCAGTCTGGCTCTGCTCGGGACTGTGAGCTTCACTTTATCCGACCTGCAGAAGTGAACATGAGGATTTGTGCCTGATCACAAGTGTTGGTTTCGGTTTGTACCTGCATGAAGTGCAGTTAAGTCTGAAGGGGAGCACAGCAGAGTGTAGGTCAGGCAGGCTTTTAAAATCAGTATGAATTCTCATTAAATGATGTTAGTCTCATAATATTACAGTTTTCTTCTGGATATAAAGAGAACAAAGACATGAGGAGAGATTCTGAATGTGCAGAAAGTTTTGAACACGAGCAGAAAACTTTCTGCAGGAGTTTAGAAATGAACTTAAAGCTAAAACTTTGTGTCATCAGTGGGCTGTTTGCCCTCTGCAGGGCTGTGCAGCCGTTTGTTTCATCATCTGTCACACATGTTATTAGCAGCTCAGTTATTTGTTGTACCAAAGTTCTGCCCCTCTCGTCTGTGGAAAAGTGAAAAGTGAATGTAATAGTTTGATGGTATTTGTCTTCATTATGTACTTGAAAAATACGTAACACAGACTGATGGAGTATTTTGGGTTTCTACACCTGATAAATGAATTAATGTCTGTTATAATAACACAGATACAGTAAATGCGCCTGCTTATATTTTTTGCATCTGATGGGTTAAATGTCTTTAACTTGAAAAGGCTAAATAATCAAATAAAGAGACAGTTATTTTACAAAATGTTAAGGAAGCGTTTGTGCAGTAAAGTATGTTTATACAGTCTTACAGTTCCAACTGGCCCTTTAACCAAAATGCTTAATGTGGCCTGTGGAGAAAATGAGTCTGACACTCCTGAGTTAGAGTAAGGAGCTGGGAAGGTGTTATTTAAAAATGTGTCTGTGTTACTTCCTGTTCTCTCAGACTTGAGACTGTTGAACAAACCTGTTTCCTGATTCTTGTGTTCTGAGCTCACAGTCAGTGTCACTGTTTTACCTCTCAGACTGACTGAAGGCCAGAAGATGAGGAAGAGGAAGAGGACAGAGGAAGAGGAGGACGGAGCAGAGTCCTCGGTATCCAGCTGTCCGTCTATGAAGAGTGACCGGTCCAAAGGAATAATTCCTCCAGGGTTCAGTCCTGAACCTGGACCCTCAGACTCAAAGTAAGAGACTGTTTTTAACATTAGTGCAGATACTGTTTCAAACTGAGATGGATCTGATTTGATTTCTGAATTCATTTTACATTTCTTCATTTAGACGACACTTTTATCCAAAGTGACTTAGAATTGCTTTACATGTCAGAGGTCGCACGCCTCTGGAGCAACGAGGGGTTAAGTGTCTTACTCAGGGACACATTGGTGTCTCACAGTGGGTTTGAACCCAAAGGCATGTGTCTTATCCACTGTACCATCACCACCCTGTTCAGAGTCAGTTTTCTCCCTGTGGACTGCAGAGGAAAGAAATGTTAGAAAGAACAGTTTGATTCAAATCTGGACACAAAGATGTAATTTCCTGGATAAAACACATTAACCATACAATAACCAGGAAAACACATGTTACACCTACAGAATCCCAAGAAAACAATAATACACATTAAACCTACAGTAACCAAAGAAAACCAGATTTAAAGGTCCCGTATTATAATAATTTTCAGCATTATACTTTTTTTGGGGAGTTTCTACTAGATTACGTTTAAATGTTTAAACACATTATCTTCCTCACACTGTTCGTTGGTTCAGCTCCTCTTTTCACCGTCTGTCTGAACACTCTGTTTTAGCTCCTGTTTCTTTAAGGCCTCCCTCCCTAAAAGCCCCCTTTCTTCTGATTGGCCAGCTTCTGGAAGCCTCCTGAGGGGCAGGAAGTAGCTGGCACAAAGCTGAATGGATGTGCAGAGATGGGGCTGGCTATGAAAGACTAGGCTTCACAGAAACCCAACTTTATTCTCTGGTTTTACTGAACCTGGATCAGTTTTTATGGACAAAATATAGTCTGGTCTCTGATGTCCTCCGGACTAGTAGCCATAATTTAGCACGTGAAAGTACAAATTACACATTTGTGTGCACCGTGACTAAGCACCATGCAATAACGTTTTTTAGACACACAGTCTTGTTATATGTCACCATTAGCTCTCTGCTTCTCTGTTGGTTTGTCT
>JALXJV020000011.1:4246881-4311888 GCA_024633595.2 Lepomis macrochirus | reverse complement strand
GCTTAGAAATGATCTCAGTCACTTTGTGCTTTGAATCTTAGATTGTGTTTTTGAGAGACTCTGTAACATGTGTCCAGACTCGGATGAAAAACAGCCTCTTAAATCAGAGAAAGAAAGAAAAAGTGGAAAGTGAAGCGGCTCCTCATTAACAGCTGTGTGTTCCACGTTCACCATCCGGAAACAGGGCCGGGACCGGAAGAAGGTCAAAGTCGACTCGGGAGGAAACCTTCGACCGCCGGAGGGCGTCAGAGCGTCGGACGTGACGAGCTCAGAGTCCGTCTGAACGCCGCAGTAATATTCAGCTTCGGTGATCGCAGATAAAGTCGTCAGCTGGAAGCGAAACCTTTGAAAGTGTCTGCAGAGTTCTGGCCGCTCCCTTCGCCTCCGTGATCCTGGGAGATCTGGGAGCTGAGCCGATCAAAGCGGAGAGAGCGGGTGAGTCGGCGGCGTCTGCGGCGTCACTGCGCTCCGCTTTCTTCATAGTGCACCTCTGCCTGAGTGTGAGCAAAGGATTGTGGTGAACAGGTGATGACAGCAGAGCCCGGGCTCCTCCGTTTGTCGCCACAGAGACGCCTATTTCCTCAGCGTCCACCCAAACAAGAAGGGAAGTGTGTGTGTCAGAAGGTGTAGTGGACACACACACACAGTCACAGCAGACTTGTTGTGTCACACAGGGTGAAACATCAGGACGTTTCATTTAGAGAAGCAGACTGCTGGATTTTAGATGTTCCACTTTCCCTCCTTCCTTCCAAGCAGCCGCTGCTTTCACTTTCTTTCTCTCAGAGTTTGACCTGCAGAGATTTCAGTCTGTGTCAGACTCTACGATATGAACGCATCTGGGACGGAAAGAGAAAACAACATCTGCGAGCAGAGGCGTCAGCTCATATTCTCCATCTGCAACGCTGCCAAACAACAAACTGCTTCGTCCACAAAAGTCCACGTTTGTTCTCGTTTGTCTTCACTAACTTTTGAATGAAGTTTGGCGGCTGACCGTCAAATATCAGACGCCTTAAAGGTCAAAGTTTCCCAGCAGCTCTTGAATAAAGGCCCGTGAATGGAAAATGGATTTAAAAGCAGCTGCAGCTGCCCCTGCTCACCTTTACTGTACAACACCTCACTGCAATAACACGAATGTGACGACAACATGAAGCTGACGAGTGTTTGGAGTCTCTGCAGGTTCATCTTCAGAGAAATGAAGTGAAACCAACGGCTGCCAAGAAGGAAGGAGATGAATGTAAAAGCTGTGATTCCTGCTTAAAGCTGCCGTCTGATTCTTTAGCATCCTGTCAGTAAACTCAGGTTCAGCCTCATGTTGTTCTCACAGTGTTAATAACGAGCCTCTGCTGACGGAGCGTCTGATTTCAGAGGATTTCTGTGGACCTGAAACATCCCAGAGGAGCCCACATCATCCAGGAGGTAGGACTCACTCCCAGCAGCCACCTGTCCGACGGCTTCGCGTAGCGCCGGGTGGCGTCTGACGTTTTGGACGCGTCGGCCCGGCGGCGAGCGTTTCTTCCTGCAGACAGACAAAGGAGCGTTCAATGAAAAAGCAGCTGAGCAGGTGGAAGCGGTCCAGGCTTCGGCGAGCTTTGCTCGGGACGGTAGGTGTTTGTGTTTAGTTGCGCTCTGCGTGTTGTGCGGTGAATGCGTGAGCGAGCGATGAAGCTGAAGAATCGGCGGCTTGGAGTTTCTTACTAAATCCAAATGAACAGGATATTAAATGAAGACGTCCTGCAGAGCAGTGGACTCAAACAGAACTTGTTGTTCTCCTTCAGCACAGTTTAAGAACAAATATCAGCAGAGAAACAGCAGATAGCAGATCATTAAATATGCAGGAACAGATGTTGGAGACACAGCTGACTGTCTTTGGAACAGTTTGCCCACAATTCAGCACATCGAGACGTCGTGTGAACTCTAACGGACAGTGTCAGGATAGTTTGCTGTTGATTGCATTAGAAAATAATTAGCATGAATGAAAAGTCATGTTTGTGGGTTCTTTGTGTCTCCATGTGTGCAGACGTTACTGAGGCCAGCAGCCACACAGAGGACACCTGCTAAATGTTTCTTTGTTCTTCTTCTAGCTCCTTTGGATTTGTTTGAACGAAGCTAAAATCCAAAACGCTCACGTGATCCTTGTTCCTCGTCCGCTCGTTCTGAGGGTTTATATGTGGTCGATCATTTAGAAAGTTCTGTGAGGGAGAAAGACAGGAAGGAGTTTGTGTGTTGAAAGTGTTCAGAATATGAAGTCAGCCGCTCATGTGTTCTCCAGCATCACTCTGTCGGCTACAAATGCAGATTCACATGCGGGCTGGTTGTCAACAACAGTAAACTAATATTACTGTAGGTGTTAAAAGCCGATGATGCTGATGGTCAAAGTGAAGAAGGCCTTTTGAAGACTTTCCAGAGACACGCGAGTTCTTTCAGTGGGAACTGCATGCCACAGAGAAGAGAGGACAGCAGCAAAGGAAAAGGACTGAGTCTTCACAGTGCTCATATTCTGACAGGATTACCTGGAATAGCAGGAAAGTCCATTTACTGGCCAGCCAAAGTCTTTTAGCAGCACACACATCAGGCCATGAAGATGGAGGTTACCTGGAGAGAGGACCAGGAGCCTGCTTTTATCAGCTCATTTTAATACTGACTTTATCCAGATGTGCTCTGACACTTGTTTCTTCTTTATTATTATCCTACTAAAACTACAGCCTCCATCACAAACAGATCACTTAGAAACATCCTCATTATTAAACACAAGTATCCGCGAGAGCGAAAGGCGAGGTGTGTTCAGAGGGATCTCGGCCGATTCTGAAGGCGGTTCGGTTGTCGACAGGCGTGTTTCTGATCTGTAGCCTTTAGTGCTGCCAGCTGCTGCTCTGACAGAGATCACAGCTCAAACAGCGGACAGATGATGCAGCTGTGCGACACGTCGTCTTTAACTGGCGATCAGCTTTAAAGCCGCGCTCGAGGAGAGGGCGTCTCCTTTCCTTAAAGGCCCGTTCCTCCGCTCCTCCGGCTCCAGGAGAGAGGTGGGAGGGACTAAGAGCAGCGCGCGAGGATGGAGGAGGCACAAATGTGGGAAATGAGGAAGGCCGAGGTGGAGCGGTCAGCTGCTTCAGGGAGCCAGTGAAAGAGGCGCAGGGCGAGTCTCAATTCTCTTAATCGCATCCTCGTTTCCTTCACTTGTGTCTTTTCCTCTCCGAGCGGGAGAGAGGAGTCGAGAGGCGTCCTTTCCTCGAGCGTCCGCGTGAAGCGGCGGCGGCGACGATCGCAGCTGGATCAGCTGTCAGTCAGCTTTAACAGCTGGAGAGACTTTGGATGGAGTTTGTGTCTGCACACAGCTGCAATGTGCTGATCCTAATAAAGGCTCTCATGTTTTCTCTCTGTTACCTGTTGAACAAACAGCTGCACATGAAGAACAGCCTGCGTTCTGTGTTTCTACTGAGCCGCTTCTCATCTCAGGGAGTCAAACAGGCTGCTGACGCTCTGTCAGGCTTTCTCAAAGCGTAGAGGCCTGTCTGCTGCCCTGAGATCACAACCTGTTGGTTACTGTTTATTGGCACCACATCATCTCTATTGGCAGAAGGCCTTTATGTTATTGATTGATTATCTGCATTGATGTTATGATTGTGTAGCCTATTAAATAAGCCAGTGCACGTGATCACGCTGTCTTTTGATTTCTTAGGCTGAATGTAGAATATTGAAATGATCTGAGCCGACTTTAGCTCAGTTTGAGGCTTTCTGTTTATTTCACCTTCTGATATCGCTTCGATCACGTCGTCGCGTCAGCTTTGTTTCCCTTTTTTTAGCTTTCATTCACATATTTAACCGTCTGATTTTACTGACGTAGCAGTTTGGCGACTTGTTTAGTCCGACCCCTCCCTCGTTTCCTACGTTTTATTGTCGTCTCTTGGATCAAACACTCAGGAATGATCAGCCTCATGTGACTGAGTGGAAATGACCTGAAATGATGTAAAAAGTGTTTCCTGCTGACGGACACGTCTCCGACTCTCTGACTCTCCACAATAAAAGGAAACGGGAGAAATCTGCTTTAACAGGGTAGAGTGGGGTAAGACGCCCCTCTATTTTCTGACACATTAAAAACATTTTATAGATTTTTTTGTATCTTTAAGAAGACTATGCTGAGGGCAACATATTTCAAAATAAAATAAAAAGCTGCAGGTGACAAATTATTTAGTCATTTTCCACATGGGGTAAGATTTCTGATAGTGAAGCTGCTGGTTGGCTAAAGGGTCCAGTGTCTAAATAAAATCTAACTTACAGGTGATCAACCATAAAGGGCCCAGCGACCGAGGCGTCTTACCCCAAACATGCTAATCTAGCATTTTACTACTTTAACCAGAAACTATAAAAATCTTTCACATAACTTGGCCCGACCTCTTTGTTTGGACTTTAAAACCAAAGGTTCTCTGCGGTGCAGACAGATCTATGCTAACTGAATGTGAAGCTGCAGATAACTTGCTTACATGTTGAACTTCTTAACTTAACAGATGTGCTGTTTAAACACACTAACGCAGCTCATTGTGCATCTTTGTGTGACGTATATCTGACCGATCAGACGCGTTCAGAGTCACAGTTCTGGCTCAGATAACTCGCCGGACCTGAGGTGTGAGCGTCGCCGGCCCGTTTGTTGCATTTCACACACTTAAACCACGTCTCCTTTGGAACGCCGTGTGAAAACGGCTCCACGTAGACGAGGCCAAAAGAGACGTCGGCGCTGATGTCAGAATCCTCAGCTGTGCTTCTGATTGGTTTGTTCTTCGGCCTTTAACATGATCTCAGCTGGCGTTCTGTCGTTCTCTGTCTTCTGCTCAGAGTTTTCTTCCTTCCTCCAAAAACACATTCCTCCTTACAATTACAAATGAATTCCAGGCTTCTTTGTCTCCTGCCCTTGTTGGCTGACTGAATGAATAACTGTATGATGTAGTGTGTGTGTGTTTGTATCTGCTAACACGCTACATGCCTACAGACCGTATATACTCTGTCATGAACTCAGTCTTGTCCAGGCACACGGCTGCTGCTGTAAACTACAGAGTGTAATATTCTATTTACAGGATCATTTCATCCTGCTGTCAGAGGGAATTACACCACGGCACATAGTTTTTGGAGCATGTTCTATGTGTTTATTTGGACTGAGGCAGCTAATCACATGTGACACGTGTGCTAACGTTGGCTAAATCTCAGGGTTAGCTTAGCATAGCGCTTCAGCTAAAGTATCTAAAGACACGTTATTGTCTCCTCTACTTTGTGCAGCGTTTTCATTTTGAACATTCGTTCCTAATAAGGTTGGAATACATGAAATGTAAAGTGACAATGTTTTACTTTTGAAGCGTAAAAATAATAAACTTGTGCTCAGCTCAGATCAGAGAGACCGTGACCACATGTGAACAGGAAGTCGAACAGAGAAAAGAAGTCACACAAAATGGCTGTTTGGTTTTTGTCATAGAGCCTCTAGTGTTGGAGTTATGAGCAGTGTGACAACTTACCCGCTCTCCCCTACATCTGTTTACTACAGAAACAGGTGTGAAACACAGGTGTTTGTTCTGTTTAGCTTTGCCGCTCTTCAAAACTTTCTGAACACAGAATTATAGAGATCTACATTACAGGCCTCGCATTCCCAGTGTCAGGTGTAAATATAACACATGAAGAGGCAAAATGAAGGAAAAGATCTGATCACATACGCACACCTGTTTACAGCAAAAGGTAGATGTGGCCATGGGGGAGGTTTGTTTGTCACAGCCATGTTTAAACAGAGCAGAAACAGCGTGCGATACCAGCGTGCGGCTCCACGGCGGCTGGAGTAATACTGGATCAGCTGGTCAGAGAGGTCAACGTAGACGTTACAGTTTACAGCGAACCCGCTGTTCCACTCGGCCAACGCTAAAAGTTCGACGCCCCGTTTTGTGGGCTCGTCCTTCGTGCGCCGCGTCGAGCCGGCTGATGACCTCCTCCCAGACCCGCATCCTGCAAGACCAGAGTGAGGCCAGAGGACACCTAGTGGCTGGGAAGGGTCGTCGCAGCGCTGTGATTGGTGGGTTTCTAGGTAGTTTTTGAGGCTGCGTATCCTGCCGTGAAAACTCAGAGTTCAGATCTCCGATATTTAAACTGTCTGTTGGTAAGAATCCGGATCAGAAATACTTTGTTGATCCCAGAGGGGAAACTCTTTGTTCAACTGTTCACTTGCACATCAAGGTATTAGGAATAAAATGATGATAGAAATGTTGAAATAGAAAATATAAATGAGTGTGGATATGTACAGTATTTTACAGTATTAACAGACAAGTTCTGATGAACGGCAGCAGTGAATAAGTCGTAATAATAAGTTCTGGGAGAGTTGATGTGGACGTGAGTACAGATCCTTGAAAATCCTTAAAAACTACAGTAGTAGGAGGAACAAGAGTGCTGAAGCAAAAAATCCTGAACATAGAATATTAAAATAGATAATACTGCACAGGATGTGAAGTACTGCAGTAAAAAAGAGTCTGTGTGTCTGACTCTCATGGAGCGGGGGGGAGACATTGTCCAAGATGACACGTTGCTTGGACAGCGTCCTCCGACAGAGAGTCCAGCTCCGCCCCCACAACGTCACTGACCTTGGATCAGTCTGTCGCCGCCCCAGCATGCAACAGCAAACAGGACGGCACTGGCCAGCACAGACTCATAAATCCTCCTCAGCAGATGCTGGAGGACCTCCGCCTCCTCAGAAAACAGAGACGGCTCCGGCCCTTCCTGCAGAGGGCTCCGATGTTCTCGGCCCGGTCCGGTTTATGGTCCAGGTCCTTGTAGTCCTCCGCAGTGTCCACACTGACCCCCTGGATGGAAACAGGGCTCACTTGTGCCTCGGCTCTCCTCAGCTCCACAACCAGCTCCTTAGTCTTTGTCCCACTGAGCTGCAGACGGTTCTGATCACACCATGAGACAAAGACACCCACCACAGGAAGTCTCCAGTTTTTACCACCAAGAGCTCATCACACTGTAAAGGAACTACTGTTGTTTTATTTTGAAAATCAGCAGGAAGCCGTCGGTGTCAGCATCAGATCCAGCCGGAGCGCAGCAGCAGAGCCTGTATGTGAGGATGAACCTGTTTAAGTTTCGGGATGTTTCACCTCAGACTCATCTCCTGTTAGCCGAGAATGCTAAAGTTAGCGTAGCTTGTTAGCTGCGTGTCTGTAACGGAGTGTGTCCGGAGGAAAAGCTGCTGGAAACATGTCTGAAGTCCAAACGCTGAGAGCTTTTGTCCAGCAGCGACTAAGTGCGGCTGCTGAAGAGATATTTGAGCTGTTTGAAAGAACGATAGCAGAGTACGAGGAGGAACTTTGTGGACAACGCAAACTACTGGACGCTGTTTTCAAGCCTGAAGCAGGTTTGGACACTTTACTGCTTCTTCTCCCTTTAAAGCGCCTTTACTGCAGTAAAAGTACTAACAGCACTCTGTGAACAGACTTTAGCCGGGATGGTGGAAAGGGTTAGTAGACAGGAGGCAGAGCAGCGAGTTAATAAGAAGCTGCTCAGAGAGAAGAGGATGGAGTTTGACTGACAGCAGCTACAAGTGCTGCAGAGGATGGAAGAAGGGATGAAGGAAGGAAACGAGAAAAGGCTCATTTCTGAGCATTTGAAAGTCTTGTACAGGCCAAAAGTGTGAAGAAATGAACTTTAACCAGCCACAACTTGCAGCTCAATAAGTGTGTGTTTTTTGAAGCTGAAGCAAATGTTGTCTTTCCCCTTTAGAAGAGAGATAGAAAACTTTATTGTCACAACGAAAATGTCCAAAGTGCCTCATTCCTAGATCTAACTTTTAAAACAAGAGGCAGAAAATAAATAGTGTCAAAATAATGTAAACTAAATAAAGAGCCTGAACAGACGTTCATATAACGTACACAGTCACACTTATTGCAGCGACCCTTCACTCAGAATAGTTCACTTTAGCAGCGTTGATTATTGCAGACGGGTAAAAGCTGTTTTTGAGTCTGCTTGTTTTTGCCCTGATGGATCTGGACCGTCTGCCTGATGGTCCCAGTTGGAACAGGGGGCGGCCTGGATGAGAGGCGTCTTTTAGGATGTTCTGGATTTTTCTGAGACGGCGGGAACTGTGTAGTTCTTCCAGTGTGAGGAGAGGGCGGCCGCCGATCTTCTGTGCGGTGTTGATGACGCTCTGCAGTGTTTTCCTGTGAGCCGCTGTGCAGCTGCTGAACCGCACGATGCAGATGCAGGATGTTAACATGCTCTCTATGGAGGCTTGGGAGAAGGAAACCAGCAGCCTCTGTGTCATGTTGTTCCTCCTGAGGACTCTCAGGAAATAAAGTCTCTGCTGGGCCTTTTTTAGCAGCTCAGTTCTTGTTCCGGGTTAAACCCTCCTCAACGTGGACTCCCGGGAAGCCGAAGTCCGCCACCCGCTCCGCACGGTCCCCGTTGATGATTAGCGGTCAGGATGGTATTAAATGCTGAGCTGTGATCCACAAAGAGCGTCCGCACATAGCTCCCCTGCTGCTCCAGGTGGGACGGTGCAAAATGGAGGGCTGTGGTTACGGCGTCCTCTGTGGATCCGTTCAGCTCTGTAGGCAAACTGGTGGGGGTCCAGGCCTCGGGGCAGGAGCGCTGTGATGGGCCTCCTGACCAGTTTTTCAAAGCGCTTCCTAACCACAGGGGATTTGGTAAATGCCTATTGTAGTGCTCACAGGACTCAGGCTCCTTACAAGATCTGAGTGTATCTGGTCTTTATTTTCTCTCCTTTCTGGGTTTTGGCTGCGCTTCCCGATTTAGCAGAATTTTAGGGGGGTGTATGTAACGGGTTGGAAACAGGTTCTGTTAAAATTCTGCATAAATGGGGACAGCGCCGTCTGCTGGCGTCACTGCCGTATTGCAACGTGTTGTTAACGATGTTGAATTGTGGGTAATCCGCAGTAGAACTCCCGATCACTGCTGTGGTAAGTCACATGTTGAACGAAGCAGAGATGTTATCAGCCAAAATGAACTTAAAGCCACAACAAAATGTCTTATTCTGCTTTATTTTGGTTGTGATGTCATTAAGAGGTCAGTGCAGCTTATTTGCCGTCGAGCGAGTCGTTAAATTCAGGCTCAGAGTTGAATGTTAATCTGAGCTTATTTTGCACTGCTTCTGATGCTGCTCCGTATTGATTTACTTCCTGTGTGTTGTGTAGGGCCGTCTCTCTGTTCACCACGTCAACATACCTACCCGTCCTGATTAAGACCGGTTTCCCGTATGCAGGTGACCCGTTCACAACGCAGCGAGGCTGTTCCATAGAGAACCGTCACATCAGCGTGTTTCCGTCTGTCAGATAAGCAGCAACATGTTTGACTTCCTGCATCTGAACACAAAAGTCAAAGTTCACAGTGAGCTGATAAAATGCAGCAGAAGGAAAACACTCAGAGATCCACTTTAAATTACAAGGACGGGATTTAAATGACCACTTTGTTCAGCGTCACCTCGAACCTCTCAGTCAGCGGACGCTGCAGCATCGGACCGTCGACCGTCTGCTGTCAAGTCTACACCATCAGGTACAGCTGTCTACAGAAACTGGAACAAGGTGACTGCTGCTGGGATGAAAGTTCATCATCTGGGTTTAACTTCAGCGTCTGATTTTCTACCATGTTGGGAACAGAACAGTTTGATGAAGCCCTACACGGAGCAGCACAAGACGAGGAGTCAACAAGAAGGGGATTCATTAGTGACGAGGACAAAGAAAATCCAGGCCGGACGTCTGGCGGCAACAAACTAAAGCTCACATTCCGACACAAGAAGCAGAAGAGGAGGATGCAGGAATCAGCTGTGATGAACAAGAGGACAAAGCTCATGAGACGATGGAGGAAAGTGATGAACCTACAGAGCATCTGTCACAGCCTCCACCGCCACAAGCTGGCAACATTTAGAAAGCAGCCACATGTTTGAGGATTGAAAATCTCAGCTGTCACATTAAACACGGAGCCAGAGACGGCAGAGTCGTCTATATGGAGCCCCTTTGTTTTACTAGCAGATAGTTTTACAGACAGACGTGAAAAGATGTGAACAAAGAAGGTGTGAAAAACACTGGACGGCAGTTTGAGACAGCTCTAGATATTCATCCAGAACCTGAGGAGGTTCTTGGTGTTGTTGAAGCGACGCTCAGCGATCTTTTAGCAGAACACTGAACAGAGACTAACTGAAATCCAAGAAGCTCTCCTGAAGAACACAGATGGATCTGTCATTATCGATGCTGCGTATCTCTGGCAACAATCGCTGGAGAGAGTAAAATGTGTGCTGATGTTAACAGGAAGAGGTTTTCATACTGAGCAGGCGTCTCCAGAGGGACCGTGAGCGGTCTCACGCTGACCCCTTTGTCTCACTCACGAGGCTCGTTTGCAGACATATGTGAGCAGATATAAAGAAAGAAGTTGTTCAAAGCCTTCAGGGCAGTTTGAGGTTTCTTGGCGTCGTTGAAGCAGCACTTACTACCAGAGTCCAACACTGAACAAAGAGCAGCTGAAGATTGAAGAAGCTCTCAGAAAGAATCCAGATCTTTCTCTCATTCTGGACGCTGTGTGTCTGGTAGCATCACTGGAGAGAAAAACGATTTTTATTTTAGCTGCTGAGTTTTCAATCAAAACGTGTGCTGATGTTAAAAGAAAGATATTTGACTCCATGGTTTGTGATTGGACGTTTTAACTTTCTATCTGATGTGCTGATTTTAGAAAACTTCACTTGTCTGCATTAAGCAGAGACATATTTAGGTTGGAACATGTAATTAAAGCAGAGTACTATACACAAAATACTCCATCAGAATACCTGGACATGCTAAATGTTCTATAAAATCAAGTTTGTTCTGTTTAACATCTAGAATCTTTCCCGCCACAGTCGGCCATCTTACTTTAGTTAAACTAAAGTGTCCAGTTGTGTGGACAAAGTTTCACAAAGACTTTCTGCTTTCTACAGTAAATCTTTGTAATTGTACATTGGTGCTGTTAAGGTGGGATGAAAACACAACAGGTTTCTGTTTGGAAGCTAAAATCTATTGGCTCCTGTACAAGATGCTGTTCTGTCAGCAGAACTCCTCCTACCAGGGTGAAGATCCTCAAACGCTGCTGTGAACTAAGAAACAGTCTGAACATAATGTTCTAAAGTGTGTTTTTATTGTGCAAACTGCGACAGGCTTCATGACAGATCAGTGAGGGATATAAAGGACACAGTCCTGGCTGGAACAGCTCAGCGTCTACATATGGCTGTGACACTAAAGAAAAGTTCCTGTTTAGTTTGGAATCTAAAAACCTGGAAACAGCGGCTCCTTCTGTTTGTTGCTGCTTGTTTTTATCAACACTAACAAAACTTTAAAGTGTCTCCACTTTGTGTCAAACTCTGGTTCCATGGAGCATCTATGTAGCACACAATATAACAAGGGTTTCCTCATGGAGAGCTTTTCAAATGTCCAACCTTTTCTCAACACTAAGAACACACAAAGCTTTTACCAAGAAAACACTTGGAGCTGCAAACAGTTTCCAACAGTTTCAACCAGTCTGCAGAGCTTTTTACTACAAATCTGTGTGTGTTGTGCTACTTTCAGAGTTTGCAGCCTGTTTTTAAGGAAAGGATCTCTGGTTTCAGTGTTTCTCCGTTCACATGCAGCACGACTCTCTGAAGAAACTCCAAAGTCCACTTCAGGCTTTCTGGGTCCTCAGCCTGGAGGACATACTGCAAGTACAAGTACATGAGTGTATCAGGGCAGCACTCAGTCCGCTGCCAGTCAACCCGTTCCTCTGAAAACAAAAGGCTAGTCAAAGTGAAAGATGCTTTTCTTTTGCTGAGTTCTCAAAGAAAAGTTGCTGTTTAAAGATTTCTGACAGGCAGAAGTTCATCAACATGCTGCTGTCTGGTTTTACTGAGAACCAGCCGCCAGTTTATGTCACTGATTTCAGCCCAAAAACATCCAGCGTGTTAAATTTATCACTACAAAAGTCTTTACTGACTGAAAAGCAGCAGAAGACAAGTTAACACTTGAGTCCAGAAGACAAACCGTGGTGAAGATGATGCTGTCAGGACTGGATGAAGGCCGGGGAACCAGAGGAAACATACAGAGGAAAAGGGATTTTAGAAAGAAGAAACATGAGAGAGAAATATTATTTTAAGGAAGCCCAGATTTCCATCAGACTGATTCATGCTGAGTGTTCTGGTGTCTAAACAAGATGGATCTGGAGTTTTCTCTAAAGCAGCTCAGTGTCAGCTGCTGCTCCATCATTTCCTCTCTGCTGGATTGAACTCAACATGGATTTTGATGTGGATTAAACAGAGTGAGACTTAATCTGGACAAGTTGGATTAAAAGTTAGAACAGAGAATAAAAAACAGTGAGAAACTTTCCTCTGCATGTAGAGATCACGCCTCTATTTAAGGCTCATTTATTGAATATTTCAACTTTATTGTTCCAAAGAGAAAAAAGCCTGCAGGAACCCCGAGTATAAAACACAGAATACAGCAAATATAATAAAAATATAGAAAACAAAGACTAAAACCCAGAACACAGGCATCAGGAGACGACTTAACAGATAACCTGCAGCACATCAGGCCGCCGTCATCATCATCATCGTCATCATCATCTTCCACCACTTTTAAATCAAAGACTCATCAGGAGAATTTAACTAAATTATAATGACACTTAATTTGAACAAAATGAAGTCAGTCAGAAAGAAAGTGTTCACATCACCAGGTCAGTTTCACTCCAGACAAATATTCCTCAGGCGGATTTATAATCTGTACAGCATACGAGCCGCTCTGACCTCATAACCTCGATTCCCCTAAAAAAGGAAGAAAGCTCAGGAGAAGCAGCAGAGGAGGGATCCCTCCCTCGGACTGACAGAAGGTGGCGCTGCGACACAAAGGGTTAAAAAACCCCAAATAAGCTAAAGGTTTCTTTTACTGCAGAACAAGATCATTTCTTAGTCAAAGCTTCCAAACATTAGCCTCATATAGTTCATATTAAAGTCCTCTAATCATTACTGTGTGACTCCATTGTCGTCCACATGAGGAGAACAAAGTGAGAAATGCTGTTGCTAACGCAGCTTTTGCTTTACCTTCCATGTCGACTCCCTCAAAGCAAAAGACAGCGGTAGGCACTCCCAGTTTACTGGGGCCGGGTTGGACTGGGCCCGTCTGCCGTTCCAGCTGCCCGTGCCGTACAGCTCCAGTGGTAAAGACGCGCTGCAGTCCTCTCTGCTTTAATAACAAGTTCTTCTTCTTTGGTGCAAACATTATAATAACAGCAGGCTTCTTCTTTGTGCACAGGATCGTTCCTCATCTGCCTGACTGGTTGTGAGACCGCTAATCCTGTCCTGTTCCAGCCTGCACACGCCATTCACCGTCGCTCCTCCGCCCCCAGTCACCTTCTGCAAATAAACCACATTTTTACCGGGGCCGTGAACGCAACAGCGGGCCGCCAGGCCACATGGAAGTGACGTTGGCTAGAGCTAAGGAAGCGTCTTACCGGCCGGTGAGCGGTGGCGTCTGGTTGGAAGTTGGGTTCTCTGCGTAATGTTATTATTAACAGAGTCGTACAGTCGGGTTAGGAAAAGGTAAAGCGTCGGTACAAGTGGTGCAAATTTTGGATATCACCACGGAGGACAACGTAACGTGGAGCCTTTTCTGTTCCGGAGCTGCCTCTGACTGACGGGCAAACTGACTGACGCTTTGTGTTCCTCGCACCTTAACAACTATTTCTGGTAGAGATTAGAGGAGTTTGAGCGGAACGAGTTTGGAACTGAGTTACTTTGGTCACCTTTTGGTGCTGGAGTGAGCCTTGTTGTGAAAAGAGCTGACAGAGTGTAACTATCCCAAGGGGACTGAGTGTTTGTCTTTATTTCTCTTTGATTTATTGTTTGTTGGACCACGCCCTGCTTTTCTTCAAATGTTTCTGTAGATCATTCTGGTGAATGATTATGTTTGCGTTCTGTATGGACACTACAAGACACCATACCTGAGGAAGTGCGCATGCGCACTGGTCTCGCCTCTCCTGGGCGTACATCTCCCGCCGGTTCTGCTAATGTAGCTTGTTGCATGAGGCTGTGTAAGTTCTGTATATTCAAGAGGTTTATGTAATAAACACATCCGGCTTGGATTCAAACTACGGACTCCTCACTCATTTCTACAGTTTCTGACAAGATATTTTCTTGACAGAGACCAAAACTGATTTCTGTCTGTGGGATTTTATTCAGGTTTTTCCTTTTGAGGGTGCTCTGCCGTGTTACATATATCCAGAATAACTCTGTCAGGTTCAAGAAAAAATGTAAATATCTAAATTTGTTGTGTATAAAAACGGCCACAGCGTGAATGTGTCCTAAGCTTGGGTCCACGCTGTAACAAATAAACTGTTATATGGACAGGGTGACATCATACAGTAACATACTAAGAAGGGAGATCATGTAATACAAAGTTCTGATTATCAGATGTGTTGCAAAGCGGATAAACATTTGTAAAACACTATAGAAGATCCTTTCCCACTTTAACTTCCTGGATGTGCAAAGCCTCAGAATTAAGTAGTCAGCTTAAATAAGTGTTCATCTGCAGTTCTGTTGTCAGAAACAGAACTAATCTGCAGAGGCTCTTTGGGCTCAGAACATCTGGAGGAAATAAAGTCCAGGTCCAGGTGGAGGTCCAGGTGGAGGAGGTGTCTGAGTGTGCAGCAGAAGGAGTGGAGGAGTCTCAGTGTGTCTGCAGAGACTGTGTAGAAGGACAGAGCAGCAGCAGAGCAGTCCAGATCCACTGATGATACTCTGTCACATCCAGAGGAACACACAGGGATGATGGTGGACTTGACTTTGTGTCTGACAGTGGAGCTGATCTCAGAGCAGTTCAGACTGCAGCACTGTTGGGATTCCTCTGTCAGTCACTGCTGGATGAAGCTCTCCTCTCCACTCTACCTCCCAGTAACACGGCCCAGTCAGAGCCTCTCCACACACAAGCTGATGCTGCTGCTTCAACCTCTCTGGATCATCAGGACACAGCTGATCCTCTCTCAACACCACCACCTTTCTCATCACTCACACTCTGAAAGAGATCAGCAGCTGATGAGAGAAGAAGACAGAGAGCAGAAGTCATAAATCAGAGTTTACAGAGACTCCCTTCATCAGCTGTCAGTCAGTGATGCAGCACATCCAGTATAAAGACCAGCAGGGACTTCAGTCCTGTTCAGACCAGAAGTGAAGCGGCTGTGTAGCGTAGCCAGCTTCCTTTCAGCTCTCATGTTAACGTATTGGAGTGAACACACTGAGACCTGCAGAGACTTTGGCCATCAGCTCTGTTTACTCTGCAGGTTTCACTCAAGTCCACAGTGGAAATAAAGTGCTGAGAGTCCCTGAACGCATCATGACTGCAGAGACAGAGAGATATTCACTGCTCACTGTAATGATGGATTTACTGCTGTTAGGGCTCAAAGCTGTTAAAAACCAGCCGCTCAGTCACATTTGAAGATTTCAGCTACTTTGGAAATATTACAGGACAAATCTGTAAATATGGAGTCTGTTCTAAAAACATCTGGACCAAACTAAAGACACATGGACAGATATATATATGATGTTAAAGGTCCTACATGTTCATACAAAGACCGAACAGCTAAACATCAGCTGTGCTTACTGGACTTCAGCAGAGGTTCTGGTCTGTAGACTAAACTGTGTTTAGTACACTACTGCTGAAACCAGCATGGACTGACTCCAACCCTCTACTGACCTCAGAGTCTCCAGTCTGCAGTGTGGACTCTCCTTCAGATCAGACAGCAGCTTCATGTTTGAATCTTTCAGCTTGTTTCCTCTCAGGTCCAGCTCTCTCAGATGGGAGGGGTTGGACTTCAGAGCTGAGGCCAGAGAAGCACAGCTGATCTCTGACAAACTGCAGTCCTCCAATCTGAATAAAGAATAAATGATGGAGATAAAAATCCATTTCTAATCCAATCAGATGTGTTCAGGTTTTAAATGTGGAGCTCAACATTACTATGTCCTAATCAATGAGCTTTTCCCTAAAATGAGTAGAGGGACTTTGTCATTGTGTTATTGTGGATCATCATAATGTCAGCCTTCTACAGACATCATCCAAATGTCAGCACAACATTCATACACCTATTCATGTCAACACAGATCAATAACATGCTGCTGATCTCAGGCCAGTCTGGAACTAGAGGAGAAAAACTATATTGATCCTTTAAACAGCTGCATTTGGAAATATGATCTGATCTGTGTGTGTGTGTGTGTGTGTGTGTGTGTGTGTGTGTGTGTGTTCTGAAGGATCAATATCAGTGATCAGACATTATTTGTGAAAACACATTGAAACCAACAGAAACAAAGAAATATTTCTACTTCAACAAGTAAACTTGATCAGTTTAAAACAAATATTAGTTCAGAGGATCTTCTGTATCCAGATGTGACCATTTACCAAAAATTAGAAACATTCATTACTTTAACGACTAACAGCAGACATTTTCTACAGTTTCTTTAAGAAACACAAGTCTTTGTGACTGCAGAATAAATTTAGTACAAGAAACATGAAAACATGAACAAAAGGACATTTACAACTTTATGGATGGAAGTTATGTCTGAACGGAAATTAGCTTCAATTGTTAATTAAACATATCAGATCTACAATAGTAACAGAGAGTCAGTGAACTGACCTCAGAGTCTCCAGTCTGCAGTGTGGATCCTCCAGAAAACCCGACAGCTTCACTCCTGAATCCTTCAGGTTGTAGTTGTGACTCAGCTCCAGCTCTCTCAGATGGGAGGGGTTGGACTTCAGAGCTGAGGCCAGAGAAGCACAGCTGATCTCTGACAAACTGCAGTGCCACAATCTGAATAAAGAATAAATGATGGAGATAAAAATCCATTTCTAATCCAATCAGATGTGTTCAGGTTTTAAATGTGGAGCTCAACATTACTATGTCCTAATCAATGAGCTTTTCCCTAAAATGAGTAGAGGGACTTTGTCATTGTGTTATTGTGGATCATCATAATGTCAGCCTTCTACAGACATCATCCAAACGTCAGCACAACATTCATACACCTATTCATGTCAACACAGATCAATAACATGCTGCTGATCTCAGGTCAGTCTGGAACTAGAGGAGAAAAACTATATTGATCCTTTAAACAGCTGCATTTTGGAAATATGATCTGTTTGTGTGTGTTGTGTGTGTGTGTGTGTGTGTGTGTGTGTGTGTGTGTGTGTGTGTTCTGAAGGATCAATATCAGTGATCAGACATTATTTGTGAAAACACATTGGCCCGCGTAAGATTATGCTCACACTGTTCTCAGCGCCTGATTTATGAAGCTGTGCGTACCTTTGAAATCCAGGTGTACGCACCACCTGGTGTTGATAAATGCGTCGGCTGAAAACGTGTGTAATTTGAATGAAACGCCCCCAATTATTCAAGCTTCAGGAGGCTGCACCCAGGACTTTACGGCAGGGACTGACGGAATACGGCAAGAAATCCATGGGTTGGAGCAGGAAATCCACAAGTTAAAATTTAGGAAACATAATATTATGTTGTTTTGACAGATTTAAATAAAGATTAAATGTTTAGTTTCACTACTAGAGCCCCTCCCCGGAATAAATGTTCAAAAATATTGTGCATTTTAATATTACAAGGTTTTTCATTTGGAAACAATTTAATACTTTTTTTTCTTATGATTTAAACTGGACACATTTTGACAAAATGTTCAACGCGCTTAAAACTGGACACGAGCAGTCAGATGAGCCATAAACAGTTCAGGTCCAGCCCGAGAGCCAGTGCTGGAGTCAGCTGGACCACCGCGGGCTGTCAACCTCGCTGGAGCGGACCAGTGTGCGCTGTCAGCCCCAGAGGAGGATGCGCTCATCCCGGAGGAGCAGGGCTTGGGCCGAGAGCCTCTCGCTGAGCGTTTACTTTGATGAACTGAGGACATACGGACAGATACGGGGCGGTGTACCCCCTGCGTGTAAAGCAAGGCTTCATAATGTTTTGTGGCTTTGGAAAACAGCTCTGTGCTGTCCTGGGACTATTACGCACGGACTTGGATCTAACCATCCGCGGTGTAACTTTTCTTTTATGTTCAGAGTGAAACATTGTCCAAACACAATGATGAGCTGCACCATGTCTGTACCACCTGTTTGTGGAGCGCGTTCTGTGCAAACTAGAAGTTTTTGTCTGTTCCTAGAATTATAAATTGGCTACTTGTGGAGCTCCAAGAGATTTAGCACTAAAACGGCCATCAAAGTCCCAAATAAGCTCCAAATGAAAGAACGTCGCTCTGATAAAAAGCTGCTCCATCACCTCCGGGACTGGGCTTTACGCACTGACCCAGGACTCACACATGAACAGAGATCAACATGCCAGAGTCTGGGGACGCGGGGCCTTTAGCGGGGGTGTCGGTGCTCGCTGTGCGGTCATAATATAAAGTTTGTCTTATAATAAATTTGAGGGCTTTGTGCGCGACATGTCTGTGCCCGCCTCACCTAAAGGCCGTGGGGCTGTGTCTGTGTCGGGAGCCAGTCTCAGTGCTTCAAGCCATCCGCTTATGCTCTTCGTTGTTTTAACATTTTTGCTTGTAGCCTTTTCATTTGAAGGTCCACATTTTATTAAAAGCAAACCCAAATAAAAGGCACCAAAAGCTACAATAAAAGAGTCCAAATACAAATCAAAGCATGTTCTGACTGCTCAATAGGCTGTATAAAGTCCGTGTTGCTCAAATATAAACACCAACATTAATGTTTCAAACGTTGTTTCTGTTACAGTGGGTCATAATATATCATGTATTTTAGTTTGTCAGTGCGTTTTGTGGTATTAGGATATGATTTCTGCGCATTTCGGCTCTAACTCAAAACTTGCGTACATGTACACCACCTTCTGAGCTGGCGTAGGATTTGAGCGTGCCGTACGCCAACGTACATATTAATAAATCTCAAAGTCACCGTGGTTTTGGGTGTAAGCCATTTGTACGCTAGAAATTTGGTGTATGCACTTTTGTTAAATGAGGGCCAATGAAACCAACAGAAACAAAGAAATATTTCTACTTCAACAAGTAAACTTGATCAGTTTAAAACAAATATTAGTTCAGAGGATCTTCTGTATCCAGATATGACCGTTTACCAAAAATTAGAAACATTCATTTACTTTAACGACTAACAGCAGACATTTTCTACAGTTTCTTTAAGAAACACAAGTCTTTGTGACTGCAGACTAAATTTAGTACAAGAAACATGAAAATATGAACAAAAGGACATTTACAACTTTATGGATGGAAGTTATGTCTGAACAGAAATTAGCTTCAACTGTTAATTAAACATATCAGATCTACAATAGTAACAGAGAGTCAGTGAACTGACCTCAGAGTCTCCAGTCTGCAGAGTGGATCCTCCAGAAAACCTGACAGCTTCACTCCTGAATCCTGCAGCTTGTTGTTGTTACTCAGGTCCAGCTCTCTCAGATGGGAGGGGTTGGACTTCAGAGCTGAGGCCAGAGAAGCACAGCTGATCTCTGACAAACTGCAGCCCTCCAATCTGAATAAAGAATAAATGATGGAGGTAAAAATCCATTTCTAATCCAATCAGATGTGTTCAGGTTTTAAATGTGGAACTCAACATTACTATGTCCTAATCAATGAGCTTTTCCCTAAAATGAGTAGAGGGACTTTGTCATTGTGTTATTGTGGATCATCATAATGTCAGCCTTCTACAGACGTCATCCAAATGTCAGCACAACATTCATACACCTATTCATGTCAACACAGATCAATAACATGCTGCTGATCTCAGGCCAGTCTGGAACTAGAGGAGAAAAACTATATTGATCCTTTAAACAGCTGCATTTGGAAATATGATCTGATCTGTGTGTGTGTGTGTGTGTGTGTGTGTGTGTGTGTGTGTGTGTGTGTGTGTGTGTTCTGAAGGATCTAAGGTGAAAACACATTGAAACCAACAGAAACAAAGAAATATTTCTACTTCAACAAGTAAACTTGATCAGTTTAAAACAAATTTTTGTTCAGAGGATCTTCTGTATCCAGATGCAGGGCCGTGCAGAGACCTTTGGAAGGGCAGGTGCTCAAAGTATAAAAGGGGCACATGGAACAAGGATTTAAATAGTGTTTTCAAAATGACGATACAGAAATATATATCATTATGTACTCCTTGCTGATATGCGTATACTGATGCTTCTATTGATACATCAACAAATGCTGTGATACAGTTTTGAGAAAGATACACAGGCAGGGAAATGCACATTTTGGTGAGCAGCGGCTCAAGTGAAAAAAACGGCACTTGTCATAATTATTTATGATTTTTTTTGACAAAATGTTAAATATATTAACACAACTCTGACTACCTTACCATTTTATTTTGATTCCCACTTTTGCAAATGTTTAACCCTCAACATTTTTCTACAAAATAATCACACAAGAGCAGCAACAGCAAAGTCAACTCTGCCACAATGTGCATGTTTTTTATGCTACTAGTATATATTTAAAATAAATGACTGCACCAAGGAGAGGGACATAGTTTCACTAATTATTTGTTTATTTTTCACAAGGGAATACATCCTTTTAATTCTTTTGGTCTTATTGGATCACATAACACTTAGTTTGTTAGGACTTGGTTTCACATTTGAGGGAGGGCTGTCTGTATCATGTAAAGATCTATCAGCATGCAACAAACTAATGGAATGGATAGTTATTAGATGAGGAGCCTCTACGATCAGAAATATAAAGTTACTGCTTAAGGCAGGACACTTTTTCATATAGTGGTCAAATTTCAAATTTGGGTCAATTTTGCTTCCATGTCTTCTTTTACTCTCTTGGAACGAAAACTTCCAAAATACACATTTAGATGGAGTTTACCCCGTATATTAAACAGAACATTTCAGGGCAAAAGAGTCTTGATGTAAGTCATTAACTGGGGAAGGTCTGTGGTGACATGATTTAGTTATTTTCTTTAGCCCATTCACCTGCAGTGACTTGTCAAATGTGTGCAAATTAGCACATTTTAATTAGTTAACGCCTAATTTGCATATCAATGTGGCGATCGTCATTACATTGTTAGACACAAATTTTACTGTATTCACCTGTTGTGTCTCCATTAAGTAGGCAACAGTAACATTAGCCTGTATGGCCAACCAGGATCCTTAGCTTGACTTTAGCTAATTATTTTAGCTCAGCTCATGAGTCATGCATGTTAGCAGTGAACTCGAGGCACTAGTTTACTTTTGTTGGTCTTTAGTTCATCACCACTCACCTCCGCACAAGCCAAGAAAAACACTGCTGGGAGGGGCTGCTGCCTGTCTGTGTGTCTGTGTGTGTACGCTGCTGCTGCGGGAGACGCGGAGTGAGAGAGAGAGAGAGACAGCGAGCATCGGAACTGACAAAGTCTCATCTCCCGAGCTGATATTTAGATTTTTTATTCAGTAAATATATTTGTTTGACAGGAAAGCTGTGTGCAAACAGGAATAGATATACTGTATATATAAATTCATTTATTTTTTAAAAAAAGCATCCCGGAAAAAAGGGCACTTTCTCTTGAGGAAGAGTAAGGGCAGGTGCTTGAGCCCCTGTTGATGTCTGTGTGCACGTGCCAGTCCAGATGTGACCATTTACCAAAAATTAGAAACATTCATTTACTTTAACGACTAACAGCAGACATTTTCTACAGTTTCTTTAAGAAACACAAGTCTTTGTGACTGCAGACTAAATTTAGTACAAGAAACATGAAAATATGAACAAAAGGACATTTACAACTTTATGGATGGAAGTTATGTCTGAACAGAAATTAGCTTCAATTCTTAATTAAACATATCAGATCTACAATAGTAACAGAGAGTCAGTGAACTGACCTCAGAGTCTCCAGTCTGCAGAGTGGATCCTCCAGAAAACCACAAAGCTGCTTCACTCCTGAATCCTGCAGCTTGTTGTTCCTGCTCAGCTCCAGCTCTCTCAGATGGGAGGGGTTGGACTTCAGAGCTGAGGCCAGAGAAGCACAGCTGATCTCTGACAAACTGCAGACACTCAATCTGAATAAAGAATAAATGATGGAGATAAAAATCTATTTCTAATCCAATCAGATGTGTTCAGGTTTTAAATGTGGAGCTCAACATTACTATGTCCTAATCAATGAGCTTTTCCCTAAAATGAGTAGAGGGACTTTGTCATTGTGTTATTGTGGATCATCATAATGTCAGCCTTCTACAGACATCATCCAAATGTCAGCACAACATTCATACACCTATTCATGTCAACACAGATCAATAACATGCTGCTGATCTCAGGCCAGTCTGGAACTAGAGGAGAAAAATTATATTGATCCTTTAAACAGCTGCATTTGGAAATATGATCTGATCTGTGTGTGTGTGTGTGTGTGTGTGTGTGTGTGTGTGTTCTGAAGGATCAATATCAGTGATCAGACATTATTTGTGAAAACACATTGAAACCAACAGAAACAAAGAAATATTTCTACTTCAACAAGTAAACTTGATCAGTTTAAAACAAATATTAGTTCAGAGGATCTTCTGTATCCAGATGTGACCATTTACCAAAAATTAGAAACATTCATTTACTTTAACGACTAACAGCGAACATTTTCTACAGTTTCTTTAAGAAACACAAGTCTTTGTGACTGCAGACTAAATTTAGTACAAGAAACATGAAAATATGAACAAAAGGACATTTACAACTTTATGGATGGAAGTTATGTCTGAACAGAAATTAGCTTCAATTGTTAATTAAATATATCAGATCTACAATAGTAACAGAGAGTCAGTGAACTGACCTCAGAGTCTCCAGTCTGCAGTGTGGATCCTCCAGAAAACCTGACAGCTTCACTCCTGAATCCTTCAGGTTGTAGTTGTGACTCAGCTGCAGCTCTCTCAGATGGGAGGGGTTGGACTTCAGAGCTGAGGCCAGAGAAGCACAGCTGATCTCTGACAAACTGCAGTCCTTCAATCTGAATAAAGAATAAATGATGTAACGTTAGAAGTAGTGGTGGGCCGTTATCGGCGTTAACGTGCTGCGTTAACGTGAGACTCTTATCGGGCGACAAAAAAAATATCGCCGTTAATCTATACTCAAAGTTGGGTTGGGAGCTGGGTCTATACTACGCAAGCTATGATGACTTTCACCTTGATATTTTAGCGCCGAATCGCACTGTAGGGGGCGAGAACAAGTCTTCAAACCTGTGTGTCTGCCTACTGTGAAATTACCACATCAAACGTGACGCGCTAACATGGATGCAGCTGTTCCTGTGTTCCATTTACCTCGGAGGTCGGAGCTGGGAATGACGTCACACCCAAGTTGACGGCGTTCCAGTTACAACCTCGCTCGGCCAACTGTTTGTTTAGGCAAGGCAAGTTTATTTATATAGCACATTTCAACAAGGCAATTCAAAGTGCTTTACATAAAACATAAAAGCAACAGGGAAAAACAATAAAAACGTTTGAAAGCAACATAAAATATAATAAAAGTTAAAAGAGTTAAATGGAAAATAAAAACAGGCTGAGGGGTTGAGCAAATACCTGAGTCACAATCATTCTGAAAAGAGAACAAACAGAGAAGTACTCTTAATCTACTCTCTCTAGCTAGTCTGTACTCAGGTCCACAGCAATCTTTGGGTCTACTCCAACTCCAAAAACCCTCGGACTCTACAGAGAAACGAGGACATGTCTGTCAGCAGGCCCCTTTGATCCAGTTAGACTCTGGACCCACCTGCACGTTTACAGGTGGACAGAGGTTCCTGCAAATCACTCGGTCGCGAGATTTAAGATCCACTTCCTTCACTCTGTTCACTCTCACTTCCAAAACGTCCTAACCCAGCTACCTACTCATTTCTCACCGTGTAAATATTTAATTAAAAGCAATGATAAAAACCTAAAAACAAAGAAAGAGAAAACAGGACAGTAAAAGTTACAGTGCAGTGTAAAAGAAAAAACTTAAATATTTAATTAAAAGCAGTGGTACAAAGAAAGGTCTTCAGTCTTGATTTAAAAGAACTGACAGTTTCAGCAGACCTGCAGTTATCTGGGAGTTTGTTCCAAATATACGGAGCATAATAACTGAACGCTGCTTCTCCTTGTTTAGTTTTGACTCTGGGGACAGAAAGCAGACCTGCCCCAGACGACCTGAGAGGTCTGGATGGTTCATAACGAAGCAGAAGATCAGAAATATATTTTGGCCCTAAACCATTTAGTGCTTTGTAAACTAACAGCAGGATTTTGAAATCAATTCTTTGACATACAGGAAGCCAATGTAAAGACCTCAGAACTGGAGTGATGTGATCCACCTTTTGGTCTTAGTGAGGACTCGAGCAGCAGCGTTCTGAATCAGCTGCAGCTGTCTGATGGATTTCTTAGGGAGCCCTGTAAGGACACTGTTACAGTAGTCAAGTCGACTGAAGATAAATGCATGGATAAGCTTTTCCAGGTCCTGCTGAGACATAAGGCCTCTTATCCTTGATATATTCTTCAGGTGATAGTAGGCTGACTTTGTAATTGTCTTAATATGGCTCCTCAAATTTAGGTCTGAGTCCATAACTACACCAAGATTTCTGGCTTGGTCCATGGTTCTTAACATTACAGATTGAAGTCGAGCACTGACTTTCAATCGTTCCTCCCTGGCTCCAAAAACAATAACTTCAGTCTTATCTTTGTTTAATTGGAGAAAATTCCGGCACATCCAGTCGTTGACCTGCTCAATACAGTTACTCAGTGCCTGTATGGGATCATAGTCTCCTGGTGAAATGGTTATGTAAATCTGTGTGTCATCTGCATAATTATGGTAACATATTTTGTTGTTTTTCATAATCTGAGCCAGTGGAAGCATGTAAATGTTAAACAAAAGAGGTCCCAGAATGGAGCCTTGGGGAACTCCACATGTCATTTTTGTCAGCTCAGATGTGTAGTTACCTATAGACACAAAGTAGTCCCTGTCCTTTAAGTAGGATTCAAACCAGTTTAGTACTGTGCCAGAAAGTCCAACCCAGTTTTCAAGTCTGTCTAGTAATATGTTGTGGTCTATCGTGTCGAATGCAGCACTGGAGATCCAATAATACTAAGACTGAGATTCTGCCACTGGCAGTGTTTAAATGGATGTCATTGAAGACCTTAACTAGAGCCGTCTCAGTGCTGTGGTGTGGTCGGAAACCTGACTGGAAGACATCAAAACATTATTTTTTAATCTAGATTAAAAAAAATTAATCTATGCCCACCACTAGGTAGAAGACAATGTTCCTGCTTGAAATTATTCAGTGTTTAATAATCTGTTCAGAGCTGAAGAAGGTTTAGAATGTAGAAGTTTAGAAAATGGAAATATTTGTTATTGTCTGATAGTTGAAATAGAGATTATTTATTTATTCATTGTATTTATGTATTTTATTATCATTTCTTTAAAAACATGATGTGGAATAGAAGCTGATAATGAGGAAGAGCGTTACGTCTGTTTGTTTTATTATTTCTAAGTCTGTGGATGAAACGTTAAGTCAGCTGTCAGATTGCCGGCTGATGATTGGTTCTGACGGATCCTTCTACTTGCAGACTGCATCAACACGGACTGTTCTTAAATAGCGTGTTAGCTTGCTGACACTGTTTGGAGTAAAGCAGTAGTGGTGGGAATCTTTGGGCACCTCACGATTCAATTATAAAACGATTATCGATGCATTTAATTTGCACATAAAAATCCAAAAGAAAATTTCTGATTAGCTTAAAAGGACTAGTTTACATCCCTAGTTTACTTTATTAACCTCAGCTCCATGGTCCATTTCATTAACAACCAGTAGTCAGACTTATGAAAACTGAAATATATTTATCAGCATGTACAGTATGTGTACACAGGACAGAGCTGTACACAGTTTAGTCTCAGCTTGTGCCTGATGTTCTCAACACTTGACTAGTAGGTTAGTTAGTAATGACATACAGCTGATAATTAATATTACTTCATTACTAATTTAGCTAATGTTACATTAATAAATCTTTTTAGCAACTTTTACGGGACCCAAGGACGCTTTACACATAGTTACAGTGACAGAACAACAAAAAGTCATTCAGGATTGAATGCCTGGGTAAAGAGCTGTGTTTTAGTAGATCTTTGAAAGAGTCCAGACAGGAAGCGTTTCTGTGGGGATGAGTTCCAGAGGGGGGGGGTGACGCTGAAGGCTGCGGAGTCTGGTGTGGGGGACAGAGTGAGTCCTTGTACGGGGAGATGTTCGCTCACGCTAACAGCCTTCACTTTTCCAGCCGTTGGGGAAACTACAGACTTACAGACTGAAACTTACTGTTAATATATTTCACCGCTAACTTTCACCGTCACGTTCTGCCGCTCGTTCTCTCTCACTCGCTCGGCCTCACACACACAGCTGCAGAGCGTCACCATGCTCGCAGTGAGGGAGTTAAAATAATTACTTGCGCATTGATATTAATGATTGTGTGACATTTTGGGGTGGTTATTCATTCCACAGCGGTGACGAATGTAGGGGGACACTGGTCTCTCTGTCTCTCGGACGGTCCGGGCGCTGCTCTTCCGCGAGTTCCGCCTTTGCGTTCCGTCAACATTAAGTTATCAATTAACATTTAAATAAATGCGATGCATATAAGAATCGATGATTTCTCCCACCCCTATAAAGCAGCCGTCCTCCTGATCAGTCCTGAGCTGAGCTATGTCCAGCAAAACCCTCCACGGGGCGTCACTACGTCCGCTCAGTGTTCTCTGATTCACAGTTTGCACCATCAGTTTATAGAGAGTCTTTCCTGAGGCGTCCCCCAAAGAAGCACCTACAGGGTCCACAGGCTCAAGTAGAAAACCAGAACAGTTCTTAAAACCAGGAGAAAGCCTGATGGCAGGATACAGATCAGTGTTCCATCAGAAAAGTCCGTTAAAAGAGAGCACTCACGCTCTGTCAGCTTCTGTTTCCAGTGTTTCAGTAGCTGACTTGGGACTCGTGTAGACCTTAATCCAAGCCCATCAGCTAGTCCAACAGGGTCGTCCAACCGAGGCCCAGCTAGCTCCACCACCTTCCTTCCCCAGAGTAGAAACCCCTGCAGTGTGAAGCCGTCTGGATAGCGTAGGTCCCCCCCAGCTAGGACAGTCCAACAGTCCTCCAAACAGCACAGGCTCTTGTAGGAGCCAGTACAGAGAGTCAGCCTGCTGCTGCCTCTGCTTCCTCAGCAAAGTCCACACTGAGAAAACACTCCTGGAAAAAGCTGGTAGAGATGATGTGCTCAACTTTTTACAGTCTGTCAGAAACAGATAGATCCATCCGTAGACCACCAAACCGCTGCAGGATGCAGCAGGATAAAGGTCTCCAGACCAGGGGCCTCATGTATAAACGCTGCCTACGCACATAAAGGTTACGTACGCTGGTTTTCACGCACACGTGGGATGTATAAAAATGAACGTGACGTGAGAATGAGCGGACCCTCCGCAAACTTTTGTCTGGCTCTGTCAGTGAACTCCAAAGTGCCAAACTCACCAAATGGTTCAAAATAGCTCTCTTAAAAATAATCCACTCCAGTTACTGTGCAGATGTCAATGAAGCAGCCAATCAGAAACCTGATTATGTCCGTTAATACACAATAAAAGTCTGATCGTGTCTGTAGTGGTTTAATATCAAAATAAAAGTGAATGTGAGAGGAATAGATAATAATGGCTCTCACATATTTAATTTCACTTCATATCACACGTTATCACTTTATCATTTAAACATTCAAAGCAGCAGTTTGATTTGTGCTGCTGCTAGTGAGCCAGAACTATTCCATACTGCACCTTTCAAGTGGAAAAGAAAGAAAAGAAGCCAAATTAGTGCCAAATCTTAAATCAATGTCCGCTAAATATTTCATCAGCCCCCCCGGAGCGCAGCGGTCAGGTGGCAGGATTCCGGCTCGCCTTTGCCCGATATTAGACGTGAATTTAGCAGCTGAGTCCTTTTCAGACTCGGCTAACTGATGGAATCATCATAAAAATCCAAGATAACATCAAACAGCATTAAAGAATTGCAGAAGAGAGCGTCAGTAGTTTTGAATCATATCCTCTGTGTTAGTTTTCACTTTAGTTTCCGTGTGTAAACACGCTGCAGTGAACAGACTGTGCTGTCAGGCGCACAGAGCGCACTGAGACGCCGCGGCGTCACAAACAGATCTGCCTTCTCACCTCGACTCACCCGGCACATCTTCACCACCTGCACATATGGACTGTGTTTATGTGTGTTTCTTCTTTTATTGAACTTCCTTGCAGTGAGTAACGTACAGACCAACGGAAGAGCTGAACAGAAATTTACAGACAGAAAATAAGACAATGCATTAGCTTAACACAGAACCGGAAAGTTAGCAGTTTTCACTAAATCCACTCAAATGTACTCAGACACAAACTATAGCAGTAAACAGACCTTGTAGCCGCTCTGGACTGCTGCTAAAGTACCTTTATCTTCCTCTCCACGTTCATTTTAACACTTCTCCTTCTCTTTTTCTCTCTAGGTGCCGTTACAGCTTCAATACTATTTTCCCTCTTGTTAGTTTCCCTTTCTTACATGTGTGTAGTGTCCTTTCAAAATAAACTTCCAGTTAAACAGGAAACATTAAATAAAGACAAAGCGTTACAGGAAACATTTAAACCTTATTCTATTAGAAATCTTTCTAACCAGCAGGAGAGCGGGACTCAAAGTGTCATGAATAACTACACCACCTCTCCAACCGCTGAACTGGCCTTCTCTACAGAGCGCTATGCTGCCAGGGTTGGAGCCCTACTGGTTTTGGTTGCCATACGCGTGCGCGTGTTGTGCGCAGCAGCTGCGGACTGCCTCCATCCAGTTTACGGTGTAAACTCTGGAAAATGAACGCTCTCTTTCTTGGTGTTACTGTGGAAAAGTGTTTATTTCTCTGAGGAAAACACTGTGAACGTCTTCTTATCGCAGTGGTTTCACATTTAGAAGAGGGATATTCTGCTGTCGGACTCACCCCGAAACCAACGTGGCTGCGACACCAGCGAGTGACGTGGACCCACCTCGCGCTGGGAGACGCAGACAGTTTGTGCCAAAGGACAATAGAAATGCTTATTTTAAGCTTTTTATGGACAGGTATGATTTAACTGACGTATGGAGAGCTAAATTCCCAGATGTAGTCTCATTTACCCGGAGCAACAAAGACACTAGACTTTGTCGAACAGACTTTTGGTTAGTATCAAAAAGTATTAAAGAGCAGGATATCTCAGTTAACATTCTTCCCTGTCCCTTAAGCGATCGTAAAGCAGTATTTATTTCTATTAAATTATTTTCAGATAATGCTTTTAAAGCCAATTACTGGAAACTAAATAATTCTCTTCTTAAAGTGGAGGAGGTTAAACAGAAAATCTCACAGCTAATTAAGCACTTTTTTAACAAAGCTGTGGTGGAAAATTTGTTCAGTGTTAATTGGGAGTTATTTAAATATGAATCAGCAAAATACCAAAGGAAGCTTGGCAGCACTCTTGCTAAAATGAGAAAATTAGAGGAACAAAGAGTTATCACAGGCATTTCGGTAATGTCTCAAATATCAGCAGACGTCTTAACAGAGGAGGAGAAAATAGAAATGCTTAATCTACAAGGGAGCCTGGATAAAATATATTTTAAAAAAGGCAGAAGGAGCTTTTATAAGGTCTCGGAAACAGTGGTTAGAAGAATGGGAACAAAATTCTTCATACTTCTTCAAACTGGAAAAGTATCATGCAAAGATGAATATCATTAATGAATTGAAAATTGGCAACTCTATAAGTGATGATCAGCTTTTAATATCAGATTTTTGTTCTTCCTTTTCTAAAAAATTATATACCTCAGAATATTCTAACGATGATGCTTCAATGTTACTCAGCTCTCTACATAATACCCCTAAACTGGACACCTTAGAAAGGGATTTTTGTGACCTCCCCTTTTCCCTGGCAGAAGTCAGTCAATGTTTAGAACTGCTAAAAGACAACAAGTCCCCGGGGACAGATGGTCTATCCTCTGAATTTTATAAATCGTTTTCCCAGCAGATGGCGCCCTTCTTCCTGCAGGTATTTAATGAAAGTTTAAAAGCCAAAAGCTGACCATGGAGTATGACTCAAGGTTTGATTACTTTACTCTCTAAACCACACAAAGACTTACTTTATATCAATAATTGGCGTCCAATTAGCCTTTTGAATAATGACAAAAATAACAAAATTTTGGCCTTGATTTTTGCTAGAAGAATTAAAAAGTATTAGATTCTATAATTGATGAAACACAATCAGGCTTTATTCCCAAAAGGCATATCTCCAACAACATCAGATTAGTCTTAGATTTAGTTGACTATTCACATTCAATTTCAGACGACAGCTTTTTGTTTTTCTTAGACTTTTTCAAGACTTTTGATACTGTCGAACATAATTTTCTTTATCATTCACTCAAGAAGTTTGGCTTTGGGGATTTCTTTTGTGATGCAATCAAGACTCTGTATAGTAATGCAAATGGTTCAAATAAACTCAAAAATGGGTCCTCACCCAGATTTGAAATCAGACGCGGAATTCGACAGAGAAGCCCTTTATGTGAACACATTAAAAATAGTAATTTGCTGAAAAAACATTATCATTGTCATTATTAGTCAGCTCGCAGATGACACAACACTGTTTTTAAAAGACAGCTTCCAGCTTCCTCTTGCTATTGACATAATAGAAGTCTTCAGTAAGGCCTCTAATAGATTGTGATGATGAGTTAATTGCTAACATTCCCGTGAAAAGCTCTATTACTTACTTAGGTATTGGAATTGATAAAAATGAACCCCAAAGATGCAAAAATAACCTCACTCCCATTGTCGAAAGAATGAAGAAGAAATTTACCACAGTTATAACGTGATGTATATTTGGAAAGCAGGATTTTATTCTCAAAGGCCGAAGGAATATCAAGAGTAACAGACGCTGCTCTATCTTTATATATAGATCAACAAATGTGAAAAACAATAGATAAAGTCCTTTATGATTTTCTATGGAAAAAGCTCAATCATTATCTGAAAAAGTCTGTTTTAATGAGTACAGTAAAGGTGGCCTTAGCTTTCTTGACTTTAGTACCTTAAATTTCACCTTCAAGATTAATTGGATTAAGTGGTAATTAAATTGCTCAACCAGTATGTGGAATTTTATTCCCCATTATGTCTTTTCTTCACTTGGTCTCCAGTTCTTTTTGGTTTGCACTTATAATATTGAAAAAATTCCTCTGAATCTTTTTTGTTCCTTAAACAAATGCTACTGGCCTGGTCCCTAATTTACAAGCACAACTTCACTCCCCATAGGTTTTATATCTGAAACAACAGATATATTTTGTATAAAAACAAATCTATTTTTACAGTGGTGTGACAATAACATTTTGCTTGTAAATCAATTATTTAACCAACGTGGTCAACTTTATAACTACATTGAATTTATTCATCACTATGGTTTCCCTGTTTCACCAAAGGACTTCTCCATCGTCTTCGATGCCAAACCTTCAGCTGTCATCTCACTTCTCAAAAGTTCTAAAGGATCTGAAGATCCCCAACACTGCTGGATGTGAAGAAAACACCTGTTGAGAATATCTGTTTTTCGCTGCAACCTAAAACTAAGAATAAGGCCATTTTTTTCAACAGGACATTAGGAGCACGCCTGCTGCTGTATCATATTGGTCCTCATTTGTTGGAGAGATTTGTTGGGAAAAAGTTTGGCTTTTGCCACACAAGTTTGTTTAACCAACAAAGTCAAAGAGATCTCATTCAAAATGCTTCACAGGTTTTATCCCACTAACTGTCGACATCAGCTGTACCTTCTGTGGAGAACACAATGAAACACTGGTGCATTTATTTTGGTCCCATGCCAAGAAACTTTGGAGGAAAGTTTATTAATTTATTGTTGTCAATATTTACCCTCAGTTTGCATTGCGGTGGGAAAATGTTTAGGCACCTTGCTGCCAACATTAAGCACTATGTTCTTTCAATAGCCGAGTGTAAAAACAAAAAAGCTGTTAAATCATATGACCTCTGTGAGCTTTACAAGATATTTATTTAAATTTTTCATTTTGCTTTTGTTAAAATTATACTTTCCTTTCTATAACCCTTGACCTCCCTGGCCTATTTGTGATGTCTATAGACTTTATTGATGTACAGAAGATGTTGTTTTCCTGCTGTATGTCTTGGTTTTGAATAAAGTTTTGAAAGAAAAAAAAGACAGTTTGTGCCAAAGCGGACATATACAGGAGTTTCAGTAGGCTTTAAAAATGTAACGTTACAAACTGAAGCCCTGACTTGTTCTGTTGGGGACTGTTAGCGGCACTTTATCAGAGGTGCTGAAGTTAACAGCTGAGATTTCTGCCTGATCACAGGTGTTGTCGGTTAGTTTGGTTTCCCCCAGCATGAGCTCCCCGTCTCATCCAGTTCTGTCTGTCAGACGGTCGAGGGGAAGCCAATCAGTAACATAATGCAGTACAGGGCATGTAGTAAAATACTATGAATTCTCTTTAAATAGGCTAATGACAACTTTTTTTCTTCACATGTCAGAGGACACAGATAGGGCCTATGTGGGAGAGATTCTGAATGTGCAGAAAGTCTTGAACATGAGCAGATAAGTTACAGTGTCTCTCATACCTTCATTTATTTGTAGAGGCCCGCCACAATATCAGCGCTGACCGCCACATATTGATTTTAGATTTCTTTATTAGGCCTGTTTAAAATCGTAGCTGATTGCAGAGCTGCAGGCAGCAGGTATTCACTCAGCACATCCTCTCGCTCGTCCCTCTCTCTCTCTCTCCCTCATGAACACAGCTGCACAAATCTGTCCAACACAACACTGTCAGTGTCGGAGACCCAGTTTAAAAGAATTATTAGCAAGCCTGTAAGGAGCCAGGCTAATAAGGAGAGCTGAGTTAATGTTAGAGCTGGGTTTTTGAGGCTAGCATGCTGTACAGCTGTGCCACAGTTACACTGTCATTCTGTGGGAAACACTGAGTTATGATATGATTAACAGTTATTAACAGATGAGCTAATAAAGTCCAGTCAGTAACTTCAGAAAAAGGATTCATTTATCTCTGAGATGAAAAGGAGCCACAAACACATTTAAACAGGTTACTTCCCCACAAAAGACACAAAACAGGAGGGAAGACTTAAACATGTGTGTTGACTCAGCAGGGATATTAAATAAGTTGATCTACAGGAGAAAATATTTAAAAGCAATAAAGAAAACCTGAGAGCCTCACTACATTATATTCTGTTAGAATTATATATTTTGCCAGATGAATAATATAATAAATAATATATAAATAAGACATTTCCACCATAAATTGGAGCAGAATTTTTCCCCAGAATGCAGGAAATTAAGTGTTTGATGCTCAAAATGTTCTGGGGGAGGACCCCCATACCCCCCCACTTATTAAGAGTCCCATCCAAAAAAACAGCATCAGGCTTCAAACTCAGTTTCTGGGAGGAACATTCACTTATTAGTTAAATATAATTACTTTTCACATGGCTTTTTGTTACCTGGGAAAGTAATTAATATGTTGTTTGTCATTCAGTTATGTGTTTTTTCCATGTTTTTAATAACAACAGTAACAACACGGCCCGGGTCACCTTCCGCCAACCTCCAGGATTTGTCCCGGTTCTCCAGACTGCCGTTTGAAAAGTTCTGAAGGACATTCATTTCTGGCCCGCCATCTAACAGCTTGAAAGAAATGTGGTCCGATGCCAGACTTATTAGCCGACCCCTGATCTGGGCCCTGTTTCAGAAAGCAGGCTTAACAAACTCTGAGCTTCTCCCTGAGCTCTGAGCTGACTGAGCCTGAGGCGGGAAACTGAGTTTCCGGTTCCAGCTGATCAGAATAAGTTGAGTCACCTCTGAGTATGTTGAGCCTGATGGAAGCGTGGGGATGAAAAAAAGCCTCATCAGTGGAGCTCCGATACTACAATTCACCATGGCAACGGGTAAATAAAGGCAGAGCCTCCATTTTAAATCGGGTGGAGCTAGAAATATGAACGCTGCCAACGCGGACCCTGATTGGCTCTAAAACGCAGGAGTGGAGGAAGGATCACTGTGTTAACAATATAAGTTTACTCATGAACCTGTGATTGTAAAGTCACAGTCACACCCAGCAGCTTAGCTTACTCATTATTTTTTGCAGTGAAAATGTGTCTCTAGGTTAAAGTTTCAGACGTCTATGTTACATTAATAAAATCTTGCTCATTTCATATTTTATTAATGCTGTCAAAACACATTCAGACTGTCAGCAGGTAATGATAAAAAAACTCCCTTTAAACCTTATTGAGGCCTGTTTGTTTGAGCTGCACCACAGTCATCCTCACTCAGAAACACTCACATTGTCTCCAGCTGATAACGACGATAGGAATGTTCCAATCAATGTGACTACAATATGAAAGATTACTGTTCACGGATCAGTTTTATAGGTTACATATTAAACAGTGATTACTGCAGTAATGTAGCCCACAGTAAGTGTTTTCAGTGCAACTGTCCACAGAGTCGCAGCGTTAAAGACGGACACAGAATTTATTCTGTGCTGAGGATAAATCCATGATGTGCGGAGATCTGTCCTCACATCGATGACAGATTGATCATAAAGCCTCATGTTCAACATCATGTTTGGGTAAAAAACTAACAGCCTATCTAAATGGGATTTTAAAGTTTCTAAAGATGTAAATGCGTTCAGATATGTGCTTTGATATCGAAAGACTGAATGAGGAAATGAAACGGTGAGTCAGACAGCCGCCTCAGGCTCTGCAGGAGGAGTCAGAGAGAAACTGACGGTTTTCAAACTGATCCTGTGAACCTCACGTCCTCAGGAGGAGGAGAGGTTCACAGGATAGTTGCTGGAGTTACTGATCTAGGGATTATCTGATCTTGCTCTCTGACACAAAACAACCCTGAGTTTCCCTCATCTCAGGCTTAAAATACTCAGAATTGTCACTAATCCCACTTTCTGAAACGGGGCCCTGGAGTGTTTGTTCTTTATTAATTCTAGCTGTGGGACTGGGCCAAGGTTTAGTTTCACTACTGACCCCTTTGTGTTGTCTTAGTATTCCCCTGTTAGCCTCTCTAGGGTTATGGCTGCTGCTCTCTTTGTGTTTTGGCTTTTAAAACCATTTGGAGCTGAAGAGAGATCTTCTTCTGTTTCACTTTATTTTGTGGAGCTTGGTAACTGTCTCTCTCAGTGGAGACCTCTTTTTGTTCTCTTGTTTTTATGGTCTAAGCAGAACCCAGAAGGCCCTTTGCTGTGGTTCTACATTTGTGTTAAACTCTCACTTTCCAATTAAACACCTTTTCACCAAAACATCCAGTTTATGTTGCTTTCTTTACCCATCGAGCGGGGCGTAACAAAGAGGTTCAGAGTGAATTATCCAGTGGAGATGTTTCTGCTTATATTAAGCTTTTAAATGTGGAGCTCAACATTGCTCTGCCACTGTCAATGGACTAAACCACTGAAGAAGAAAAGAGCCTTTAGCATTAAGATCCTCAGTGTGGATCAGTATAATATCAGCCTTATGTCTGCACTTTAGTGTCACCACAACTTTCACATCATATTAATCTCAGCACAGAAGGAAAAATGGTGTCTGACCTCAGAGTCTCCAGTCTGCAGTGTGGATCCTCCAGAAAACCTGACAGCTTCACTCCTAAATCCTGCAGCTTGTTCTCACTCAGGTCCAGCTCTCTCAGATGGGAGGGGTTGGACTTCAGAGCTGAGGCCAGAGAAGCACAGCTGATCTCTGACAACCTGCAGTCCTTCAATCTGAATAAAGAATAAATGATGGAGATAAAAATCCATTTCTAATCCAATCAGATGTGTTCAGGTTTTAAATGTGGAGCTCAACATTACTATGGCCTCTCTATGCTGAGCTGAGGCAGCTCAGGAGCTCCTTCAGCCTCAGACTCATCCAGCCTCGAGCCTCAAAGAGCTTTGGAGGCTCATTTGTGGGACTTTGTCATTGTGTTATTGTGGATCATCATAATGTCAGCCTTCTACAGACATCATCCAAATGTCAGCACAACATTCATACACCTATTCATGTCAACACAGATCAATAACATGCTGCTGATCTCAGGCAACTAGAGGAGAAACTATATTGATCCTTTAAACAGCTGATCTGTGTGTGTGTGTGTGTGTGTGTGTGTGTGTGTGTGTGTGTGTGTGTTCTGAAGGATCAATATCAGTGATCAGACATTATTTGTGAAAACACATTGAAACCAACAGAAACAAAGAAATATTTCTACTTCAACAAGTAAACTTGATCAGTTTAAAACCAATATTAGTTCAGAGGATCTTCTGTATCCAGATGTGACCATTTACCAAAAATTAGAAACATTCATTTACTTTAACGACTAACAGCAGACATTTTCTACAGTTTCTTTAAGAAACACAAGTCTTTGTGACTGCAGACTAAATTTAGTACAAGAAACATGAAAATATGAACAAAAGGACATTTACAACTTTATGGATGGAAGTTATGTCTGAACAGAAATTAGCTTTAACTGTTAATTAAACATATCAGATCTACAATAGTAACAGAGAGTCAGTGAACTGACCTCAGAGTCTCCAGTCTGCAGTGTGGATCCTCCAGAAAACCACACAGCAGCTTCACTCCTGAATCCTGCAGCTTGTTCTCACTCAGGTCCAGCTCTCTCAGATGGGAGGGGTTGGACTTCAGAGCTGAGGCCAGAGATGCACAGCTGATCTCTGACAAACTGCAGTCCTTCAATCTGAATAAAGAATAAATGATGTAACGTTAGAAGACAATGTTCCTGCTTAAAATCATTCAGTGTTTAATAATCTGTTCAGAGCTGAAGAAGGTTTAGAATGTAGAAGTTTAGAAAATGGAAATATTTGTTATTGTCTGATAGTTGAAATAGAGATTATTTATTTATTCATTGTATTTATGTATTTTATTATCATTTCTTTAAAAACATGATGTGGAATAGAAGCTGATAATCAGGAAGAGCGTTACGTCTGTTTGTTTTATTATTTGAAGTCTGTGGATGAAAGCGTTAAGTCAGCTGTCAGATTGCCGGCTGATGATTGGTTCTGACGGATCCTTCTACTTGCAGACTGCATCAACACGGACTGTTCTTAAATAGCGTGTTAGCTTGCTGACACTGTTTGGAGTAAAGCAGCCGTCCTCCTGATCAGTCCTGAGCTGAGCTAAGTCCAGAAAAAACCCTCCACGAGCGTCACTACGTCCACTCAGTGTTCTCTGATTCACAGTTTGCACCATCAGTTTATAGAGAGTCTTTCCTGAGCGTCCCCAAAGAAGCACCTACAGGGTGCACAGGCTCAAGTAGAAAACCAGAACAGTTCTTAAAACCAGGAGAAAGCCTGATGGCAGGATACAGATCAGTGTTCCATCAGAAAAGTCCGTTAAAGAGAGCACTCACGCTCTGTCAGCTTCTGTTTCCAGTGTTTCAGTAGCTGACTTGGGACTCGTGTAGACCTTAATCCAAGCCCATCAGCTAGTCCAACAGGGTCGTCCAACCGAGGCCCAGCTAGCTCCACCACCTTCCTTCCCCAGAGTAGAAACCCGTGCAGTGTGAAGCCGTCTGCATAGCGTAGGTCCCCCCCAGCTAGGACAGTCCAACAGTCCTCCAAACAGCACAGGCTCTTGTAGGAGCCAGTACAGAGAGTCAGCCTGCTGCTGCCTCTGCTTCCTCAGCAAAGTCCACACTGAGAAAACACTCCTGGAAAAAGCTGGTAGAGATGATGTGCTCAACTTTTTACAGTCTGTCAGAAACAGATAGATCCATCCGTAGACCACCAAACCGCTGCAGGATGCAGCAGGATAAAGGTCTCCAGACCAGGGGCCTCATGTATAAACGCTGCCTACGCATATAAAGGTTACGTACGCTGGTTTTCACGCACACGTGGGATGTAGAAAAATGAACGTGACATGAGAATGAGCGGACCCTCCACAAACTTTTGTCTGGCTCTGTCAGTGAACTCCAAAGTGCCAAACTCACCAAATGGTTCAAAATAGCTCTCTTAAAAATAATCCACTCCAGTTACTGTGCAGATGTCAATGAAGCAGCCAATCAGAAACCTGATTAGAGAGGAATAGATAATAATGGCTCTCACATATTTAATTTCACTTCATATCACACGTTATCACTTTATCATTTAAACATTCAAAGCAGCAGTTTGATTTGTGCTGCTGCTAGAGAGCCAGAACTATTCCATACTGCACCTTTCAAGTGGAAAAGAAAGAAAAGAAGCCAAATTAGAGCCAAATCTTAAATCAATGTCCGCTAAATATTTCATCAGCCCCCGGAGCTGGCGGTCAGGTGGCAGGATTCGGCTCGCCTTTGCCCGATATTAGGCGTGAATTTAGCAGCTGAGTCCTTTTCAGACTCGCTAACTGATGGAATCATCATAAAAATCCAAGATAACATCAAACAGCATTAAAGAATTGCAGCAGAGAGCGTCAGTAGTTTTGAATCATATCCTCTGTGTTAGTTTTCACTTTAGTTTCCGTGTGTAAACACGCTGCAGTGAACAGACTGTGCTGTCAGGCGCACAGAGCGCACCAGCAGTGTCTGGATCCGCAGGTCGGCTGGTAGCAGAGCCTGGAGGAAATGGTCTCTGGCCAATTCACTCTGGATGGGAGGGGGCATATGGGAGTAGGTGTGGTGAACTAGTCCTTCAATGTCGTTGGCCAGATCCCTCAGCGGTTCCCCAGGTCGCCGCTGGCGGCTGCACAGTTCAGAGCGCAGCAGGCTAGCTGCAGAGCAAAGCCCAAACCACCTCTTTAAAGCTCCAACCAAAGCGTCATAGTTGCTCCTATCAGCAGGGCTCAGTAGCAGTAGACTTGACAAAGCATCACCAGTAAGACACATCGCTAATTGCAGGGCTTTCTCATCAGTAGACCAGCCACTGGCCTGAGCTAACAGTTCAAATTGTGCATGGAATGCTTCTCAGTTAGCTTTGCCATCGTATCTGGTGAGTTTTCATGGTGGGTGAGCATACTCCACGTGGCTCGACAGTCTTGTCCATCAATTTTGCAGCCATAGCTACCTCTCAGCCGACATGTTCCTTGCTGGAGTGGCCAGAGGAGCCCAAGCCGGTGTGATAGTTTAACTGGTGGCAAAATTAACTGGTGACAGTCCCAGATGTGTCACAGGCTTCAGGATCCACCGACTGCAAACCAGGAAATGCGTTCAGATAACTTTGTTTATCTACGTAATGTATCGTTATGTAGATATTTGTAGAGTTTGCAGGCTACATCGTTAGCTGCACTATGATTTACAGGGACCTCTGCCACCTGCAGATTAGTTCAAAGAGAAGACTGTGATCATGGAGGAGACTGTGTTCAAAACACTGCAAAACCTCAATAAACCGTCCAAATGTTCATGTTGTCTGTCTGATTTGTACCACGGTGGGTTTCCATGTGTTCTTCCTTCCATAAGGAAACAGGCTGAGGTGTTTGACGCTCAGATGGAGCGCAGAGTGGAAACGCTGTTAGCTGCAGCAGAGCGTCCAGATTAACCTGTGACACAGCTTCGTACCATCATCACCTTTATATTTTGCCATCTTTGACGTCCTTACCAACACTGGCGTGCCAGTCAGCAAACTGTCACACCGGCCTCGGCAGCCATTCTCAAAGTCATTTCTCTCACCCGCTCTTTACTCAGTCGGCGGATTGGTCCGTCACTTCTGACACCAAATGTAGCGTCCCTCAAAGGAGAAACTCAGAGAAGATAGCTGGTTTTTGCTCGCTCTTTATTTCTGAACCAAATACAGGCTACTGTAGGCCAACGCCAGAAACAACAACTCTCAGTCACCGAACGCTCCGCTCCAGCTTCACTTCCCAACTCGCTGTCTCGTCCCACACACCCTCCCTCCGGTCTAGCAGGAATAATAACAACCATCCCTCTTAACTCTCTGCCAATCACAGGTACGAACACAGTTGATTGACAGGCTTCTAAACATATCGCACATTCACTCACAGGCAAAACACATTCACTGACATCCTGGAACATTGGAAAACACAGAGCTTATGATGAACAGCCCTTTCTGTCTTAGTTAACTAGAACAACACCAACTAGTATCCAGTCTGATACAGAACCTTCCTCTCCGCGTTCATTTTAACACTTCTCCTTCTCTTTTTCTCTCTAGGTGCCGTTACAGCTTCAATACTATTTTCCCTCTTGTTAATTTCCCTTTCTTACATGTGTATAGTGTCCTTTCAAAATAAACTTCCGGTTAAACAGGAAACATGAAATAAAGACAAAGCGTTACAGGAAACATTTAAACTTTATTCTTCGTCATTTACACAACATGTTTGAGCAAAGGGAATTTACAGCCCAAGGAAACCATTGTGATCAGGGAGACAAGCTGTCCGTACGGAGACAGCTCTTTATTTTCAGACTAACCAGCCGGAGAACGGGAGTCAAAGTGTCATGAATAACTACACCTGTTTCGACCACATCACTAACTTTGGCCGTGCTGTCCAAAAATATAACAATGGCTCCATTCATGCAGGAGGCAGACTTCAGGCTACCGCAGCCCACCAGCTCTCCAAACGCTGAACTGGCCTCCTCTACAGAGCGCTGTGCTGCCGGGGTTGGAGCCATACTGGTTTTGGTTGCCATAAGCGTGCGTGTGTTGTGCGCAGCAGCTGCAGACTGCCTCCATCCGATTTATGGTGTAAACTCTGGAAAACGAACACTCTCTTTCTTGGTGTTACTGTGGAAAAGTGTTTATTTCTCTGAGGAATACACCGTGAACGTCTTCTTATCGCAGTGGTTTCACATTTAGAAGAGGGATATTCTGCTGTCGGACCCCGAAACCAACGTGGCTGCGACTCCGGCGAGTGGCGTGGACCCACCTCGCGCTGGGAGTCGCAGACAGTTTGTGCCAAAGCGGACATATACAGGAGTTTCAGTAGGCTTTAAAAATGTAACGTTACAAACTGAAGCCCTGACTTGTTCTGTTGGGGACTGTTAGCGGCACTTTATCAGAGGTGCTGAAGTTAACAGCTGAGATTTCTGCCTGATCACAGGTGTTGTCGGTTAGTTTGGTTTCCCCCCAGCATGAGCTCCCCGTCTCATCCAGTTCTGTCTGTCAGACGGTCGAGGGGAAGCCAATCAGTAACATAATGCAGTACAGGGCATGTAGTAAAATACTATGAATTCTCTTTAAATAGGCTAATGACAACTTTTTTTCTTCACATGTCAGAGGACACAGATAGGGCCTATGTGGGAGAGATTCTGAATGTGCAGAAAGTCTTGAACATGAGCAGATAAGTTACAGTGTCTCTCATACCTTCATTTATTTGTAGAGGCCCGCCACAATATCAGCGCTGACCGCCACATATTGATTTTAGATTTCTTTATTAGGCCTGTTTAAAATCGTAGCTGATTGCAGAGCTGCAGGCAGCAGGTATTCACTCAGCACATCCTCTCGCTCGTCCCTCTCTCTCTCTCTCTCCCTCATGAACACAGCTGCACAAATCTGTCCAACACAACACTGTCAGTGTCGGAGACCCAGTTTAAAAACATTATTAGCAAGCCTGTAAGGAGCCAGGCTAATAAGGAGAGCTAAGTTAATGTTAGAGCTGGGTTTTTGAGGCTAGCATGCTGTACAGCTGTGCCACAGTTACACTGTCATTCTGTGGGAAACACTGAGTTATGATATGATTAACGGTTATTAACAGATGAGCTAATAAAGTCCAGTCAGTAACTTCATAAAAGGATTCATTTATCTCTGAGATGAAAAGGAGCCACAAACACATTTAAACAGGTTACTTCCCCACAAAGACACAAAACAGGAGGGAAGACTTAAACATGTGTGTTGACTCAGCAGGGATATTAAATAAGTTGATCTACAGGAGAAAATATTTAAAAGCAATAAAGAAAGCCTGAGAGCCTCACTACATTATATTCTGTTAGAATTAGATATTTTGCCAGATGAATAATATAATAAATAATATATAAATAAGACATTTCCACCATAAATTGGAGCAGAAATTTTCACCAGAATGCAGGAAATTAAGTGTTTGATGCTCAAAATGTTCTGGGGGAGGACCCCCATACCCCCCACTTATTAAGAGTCCATCCAAAAAAACAGCATCAGGCTTCAAACACAGTTTCTGGGAGGAACATTCACTTATTAGTTAAATATAATTACTTTTCACATGGCTTTTTTGTTACCTGGGAAAGTAATTAATATGTTGTTTGTCATTCAGTTCTGTGTTTTGTCATGTTTTTAATAACAACAGTAACAACAACAAAAAAATCTACAATATTCAGGGCAGATAGCCAACATATGTTTTGATGGGGGGCGGTAAGGGACCTGGATAATGGATAGGGGGGCGCTGGCCCAAAAAAGGTTGAGAACCACTGGAATAGACCAACAGGCCTGGGAAGAAGGGGGGTCGGCCCGGGTCACTTAACCTTCTGCCAACCGGGATTTGTCCCGGTTCTCCAGACTGCCGTTTGAAAAGTTCTGAAGGACATTAATTTCTGGCCCGCCATCTAACAGCTTGAAAGAAATGTGGTCCGATGCCAGACTTATTAGCCGACCCCTGATCTGGGCCCTGTTTCAGAAAGCAGGCTTAACAAACTCTGAGCTTCTCCCTGAGCTCTGAGCTGACCTGAGGTGGGAAACTGAGTTTCCGGTTCCAGAACAGCTGATCAGAATAAGTTCAGTCACCTCTGAGTATGTTGAGCCTGATGGAAGCGTGGGGATGAAAAAAAAGCCTCATCAGTGGAGCTCCGATACTACAATTCACCATGGCAACGGGTAAATAAAGGCAGAGCCTCCATTTTAAATCGGGTGGAGCTAGAAATATGAACGCTGCCAACGCGGACCCTGATTGGCTCTAAAACGCAGGAGTGGAGGAAGGATCACTGTGTTAACAATATAAGTTTACTCATGAACCTGTGATTGTAAAGTCACAGTCACACCCAGCAGCTTAGCTTACTCATTATTTTTTGCAGTGAAAATGTGTCTCTAGGTTAAAGTTTCAGACGTCTATGTTACATTAATAAAATCTTGCTCATTTCATATTTTATTAATGCTGTCAAAACACATTCAGACTGTCAGCAGGTAATGATGAAAAACTCCCTTTAAACCTTATTGAGGCCTGTTTGTTTGAGCTGCACCACAGTCATCCTCACTCAGAAACACTCACATTATCTCCAGCTGATAACGACGATAGGAATGTTCCAATCAATGTGACTACAATATGAAAGATTACTGTTCACGGATCAGTTTTATAGGTTACATATTAAACAGTGATTACTGCAGTAATGTAGCCCACAGTAAGTGTTTTCAGTGCAACTGTCCACAGAGTCGCAGCGTTAAAGACGGACACAGAATTTATTCTGTGCTGAGGATAAATCCATGATGTGCGGAGATCTGTCCTCACATCGATGACAGATTGATCATAAAGCCTCATGTTCAACATCATGTTTGGGTAAAAAACTAACAGCCTATCTAACCGGGATTTTAAAGTTTCTAAAGATGTAAAAATGAAACGGTGAGTCAGACAGCCGCCTCAGGCTCTGCAGGAGGAGTCAGAGAGAAACTGACGGTTTTCAAACTGATCCTGTGAACCTCACGTCCTCAGGAGGAGGAGAGGTTCACAGGATAGTTGCTGGAGTTACTGATCTAGGGATTATCTGATCTTGCTCTCTGAAACTAAACAACCCTGAGTTTCCCTCATCTCAGGCTTAAAATACTCAGAATTGTCACTAATCCCACTTTCTGAAACGGGGCCCTGGAGTGTTCTTTCTTAATTCTAGCTGTGGGACTGGGCCAAGGTTTAGTTTCACTACTGACCCCTTTGTGTTGTCTTAGTATTCCCCTGTTAGCCTCTCTAGGGTTATGGCTGCTGCTCTCTTTGTGTTTTGGCTTTTAAAACCATTTGGAGCTGAAGAGAGATCTTCTTCTGTTTCACTTTATTTTCTGGAGCTTGGTAACTGTCTCTCTTAGTGGAGACCTCTTTTTGTTCTCTTGTTTTTATGGTCTAAGCAGAACCCAGAAGGCCCTTTACTGTGGTTCTACATTTGTGTTAAACTCTCACTTTCCAATTAAACACCTTTTCACCAAAAACATCCAGTTTATGTTGCTTTCTTTACCCATCGAGCCGGGACGTAACAAAGAGGTTCAGAGTGAATTATCCAGTGGAGATGTTTCTGCTTATATTAAGCTTTTAAATGTGGAGCTCAACATTGCTCTGCCACTGTCAATGGACTAAACCACTGAAGAAGAAAAGAGCCTTTAGCATTAAGATCCTCAGTGTGGATCAGTATAATATCAGCCTTATGTCTGCACTTTAGTGTCACCACAACTTTCACATCATATTAATCTCAGCACAGAAGGAAAAATGGTGTCTGACCTCAGAGTCTCCAGTCTGCAGTGTGGATCCTCCAGAAAACCTGACAGCTTCACTCCTAAATCCTGCAGCTTGTTCTCACTCAGGTCCAGCTCTCTCAGATGGGAGGGGTTGGACTTCAGAGCTGAGGCCAGAGAAGCACAGCTGATCTCTGACAAACTGCAGTCCTTCAATCTGAATAAAGAATAAATGATGTAACGTTAGAAGACAATGTTCCTGCTTGAAATCATTCAGTGTTTAATAATCTGTTCAGAGCTGAAGAAGCTTTAGAATGTAGAAGTTTAGAAAATGGAAATATTTGTTATTGTCTGATAGTTGAAATAGAGATTATTTTTTTATTCATTGTATTTATGTATTTTATTATCATTTCTTTAAAAACATGATGTGGAATAGAAGCTGATAATCAGGAAGAGCGTTACGTCTGTTTGTTTTATTATTTCGAAGTCTGTGGATGAAACGTTAAGTCAGCTGTCAGATTGCCGGCTGATGATTGGTTCTGACGGATCCTTCTACTTGCAGACTGCATCAACACGGACTGTTCTTAAATAGCGTGTTAGCTTGATGACACTGTTTGGAGTAAAGCAGCCGTCCTCCTGATCAGTCCTGAGCTGAGCTAAGTCCAGACAAACCCTCCACGGGGCGTCACCACGTCCACTCAGTGTTCTCTGATTCACAGTTTGCACCATCAGTTTACAGAGAGTCTTTCCTGAGGCGTCCCCCAAATAAGCACCTACAGGGTCCACAGGCTCAAGTAGAAAACCAGAACAGTTCTTAAAACCAGGAGAAAGCCTGATGGCAGGATACAGATCAGTGTTCCATCAGAAAAGTCCGTTAAAAGAGAGCACTTACGCTCTGTCAGCTTCTGTTTCCAGTGTTTCAGTAGCTGACTTGGGACTCGTGTAGACCTTAATCCAAGCCCATCAGCTAGTCCAACCGAGGCCCAGCTAGCTCCACCACCTTCCTTCCCCAGAGTAGAAACCCCTGCAGTGTGAAGCCGTCTGGATAGCGTAGGTCCCCCCCCAGCTAGGACAGTCCAACAGTCCTCCAAACAGCACAGGCTCTTGTAGGAGCCAGTACAGAGAGTCAGCCTGCTGCTGCCTCTGCTTCCTCAGCAAAGTCCACACTGAGAAAACACTCCTGGAAAAAGCTGGTAGAGATGATGTGCTCAACTTTTTACAGTCTGTCAGAAACAGATAGATCCATCCGTAGACCACCAAACCGCTGCAGGATGCAGCAGGATAAAGGTCTCCAGACCAGGGGCCTCATGTATAAACGCTGCCTACGCACATAAAGGTTACGTACGCTGGTTTTCACGCACACGTGGGATGTATAAAAATGAACGTGACGTGAGAATGAGCGGACCCTCCGCAAACTTTTGTCTGGCTCTGTCAGTGAACTCCAAAGTGCCAAACTCACCAAATGGTTCAAAATAGCTCTCTTAAAAATAATCCACTCCAGTTACTGTGCAGATGTCAATGAAGCAGCCAATCAGAAACCTGATTATGTCCGTTAATACACAATAAAAGTCTGATCGTGTCTGTAGTGGTTTAATATCAAAATAAAAGTGAATGTGAGAGGAATAGATAATAATGGCTCTCACATATTTAATTTCACTTCATATCACACGTTATCACTTTATCATTTAAACATTCAAAGCAGCAGTTTGATTTGTGCTGCTGCTAGTGAGCCAGAACTATTCCATACTGCACCTTTCAAGTGGAAAAGAAAGAAAAGAAGCCAAATTAGTGCCAAATCTTAAATCAATGTCCGCTAAATATTTCATCAGCCCCCCGGAGCGCAGCGGTCAGGTGGCAGGATTCCGGCTCGCCTTTGCCCGATATTAGACGTGAATTTAGCAGCTGAGTCCTTTTCAGACCGGCTAACTGATGGAATCATCATAAAAATCCAAGATAACATCAAACAGCATTAAAGAATTGCAGAAGAGAGCGTCAGTAGTTTTGAATCATATCCTCTGTGTTAGTTTTCACTTTAGTTTCCGTGTGTAAACACGCTGCAGTGAACAGACTGTGCTGTCCTTTCAAAATAAACTTCCGGTTAAACAGGAAACGTCAAATAAAGACAAAGCATTACAGGAACCATTTAAACCTTATTCTTTGTCATTTACACAACATGTTTGAGCAAAGGGGATTTACAGCGAGCTGATCGACCAATCACAGCTGACTGAATTCCAATCACACGTCATCATCCAGGTAACACTTTGTTTGGGCTGATCTAAAACAGCTGGTTACCTTGAGCCATCTTAAAAACACCAGAACGTGTTTATCAAGGTGTTTTTCTGGAGGCTTCAGCGATACTGACCCCTGCATTACAGCCGCCTCACACTATGACACGGGAATACTTTAAACAGAGACGATCTGACTCCGACAACACTGTGAAAACATGAATTTTATGTGTCTTGTTATATTAAGCTTTTAAATGTGGAGCTCAACATTGCTCTGCCACAGTCAACGGACTAAACCACTGAAGAAGAAAGAGACTTTAGCATTAAGATCCTCAGTGTGGATCAGTATAATATCAGCCTTATGTCTGCACTTTAGTGTCACCACAACTTTCTCAGCTCCAGCTCTCTCAGATGGGAGGGGTTGGACTTCAGAGTGTGGCAGCATGACACAGCAGCTCCCTCTCCCCTTTTTTCCACGAGGAGCAGGTTTTCTGTTAGGAGCAGGGACCTGATACTGACTCAGCAAGTTTCTGACTGGTTCTTTATTGCCCCCATGTTCAAAGTTATTTCTGCACTGCTGTTGTCATGGTAACAGATCAGACACGATACATCAAACAGCTGCATACACATACGTGTCTAACTTGTAACAAAAATGATAAACATTGGATTTAATTTCACATCACATTGAGGATAAATCCTACAGTTTCCTTAATAACATGAATCCAGTTTGAGTTCAGACTAAATTAAGAAACTGTTAAGACTGACCAACTTTTAAAAAAAATAAATAAATAAAGAGTTGTTGTGATTTGTGCTCAGACAAAACAAGAGAACTGAGAGAAATTTGAAACTTCTGTTATGGATTAAATTTGGACAAGAGCAAAATACATGAACTGACCTCAGAGTCTCCAGTCTGCAGTGTGGACTCTCCAGTCCAGCAGACAGCAGCTTCACTCCTGAATCCTGCAGATTGTTGTTACTCAGGTCTAGCTCTCTCAGATGGGAGGGGTTGGACTTCAGAGCTGAGGCCACGACTTCACAGTGAGTCTCTGAGAGTCCACAGTACGAAAGTCTGCGATGACAGAGAATATACAACTTAAAGTTTAATAAAATCTGACACTTTGTTCTAAAAACAGACTCAGTTCATTTTGCATCACAAAGCACATTAACATGAGCAGCTCAGCTGCTCAGCCATTGATCACAAGGTTTGTGGTTTGAAACTTGAGCTCCTCCTGTCCACATGTCAAAGTGTCAACATAATGAAGCACATTATTACTGCTTTGGACAAAAGTGTCTGACTGTAATGTGAACATGTCATATTGTGATTAACAGGCTGCTGTGATTTGTGTTTGTTAAACTTTATTTTAACATGATGTTCACTGAGCTGTAAAATCACTGCAGGTTGGAACTGCACTCGTATGGATTTACCTCAGTCGTGTGCTTGTGTGTGTTTATTGAAATAAATTTTAGCAATAACATTGGGTGTGAATTCTGCAAGCATTCAAGGTTTTCCAGGGAAATTTTTCCCATTCAAAGTAAATGGCTGTCGAAATCCTCCTCATACCGACTCCACAGACTGGATTTAAACTGTAAAATGTTCACAAGAAGTTAATCTATTAATGATGTTTTCAGCTTTGTGAAATATTTTATAGTTTGTTCACAGTCGCTGTTGAAGTTTTATGGTTTTGGAGCTCCTCTCTGAGTTTATAATGGGTGTGTATTGAGTTAGAGTAAGTGACATCATCACTACAGTGTAGCCGTCCTGAGAAATCCTCTTAAACTTTTCTCTTTAACTCGCTGGCTTCACAATTTTAACTCTTCATGCGTAATTTTACAGAAACGTAGAAAATTTTGTTGTGGTTCCTCACGTGGGCTTTTTAAATCCCTCGGACTTATAGATTTGGCTCAGCGCCCTTCCAAAGGACAAGAGTGACAGAAAATGCTCCATTGGAAGCCATTATAAATTTGTATAAAATTTCTGGAGGAGAGCAGAACGTACCCGTTTTTTTAACTCACTTCTTTTTACTTTATCCACACAAAAAAATATATCACATCGTTCACAAATGCCTTCTGCTGCTGCTGGTCAGGTCATTTTACTTTTACACTCTAATACACTGGGACACACACACACACACTAAAGCAGACTTATTAGGCTTCCTATATTTCCTGTCTTATGTAAAATGTTTCAGTGTCAGATGTTCATGTTAAAAGTGGCCACAGCTCTACTCTTGACTCTTAATGATGTCATAGAGATCTGGTTTTCCATATATGGTCATTTGCCTGCAGCCTCAATAACAACTGGAAACTCCTGTGCTTAGTTTGTCTCTACTGCTGAGCGGCATAATCATCCTGCTTCAGGATCTCAGCCAATCAGAACATAGCTGGCTTTTGTAGGGGGGAGCTTAAAGCCGATGCATTGGTAAAACGGCCGTCAGTAAAATGCATGTTGCAGGCTGTATCAGGTGGTGGCAGGTGAAAGTGCGACGCGTTTTCTGTCATCTGTCCTCCAACACAGCACGTACAGATGCCATAATATAATAATAACATACCTGCTGTAAGTTCTAAGTAAATTACGTGATAAATTGGTTAGCTAGCTCACAGCGATGTTTATCGGTTTGATGCTCTGACTTAATGAGGCGTGACCTTTTTTTTAATGAGGCGTGACAGTGCGTCTGCGCGAGCTTGGAGAATGATGTGTGACTTATTTGTCAAAAAATATTTGGCGAACTACGTGGGTAATCAATATTGTGAGGAAGTGACTCATAAAAATATGAAATATCACAGAAATGTCAAAATACACTGGAGGGGGGCTTTAAAGAGACAGAAGCATCTACTGCTGCTTGTTTAAGACAGAGGCTGAAATGAGAGCTTGCATGAAGTTTAGCAATCCAGATTAGCGTCAGCCTTCAACAGCCAGCATTCACACCGCAGTTTCTCCAGAAATTGCACTTTATAGTCTTATTATGTCACTGCATCTGCTTTTCATCTTCCATTTAATTCATTTAATGACATCTATTGCATTGATTGTTTGCAGAGCGCTGTAGGAAGGCTATAACGAAGGAGATGGCTGACACGATCACAGCAAAAAAAAAAGTGGAAAACTCCTCCCAATAATGTAAAAGTACACTTAGGACTGTTGAAACAACCTTTTTTCAAGTTAAAGAAGAAGTTATAAGAAGTTTGTTTTTTTAATCAATGTTTCAGAAGAACAATGTGTTGAACAGGAAGTTGAACCCTCTGTTTGAGGAAGAACAAAAAATAGTACTGAAGACTGTATTATTAACATTTTATGGGAAACAGTTGTTCTCAAGTGGAGTTCAGCTGTTTAACAGCATCATTTCTTCTCTGAGCTCGATGATGATAAAATCCCTCCACTGAACTGAAGCTGCTGAGCTCTCCTTCACTGGCAGAATGAACCTGGAGGCCGTCCCAGCAGCAGACTGTGTAATGAGCTGCTGTCGGAGGAAACCAGCTGCTAAATACACAAAGACTGTCCATTCAAATCTACCAGAGAGAGAGAGCTTCCTTACTGTTTCCAAATCAAACTCATTTCTAATGGAACAAAACACATGAACAAACATTGTTGGAACTAAACAATGTAAAGTGGCACCTTTTATTTAATGAGGATGGAGAGGGGGATGTTCTGTTCGCTCTTCAAGAGGGAGGATGGCCTCCCCTCACATCCTCTCAAATCAAACAATAATTAGAGATATTGTATAAACTGTGAAAATGGACAGAACAGTCCTTCATATGAAAAAGCTCAGAAACTGCAGAGAAAAAAAATAGAAGAGCATTAACTGCATGAAAGCTGTAATGAAAAACCTCCAAGTGGCGTTAGCTCCAGCAGATCACAGATACGACATGTCTGTGTGTCTGCATAGAAGAACAAGAAACAGACACAGTATAGAAACAGAGTGCAGACACTGGATCAGTGGAAAAATAAAAAGACTGCTGTGATAAAATGATGACTGTCAAAACATTTTCAGCACAAACTCTTAATCCTCAAGTTTTCCTGCTGGATTTGTATCAAGCCTCCATCACCCAAAGAAAGATAGAAGATGATAGAAGATACTTGTGTCACTAACTTGATGGATAGAAACACAGAAATGATGTTTGGAGACATTTGGAGTTTAACACATGTAGAATTATTTCAATAAACAGCTTTAATACTAGTTTAGGAAACTTTTATAGTGTGGAGGTTTTATATTGAGCGTGTGTGTAAAGTGTGTATCTTTACTGTAATACTGATGCTTCAGCTTTACACTGTTGATAATCACATCTGGACTTACCGAGCCTTTCTGCAGTTCCTCACAGCTGGAATCAGTCTCAGTCGTCCCTCCTCTGATGTGTTGTACTTCTTCAGGTCAAACTCATCCAGAACCTCCTCTGACATCTGCAGCATGTAGGCCAGAGCTGAGCAGTGAATCACAGAGAGTTTCTTCTTTGATCTGTTCTCTGACTTCAGGAACTCTTGGATCTCCTGATGTACTGAGTGGTCGTTCATCTCCATCAGACAGTGGAAGATGTTGATGCTTCTGTCAGGAGAGATCTCATCACTCTTCATCTCCTTCAGGTTGTTGATGGCTCTCTGGATGATTTTTGAACTGTTGTCTGCCCGACCCAGCAGGCCTCCTAAGAGTCTCTGGTTGGACTTCAGAGAGAGGCCATGAAGGAAGCGAACAAACAGGTCCAGGTGGCCATTTTCACTTTTGACAGATTTCTGCATGGCTCTGCTCAGGAAGTCATCTAGGGATGGGTTGATTCCAAAAATCTTGTAAAACTTCTCACCTAAAGACTTTGGGTTTGAGTCTTTCTGTTTCCAGTCTTTCCCCAGGAAGTCCTCCAGTCTCTCTGAGTTCCTGCTGGTGTAACAGTGGAACATGTAGGCTGCAGCCAGAAACTCCTGAACGCTCAGATGAACAAAGCAGTAGACTGTTTTCTGGAAGATCACACTCTCTCTTTTGAAGATCTCTGTACAAACTCCTGAGTACACCGAGGCCTCTGTGACATCAAGACCACACTGCTCCAGGTCTTCTTGGTAGAACATGATGTTTCCTTTCTCCAGCTGTTCAAACGCCAGCCTCCCCAGCTTCAGAAGAACCTCCCTGTCAGCCTCCGTCCAGCTCCTGTGGACTCGTCTCATGTCCCTCATCGTACTTCTGCTTCTTCCTCTTTATCTGAACCAGCAGGAAGTGTGAGTACAGGTCAGTCAGGGTCTTGGGCAGCTCTCCTCTCTGGTCTGTAGTCAACATGTGCTCCAGAACTGTAGCAGTGATCCAGCAGAAGACTGGGATGTGACACATGATGTGGAGGCTCCTGGAGGTCTTGATGTGTGAGATGATTCTGCTGGACAGCTCTTCATCACTGACTCTCCTCCTGAAGTACTCCTCCTTCTGAGCGCCAGTGAAGCCTCAGTACTTCTGTTACCCTGCCGACACACGAAGGAGGGATCTGATTGGCGCCCGTGGTCGGGAAGTTATCCAGACGAGAGCTGAGGGAAGCAGATTCCCCTGGATGAGGTTTGTCAGCAGCAGGTTGACTGATGACTTCTGTGTGACATCAGACACAACCTGATTGTTGTGGAAATCCAATGAAAGTCTGCTTTCATCCAGGCCGTCAAAGATGAACAACAGTTTACAGACAGCGAGCTTCTCTGCTGGGACCTTCTGTAATGTTGGATGGAAAACATGGAGCAGCGTGAGGAGACTGTGCTGCTCATCTTTGATCAAGTTCAGCTCCCTGAACGAGAGCAGAACCAGCAGACTGACATCTTGGTTTTCCGAGCCCTCTGCCCAGTCCAGAGTGAACTTCTGCACTGAGAAGGTTTTTCCAACGCCAGCGACGCCGTTGGTCAGAACCACTCTGATGGCTCTCTGTTGGCCAGGTAAGGCTTCAAAGATGTCCTGGCACCTGATTGGAGCGTCATGGAGGGTCTTCTTCTTGGAAGCTGTCTCAAGCTGCCTCACCTCATGCTGGGTATTAACCTCTTCACTCTGTCCCTCTGTGATGTAGAGCTCAGTGTAGATCCTGTTGAGGAGGGTTCCACTTCCTGTTTCATCACTTCCTTCAGTCACAAGTTCACATCTCCTCCTCAGACTGATCTTATGTTCATCTAAAACCTCCTGCAGACCACAACTCACTAAAAAAAGATAAAAGTATGAGATTAGAAAACAGTGTGAAAGATCCGGAAAAAACTGCGTCATGGCTGAAGAAAGAGATCAACCTTTGTTTAGGATCTCTATGACTACATTGTTTTCACAGTGGTTAAGCATGGACTTTCTAGACCATTCATTTCACCAAAGAATGGTGGGTATGTTGGACATAAAATGGGGTATAGCTTGTGAAGCACTGGCAAAGGACAGCAGGACTGTAGACAGCCCAGATGGGAACTCTGAGGGACAAAGAGACAAGAAATATCTCCCACTTCCCACCAAAACTTATGGAAGGAGCTGCGTCTGTGTACAGTCTTTTCAGGCCATGTTGCTGCTGTCTCTCGGTCGTGCCGCTTTGCTCTGTACAACAAAAGAAAAATCAGGCCATACCTCACTCAGTATGCCACCCAGCTGCTGGTACAGGCCATGGTTATCTCTCGCCTCGACTATTGCAACGCCCTCCTCGTAGGTCTTCCAGCTTGTGCGGTGAAACCCTTACAAATGGTTCAGAATGCAACAGCGCATCTGGTTTTTGATCAGCCCAAAAGGACTCCATTACTCAGTGACCTCCACTGGCTACCCATGGTCTCCCAAATCAAATTCAAGTCACTAATGCTTGGGATTGTGGCAGGCATGACAAATGCTGAGAAGTACATATATACCTGGATGAAAACCATATGTGAAGCCATTGATAAAAAAGTGGACAAGCTGTCTATCTGGTGGGTTTTGTAAAGCAATGACAAGGATGTTAACCTTAAGCTTATCACACATCTCTTGCTGCAGACAATCAGACGCATCATTGGTGTCACTCCCTGGGTGTTTCGGTTCTTGAAACAACATCCTCACCTAGGCAACCTGACCAGAGGTTGATCAGATCTTGACCTGCGTCCGATTGGCCTTCTAGTGACCCTACTCGTCACCCCTTTTCAGCCAGAGCCATAGGGATGCTCTTTTGGTTTCTGCAAAACCTTGTTATACCTAGGGTTCTGTAGGCCACCAGCAGGCACCTGGTCCTCCACCTATTCCTGCAGCAGTTCTCCACCAGCTCCTGGTACTGTGGGGACAGGTACTCCTGGCGTGATCACATCCGCAGAAGGAGCGGACTTGAGGTGATGGCGGTTGGAAAGAGTGCAGCCTAGGTGATTAAAATTCTTGCAGACCATCCTGCCCCACTGGTAGAGGATTGTAGGGCTGGTCCGAATACCATTTTTTGAGCTTCGAAGCTTCGATAGTAATGAACATCGATTATTCGAAGCTTCGAAAAATCAATTTGTATCATTTATATTTAAATTTTCGAAGCTGCACAATCTCTTTAGGCTGCCTGTCCGCTTGTGTTAAAAGGCCATCTGTTGCTGGGAGGCTGTAGGGCATGAATATACAGTCACTGGCCAGTAGGGGCTCACACGCTCCATTCTGCCCAGCAACACGTAAAAGTGAGAGGCTTGTCTGCAGCGGAGAATACGGAGAAACTTCACACCGCTGTTAGGTGTTAGTCTTGGTTCGGGAGTGATTTGTGCGCTCATAAAACCGTAAGTTTCTGTTTTGTTGCTGTATTTACTTAGCCTGTTTCTTTGGCATTTTTTAAGTCATGTATAATCTGTAGCAGACAAGCTGAATGAGAAGTTTGCCATCATTGCAGTAGAAAGCACTGCATACCGATAGGATTACACAGTGTTTCTTTTGTCTTTAGATGTTATGCTTTAAAGATAATTATTATTATTTACATATTATTTGTATTCTGTTTATGGTTTCAGAAACCACAAATCTCCTCAATGCCAATAGATAAGACTGTAATTATGCACCTTAAGGAGAAAATAAAGGAAACGCTCATTGCAACAAAGCCTGGTTATTGGAGCCGCCTTCTGTAAAGGCAAACCCAGAGTCCTGACCCGACTCTCCACAGCGATTTGAATTATCCACCACAACACATGCACTATTTTTCAGTTTGCATTTTGATTATTTCCAGAAACCGCTCATCCAAACGGTTTGGGGCACGAGCGACGGACGTCGCAGTAAAATCTCAAAGTCTCCTATATTTCGCAATAGATTGATTTAGATTGATAATAAGGGTAAAAACGCGTAAAGGGACAATCCATTTTGTTTCTATTATTCTATTTTCCACAATGCAGCTTAACCCAAAATACAAGCTCAGGCATGCACTTCTGTCTGTCCATACAAACTCCGCTGTTCTGCCGCTCTTTTGAATACTCCCATTGCAGGAACACTTTCAGTAGTCCAAGAAGTAATATATATTTATTAAGTAACTATAACGAAGCTATATGTTAAGTATTATTTCACCAGATTTTATAGTGTAAAACATATATGCACGCTGTGCAAAAAAAAAAACAAAAACAAAAAAAAAAAAAAACCGAATGTCGAATGTCACATTTTCAAATCGAATACCAGCCCACTGAACGAATATTCGAATATTCGAATATTCTAGTCCAGCCCTAGAGGATTGGCCTTCCTCTTTTATTCAACTGTCTTTGGCACGGGAACATTAACTTAAGTTTAGAAAGAAAGGTGTGGAATAGACATTGTAAGAGTTTATATCTACACTGAACAAAATTATAAACGCAACAGTTTTATTTTGTCCCCATTCATCATGAGCTAAACGCAAAGATTTGACCAACTGCCTTTGCTTCTCTCTCTTCATGTAATCCCAGACAAACTCAGTAATGTTGAAATCAGGGCTCTTTTGGGGCATACCATCACTTCCAGGACTCCTTGCTCTTTAAGCTGAAGATAGTTCTTAATGACTTTCAACGTATGTTTGGGGTCGTTGTCATGCTGCAGAATAAATTTGAGGCTAATCAGATGCCTTCCTGATGGTTCTGCATGATGAATAAGTATCTGCCTGTACTTCTTAGCAATGAGGAGACGATTCATTCTGACCATATCCCAACTCTGTTTGAACCTTCACCATGCTTCACTGTTGCCTGCAGACAGTCATTATTGTACAGCTCCCCAGCCCTTTGTGGAATAAGCTGCCTTCTGCTACAGCCAAATATTTCAAATTTAGTTTCTGATGCTGTTTTGAAGGCAAAGGGAGGTCACACCAAATATTAATTTGTTCAGAAAAAAATAATGTATTATATGTCTATTTTTGAAAGCATTCTTACTTTACATCATTTTCCACACCTGCGTAAAACCTTTTTAAAGTACTTTATACCAACAGGCCAAGGGATGATGGGAGGTGGGGCTGTGACAGGCGATAAACAATTAAAAACTAGGGCAATACGTGGAAGAGGAAGAGGGAAACGAGTGAGCTAATGGAGTGGTGACTGTGCATGCTGTGGTGGTGTGGGAGAGGGCTCCGCATGGAGAGGGATGTACAGGCTTGCAAAGATGGTAGTAGAGTTTGGAGTAGAGGGCAACCCAGTAATATTACCTGGTTAAAGCGTTCCATCTGGCCAACTGCCTGGCTGGCAAAACAGATATGATAGCTTTAAAAACCTGTTCTTCCAAAACATAAGGTCATGGACTAGCATAGATAATTGACTAGCTCAGATATCCATTTGGGAAAGGCTGAACACACAAAGACACCAAAAAATGAAACAGCAAGGATACATTCTACAGGAGTTCCGTCCTTTGACCATAAAGGTAAAGAATAAGCTGCACCAAATCGAGATTAGTCTACATTCCCTGGGCTGGCTAATGTCTATTATGGGTCGGTAAAGGAGCTGGGCTAAATCTACATAATTAGTAGTGGAGAAAGGAGAAGGGCAATAAATTGCCAAAGCTTGCTGACGCTGTATTGCTGTGTGCAAAGACAAGGGTCATTGTCATAAAACCAAAGGAAAAAAATATATACAATTTCTTTTAGGTTGTGATTATCTTTATAAGGAGAACACAGGACAAGTGATACAGAGCAGACATGTCTACTAACATGCAGTTAAACTTAAGTAAGTAACTTAAACTTAATAAAGTAAGTAGTGTTTTCAGACATGACGACGTTCAGTCTTACTTTGTACAGAGCTGCTCTGACTGGCTGTCTGCAGTCCAGCTCTGGTTCTGGATCTTTTTCCACACTGGGGACAGGAGGAGTGTCCTGATGAAGCAGACTGGTCCCAGTATGAGGTGATGCACCGTCTGCAGAACCAGTGTCCACAGCTGGTAGAGACTGGATCCTTCAGGACGTCCTGACACAAAGCACAGCAGGACGGCTGCTCCTCCACAGAAACAGGACTCCTCTTCCTCTCTCTGTGAAGAAGAACCCATTCTTTGCAACACATTATAATGGTGGTAACAAACCCACAGCTCACAAGTTCCATTCAGCTTGTTCCCTACATATAAATGTGGCTATTCTATTCACAGCATGCTTTTTTAAAATGTCTTTTCAGAAATTTAAATTATTGTCCAAAAATTAGACAATCATCATAATCATAAATCAATGAAACAAAACCACATACCTCAGAGGTCAAATCACATAAACCTTGTAACTTAATAAAAGTTTATTACCAAAGCGTTTGCAAAGCTCGCTTTGGACTAAGTACTGTCTACGGTCCGTTGTGTGAGAAGACGATGTTCAATGTGGCACTTCACTCTCCAACATCTGGAGTCCATATATAGCTACGCAAGAATTCTGATCTTCGATTGCAGTTCTGCTTTTAATACTATTAACCCTCTCAAGCTGTCCGTCAGGACAGGAGCTAAGTTGTCAGATTCAATAAGATTACTTCCCACTCCTCGCCACCCCCACAGGACTGCCTGTTGCTTTTATGTCTCCTTACCAACAATATCAGATCAACATCAAACTCCATCAGGATTCTGCAATAAACAGACAACACTGCAATCGTAGGATCTCAAAAGATAAAGCCTTTAGGCTGGAAGTAGAGAAATTTGTCAGGTGCAGGGAAAATGACCTGGTCCTGAATGGAAAAAAGACTAAATGATCATCGACCTTAGAACAAAACAAAGTATTTACCCTTATCAACAGCCAACTAATTACAATAACTGACTACTTCATTCCTTGGTGCATTCCTGCACATCAGCAATAAACTGAAATGAGACCAACTCCAACTGTCAAATGCAAAAAGCTCAAAAAACATGGTTTACTGGTCCAGTTTTATACATCCATTACCCAAAGCATTCTCTCACTATCTCTCATGAAAGCATCCCTATTAATGGTGTGTTCAGCTGTGAGATGGATTTTAACAGGCAAAAAGCTTCCTCACTTTTTTCAACATTTACATACAGTAAAACTCAACTGGGAGTCGACTGAGAGTATTGGTGTTTTTGGTGGACGTGCTGTGTAATTCAGACAAACTGTAGATTATTCACATGCCTCAGCAAATTCATGCTTTTATCAAGATGGGACGTCTAAAAGCCTCAACTGTCTGAGGCTGACACACTAAAATACATAGATTTTAGCTTCTTTATTTAAAGGACAAATTAATGCCAGAGGCATAAATGGTGTGTCTCCATATGTAAAATGAGCTGCAGTTTATCTGAATTGTGTAAATTATAATTTAATAAGATGATAAGTTGTTACGATACATGTTGCCCAAGTATGGAAAGTAACAGGGCAACAATATTTTCTGCTGCTGAGAGATTTCAGGGAAAACTTTGACAACATTATGTCTGTAGAGGACTGCTTCAATCACATCACACTGTACTGGCTCATTAAATGACAACAAGCAGAAGGGACTGAAGGACACAGAAAGGTAAACAGGTACCAAACAGACTGCTGTTCCTCATTCTGTCTTGTGTGGTGGTGCTGAGTGTAAGGGCAGAAAATTGTATTCTTCTTACACTTATTATCCATTTATGCAAGTACTCATAATAGTGCTATTTTTCCTTTATTATTATTATGTCTTATACATTGTTTAAGCTTCAACATGTTCCTTTTATTATTATTCTTATTATTATTCTGATTCTGCTAGTCTGTCCACAGGTGTGTAGGGTTTAAGTCAAGGATGTGGAGTTGTTTTCTGTTCCTCTCCTGTATTGTCTGGGACCAGGCAGAGCAGGCAGAGGATCCTTTTGTTACCCAAAACATAGATACTCAGACTGTGTAAATGACTATGCATCACTTTGCTCTGGGCCAGACGTAACAGACTGTCTTAGAAGACAGAACCTCTGGTCCAGCTGATTCTGTTGTAGTACTTCTCTGTTTATTCTCTTTTGTTAAATAAATTCTTCAAAGACAACGGTTGGATGTAACTCCATTATTTGCCTAATCTCTCACCAGGAATCTAAATTTCCACGACACTGAGCAGAGTGTCTTTTATTTTGTGTTCCTTCTCTCTGATTGTTTCCTCTCTCTACAATACAATGAATCTCCTCAGATCAACTTACAGTACATACCGTTTCTCATGCGTCTTTGTGTCTGAGGGCTCAGGTTCATCACTGAAGTTTGGAGGTGAATCTTTGGACCAGTCACTCTTTATAGACAGACAGCTGGATGCTGCAGACTCTGCTCTCTGTCTGTGGAAACATGCATTTTACACATATCATTAGTAATGTGCTTCTTAGCATCCACCTCCATGTCTGACACTTTGTTTACTTTCAGGAATTATCCTACATGATGTGCGACTACATTACCAGCTGCAGCAGCCGTCAGCCTCTCATACTTAATAACTGTTTGTAATTCTTCTAATGCTGAAATGTGGACTTTAATATTAATGAAGGTTTTGCCATGACAATTTATGGTTAATTGTGGGAATGAAGTGGGTGGGTGTTGGTCACTGTGTGAACATTCTTAAGGTTATTGTGATTCATTAAGGAAAAATTCTGTCTAAAAAAATGGATCGTACTCACGGTTTTATAAATCCAGGTTCATTAGTGAAGTTTGGAGGTGAATCTTTGGACCAGTCACTCTCTATAGACACACAGCTGGATGCTGCGGACTCTGCTCTCTGTCTGTGGAAACAGAAATATATTTCATCATTAATACTTGTAAAGATATTATGATATTGATATTAAATATCATGTTGTTGTTGGATGAATTTGCACAAACGAAACAGTCTGTCCTGTGATTCTTATCGTCGATCCTTTCTTTACTGTACTGCGTTTCTTAACTGCATTTAGCCTGCTAGTGTTGCTCTCCTTTATGAATTTCGGGCTCTGCTGTGCAGCATTTGTTTCATATGCCGGTGAAAATCTGAATGTGAATATGAATGTTTGTGTTCACAGATGCAAGTAACTGTGAGTTGTGGTAAAATAATGTTGATGTAGTCGGTCTTTCTTGTTATCAAAAGTTCAGCGTACAAAGCATTCAGGTAGCAGCTTCTCACGTTCATCACGTTCACCTGTTAAAATTACAAACATGGCTGGCAGCAGGTCATATCAGCTGTAAATAACTAATTTTAATTCAGTGAGAAAGTTGATGGTAGGTCAAAGTTGAACTTGTCTGTTGTCTGGTCAACATCTGCTGTAAAAAATCTGCACTCTGTAACACAACTGTACAATCAAAGTGTAACTCCAACAGAGTTTTTTTTCCTACCTGATTGTGTTACGTCAGTTTCAGGAGTCACACTATTACAGTTAGACTTTGATTCATTTCAGATCAATAATTTCAGCTAACAGTTTTGAACTTTGTCCACTATTTGGACAAAGTAGCTAGAGAAAAGTCCCGTGTGTCAGATTCAGCACCTACAGCTGTTACTTCAGTGGGTCAGACACAGTATTCCATCAACATTTAGGTAAGTGTCGGTTCAGCCTCAGCATCAACACAATTTTAAACTCTGATCTGGGCCAAAAATCAATTTAACAAGACATCTGTAAATTAAGAAACAAAACTCATGAAATTTTGTAAAGGAACCACGTTGTTGGCTACATTATTAAACAATATTATAAAACACTAAATCATCTTCTAGTCAGTTTACATCAGAGAAAGTCTCTTACTTTGTGTCTGAGGGTCCAGGTCCATTACTGAAGTCTGGAGGTTTTCCTTTAGACCAGTCACTCTTCATAGACAGACAGCTGGACACAACAGACTCTGATATGCCCTCCAAATCCCTCGTCATCTTAACCAGAAACACGGGAGAAAATCACACAATATTATAAAGATAGCACTCTACCTGTAAGTTCTTCAGTTTAATCAAAATCATGTTAATTTTCTTGCCAACATCATGATTAACTGTGACTGTTCAAAATCCAGCAGCCAGACTTCAGACAGACGCTGTCTAGTTCTTCATGGTGGCTGCTCTCCTGGGCACATTGAAATGTTGAGGTACTTTACTTGGGTCCATATTGAAACCCAGGAAGACGATTTTCAACAAACACAACATCCCTGTGTTTTCTAAACCCAAGAACACGCTAAGACAGATACTGACATTTGGATCAACGCCTCTGTTCAAGACTCAGCAGTTTACCTATATTTGAGGGATAAGAGGACAACAATGGACATATTTTGGATCGGGAGGACAGATGGTACGACAGAGGTTTGAAACAAGCATTTACACCAAAGTAGAGAGGCCATCTCTCAACGTTAGAGGGCGTCTGTGACACCTCGTTATCTCCCACCTACAACGCTGTCCTTTCATCTCTTCCCAGGAGACTGAACAAACTGAAACCTCTTGTGACAATGTCAATGAAGGTCGTTCACATTTCACGTGACTCTGACGACCCTAATGACGGTCGTACAACCGGCAGGAGCACTAACAAAGCAAGTGATATCCTTCACCTTGATAACGTCGCTACAGAGGTTTAAAAGCCAGCCAGTCAAAAATGAAGAAGACTTTCGGATGACAGACAAAATGTCTGAGTATTTTCAACAAAGTCCAGTTGCCCTTGATTTTAACCTTCCTTGAATAACTATGACCTGGATTTTATTTTACCTGAGTATTTCCATTTCTACATAAGAGAGGCAAACTACATGTATTTGACAACTTTAATTATTACTTTGCTGGAAAGAATTGTTACAATATAAGATTAAAATAACAAGATATGATATTTGGATGATTATGAGTTAAACTACCCCACAGTATACAAACTAATTAAAACAACCTCCACAACAACTTAATGCATCAATAATTATAAAACATAATTCTGAAATCTGCAATAATCAGTACTTTAACTTATACAGTATTTAGGCATTTGTGCCTAAAAATTAATGCGTATTGAAAAAATTATTTATGAGCACAGTGTGTGAGTAAAGATTAGAACCAACCATAACCTTAAATAAAGGAACATCCTCTTGAGAGCAACACTCTCCCTCTGTTCTTTTTTACATCTGTTTTACTAACGTTATTGTTATAAATACTGTCCAGTAATCTTGTTAACGTTAAGTGTGGCGTGCGTTGTGTGGGTGCTGCTAGTTTGTCGTGTATAATACCATGGGTCAACTACTCGCAATGCACCAATCACTACAGAGTTTCCTCTGATGACTGATCAGTGTTGAATTTGATGGCAGTCCTTTTACTTTTAATAGTATTTTACCCTTAAAATTAGGGTATGTAATTTATTTCAGAAGCATTTTTGATAACATTCTCTTCACACCAAGACAGTAATCAATCAATCAAATGGTCTGACACAAAAATAAAAATAATCTGTTATCTGTGGCAGGACTTTAATATTGTAGTGTGTAATACAATATAATGAATAATTGTTAGCTACAGTAAATATCAGAAATAAAGGACAGGATGGAGGGAATGAAAACATCAGGAGGAAAAGGACTGAAGGGCAAACTGGAGTGTGGTGGAAGCAGACAAGGCAGCGAGGGTCTAGTCAGCTTTCTAAAGAAGACAGGACTGATTTAGGGAACACTGGACACTGCAGGAGTTAACTATGTCCAGATGATCGAAGTAATGCAACAACGAAGGACGCAGAGCTGCTGTTAAACCTCAAAGAAGAAGAAGTACTAGCCAATCAGAGGCCGGAATGGTAATAAAAATAACGCGGGAGAGGGGGATCCCTCCCATAGACATATATAGAGGTATGTATATTATGTCTATGATCCCTCCGGCCTGAGCTTCTCACATGTTTTTCCCGGTAAAGTGTTGGGGGAGTTTTTCCTTATCTGAATCGAGACTGTAAAGCCCTTTGAATCGTGATAATGGGTCATATGAATGTAACAGACTTAACTTGATTTGTCTCAGTTGGCGCGCAAATGTTGCCAACCCAGACACAACTTCCTCATCTTACTACAAATGTTTTTTTCGGTAAATCTGTTTAGTGTGTTCACAGATGAAATCAAACAAACAACTGCGCGACTACAGGGCACAAGGAGCCTCAACTACAACCTCTGACAATACAATAATAATGAGATTAATGTCAAAACTTACGCTGCGTCACGAGAGTTCCTCCAACTGTAAAGACACTCACACTTCCTGCCAAACTTCAGAATAAAAGCGTCACCTCATATCGAAAGGAACAGACCTGAAAAAAACATCATCTTTTGACATCATTATTATTTTGTTTTTGTGGGTAATAATACGTAACAGTCTTACTCACGTATATATACAGTATAAACGTATATATACGTTTTGACCACCACTGTCACAGTGATGGTCAACACTTTATATTTATGAAGCAGGAAGCCCTTGAAACAGCCAACCATACTTTTCAGTGGTGGGTTGTGGTGTTTTCTGATAGCAATCTTTAATGTGTGATTTATGTTAGGGTGTATGACAAATTACATTACACATTAAGTCTAGTATCGAATTAATGTATCCTTTCCCTTTATTTTGAAGGTACAGTATTTATTGTCGACTGCTTCCGCCCAAATACTATTGGCTGAAATGTTTACTGTGAGGACCACAGGCTGCCTGTAGATCCATGTCCTATGAACCTTTTCTTTCGTTATTCTCTGATACTACTACTAATAATAACAGAGATGGTCTTTAAAATCTTACGGAGAAATGAATCATAATTTTTAGTATATTCCTTTTTTGTTGTGTACATGGTTTTCAGCCTGTTTTATGCATTGATTGAGTTAAGGGACAAGGCCACTTTTAGAAATACTCAGGCTCTAAATCCCTCCAGTGTAACCTGGCCTGCCTGAAAAAAAATGTTGCTTTAAAGACTTCTCCAGGTTGCTAGGAATATAATTTGGGGTGGGGAAATATTAAATTGCTCCAACACGCCTTTTTAGTCTAAAATCAGCCATATTAAAAGATACTGACTATAAAGAATATTATCAGCCTTGTAAAGCACACCAGGTGCAATTTACTTGTAAATGTAGAATTATATAGGGTCATCTGGGTGAGCAGGCGAATGAGTGTAACTGGGACCAAAGGGCACAAGAGCCCTCTGTCACAGAACTGAAACCGGGCCCTGCCGCAGGCCAGCAAGCCGCTGCCTGGCTTGATCTTCCTGCACACTACGCTCTAGTGCCTGCTGAGCCGCTGGTCCAAACATCTGACCCGGCACCACAGGAATGGAACAGAGGGTGGGACAACAAACCTCTCACATAGGGGACTGCGCCAGCCAGACCTGGCAGCGTGCCAGTAAACATGAAGACAAAGGTCTGAAGAGATACATCACTAAGAGTCTGGACAGAGGATCCCGCACCAGACTCCTGCAGGGTCTGAGACAGAGCCAGGATGAGGTGAGAAAAGAAATTACCAATATGCCCCATCCATGCAGCTATGTTATAACTCCTGGCGAGGAGATTATCAGTCAATCTACACTGAAGATGGGGCAGCGTGGATCCTCTCTGAGGGCCTTATCTGGTGACACTATCAATGAGGCGATAGAAGGCTCATACGGTCCAAACCATAGTTACCTGCGTCCTGCATGGCAGCCAAGTTCCTGCAATCCCTTGTGTGATGAGAGAACAACTTGGGGTCTGACCAGCACCCCAAGTTAGTTGTCTTCAATATACAGTGGGTACGTAAAGTATTCAGACCCCTTTAAATTTTTCACTCTTTGTTTCATTGCAGCCATTTTCCAAAAATCAAAAAAGTTCATTTTATTTCTCAGTAATGTTCACTCAGCACCCCATCTTGACAGAAAAAAACAGAAATGTAGAAATTTTTGCAAATTTATTAAAAAAGAAAAACTGAAATATCACATGGTCATAAGTATTCAGACCCTTTGCTGTGACACTCATATTTAACTCAGGTGCTGTCTATTTCTTCTGATCATCCTTGAGATGGTTCTACACCTTCATTTGAGTTCTTCTTTGGTGCAAACATTATAATAACAGCAGGCTTCTTCTTTGTGCACAGGATCGTTCCTCATCTGCCTGACTGGTTGTGAGACTGCTAATCCTGTCCTGTTCCAGCCTGCACACGCCATTCACCGTCGCTCCTCCACCCCCAGTCACCTTCTGCAAATAAACCTTCTGTCTCAAAACCACATTTTTACCAGGGCCGTGAACGCAACAGTGCGCCGCCGGGCCGCCTGGAAGTGACGTTGGCTAGAGCTAAGGAAGCGTCTTACCGGCCGGTGGCGGTGGCGTCTGGTTGGAAG
>JALXJV020000011.1:4224785-4246381 GCA_024633595.2 Lepomis macrochirus | reverse complement strand
GTTTTCCAACAAATCTGTCCAGGACGAATGCACTCTGAGAAGCAGTGAAACACCGTCTCTGTCTCTCACTGCAAAAGGGACATTTGTCTTCTACAGCAGCGTTAATAACAGAGATGAGCGAGTTCAGCGCTACTAGCGCCATGAAGGATTCTCCTCTGCAGGTCTGCATCTTTCTTTGTACAAAGACCTCCAGGCTGCTTTAAAGTCAGGATCTAAGTCCAGAAAAACCCTCCACGGGACGTCACTACGTCCACTCAGTGTTCTCTGATTCACAGTTTGCACCATCAGTTTATAGAGAGTCTTTCCTGAGGCGTCCCCCAAAGAAGCACCTACAGGGTCCACAGGCTCAAGTAGAAAACCAGAACAGTTCTTAAAACCAGGACAAAGCCTGATGGCAGGATCCAGATCAGTGTTCCATCAGAAAAGTCCGTTAAAAGAGAGCACTCACGCTCTGTCAGCTTCTGTTTCCAGTGTTTCAGTAGCTGACTTGGGACTCGTGTAGACCTTAATCCAAGCCCATCAGCTAGTCCAACAGGGTCGTCCAACCGAGGCCCAGCTAGCTCCACCACCTTCCTTCCTCAGAGTAGAAACCCCTGCAGTGTGAAGCCGTCTGGATAGCGTAGGTCCCCCCCAGTTAGGACAATCCAACAGTCCTCCAAACAGCACAGGCTCTTGTAGGAGCCAGTACAGAGAGTCAGCCTGCTGCTGCCTCTGCTTCCTCAGCAAAGTCCACACTGAGAAAACACTCCTGGAAAAAAGCTGGTAGAGATGATGTGCTCAACTTTTACAGTCTGTCAGAAACAGATAGATCCATCCGTAGACCACTCAAACCGCTGCAGGATGCAGCAGGATAAAGGTCTCCAGACCAGGGGCCTCATGTAGAAGCGCTGCCTACGCACATAAAGGTTACGGACGCTGGTTTTCACGCAGCGATGGGATGTATAAAAATTAGCGTGGCGTGAGAATGAGCGGACCCTCCGCAAACTTTTGTCTGGCTCTGTCAGTGAACTCCAAAGTGCCAAACTCACCAAATGGTTCAAAATAGCTCTTAAAAATAATCCACTCCAGTTACTGTGCAGATGTCAATGAAGCAGCCAATCAGAAACCTGATTATGTCCGTTAATACACAATAAAAGTTTGATCTTGTCTGTAGTGGTTTAATATCAAAATAAAAGTGAATGTGAGAGGAATAGATAATAATGGCTCTCACATATTTAATTTCACTTCATATCACACGTTATCACTTTATCATTTAAACATTCAAAGCAGCAGTTTGATTTGTGCTGCTGCTAGTGAGCCAGAACTATTCCATACTGCACCTTTCAAGTGGAAAAGAAAGAAAAGAAGCCAAATTAGTGCCAAATCTTAAATCAATGTCCGCTAAATATTTCATCAGCCCCCCGGAGCGCAGCGGTCAGGTGGCAGGATTCCGGCTCGCCTTTGCCCGATATTAGACGTGAATTTAGCAGCTGAGTCCTTTTCAGACTCGGCTAACTGATGGAATCATCACAAAAATCCAAGATAACATCAAACAGCATTAAAGAATTGCAGAAGAGAGCGTCAGTAGTTTTGAATCATATCCTCTGTGTTAGTTTTCACTTTAGTTTCCGTGTGTAAACACGCTGCAGTGAACAGACTGTGCTGTCAGGCACAGAAGCGCACTGAGACGCCAGCGGCGTCACAAACAGATCTGCCTTCTCACCTCGACTCACCCGGCACATCTTCACCACCTGCACATATGGACTGTGTTTATGTGTTTCTGTTCTTTTATTGAACTTCCTTGCAGCGAGCAACGTACAGACCAACGGAAGAGCTGAACAGAAATTTACAGACAGAAAATAAGACAATGCATTAGCTTAACACAGAACCGGAAAGTTAGCAGTTTTCACTAAATCCACTCAAATGTACTCAGACACAAACTATAGCAGTAAACAGACCTTGTAGCCGCTCTGGACTGCTGCTAAAGTACCTTTATCTTCCTCTCCCGTTCATTTTAACACTTCTCCTTCTCTTTTCTCTCTAGGTGCCGTTACAGCTTCAATACTATTTTACCTCTTGTTAATTTCCCTTTCTTACATGTGTGTAGTGTCCTTTCAAAATAAACTTTCATTTAAACAGGAAACATGAAATAAAGACAAAGCGTTACAGGAAACATTTAAACCTTATTCTATTAGAAATCTTTCTAACCAGCGGGAGAACGGGAGTCAAAGTGTCATGAATAACTACACCTGTTTCGACCACATCACTAACTTTGGCCGTGCTGTCCAAAAAATATAACAATGGCTCCATTCATGCAGGAGGCAGACTTCAGGCTACCGCAGCCCACCAGCTCTCCAACCGCTGAACTGGCCTCCTCTACAGAGCTGTGCTGCCGGGTTGGAGTCCTACTGGTTTTGGTTGCCATCGCAGCGTGCGTGTTGTGCGCAGCAGCTGCGGACTGCCTCCATCTCCATTCGTCACACATTCACAAACATGTTCCTGGCGAGTTTCAAATCGCATCTTTAACCTCATGATATAAGTGAGCTCTACATCAGAGTCACATAGGAAAAAAGAAATGAAAGAAAATAGACTTTTTACAAAATCGCATCAAGCTGGATTCAAACTCACCTGAGCAAAAGGTAACACCTTCTCCCAGCTCTTCACATTATCTGCGAGCTGACCGACCAATCACACGTATTGATGAAGCAGTCATCATCCAGGTAACACTTTGTTTGGGCTGATCTAAAACAGCTGGTTACCTTGCTCCATCTGAGGGGGGCGTTTGTTGGTTGGAAATTCTAAGGCAAGTTTACACCAAAGATTCACAACAATACAACTTTAAACTTTAAACTACTTGCAAAAAACTGTGGTCTGCAACATTAAAACCTCCCAGTTAGTCCACTGCGACTGGACGAGACTGTATTTTTTCTCCATCAGCTACTTGTGGTGCAGCTTCGTGCTGCCTTCATGGAAACGGGAAGTCAGTATCATCTGTAAATTTTTGCCCACATGGCGTTTACTGTGTAAACTCTGGAAACTGAGCTCTTTTTCTCGGTGGAAAAGTGTTTATTTCTCTGAGGAAACACCGTGAACGTCTTGTTATCGCAGTGGTTACACATTTACAAGAGGGATATTCTGCTGTCGGACTCACCCTGAAAGCAAATTCGCTGCGAGCGACACCAGCAACTGTTGCCCACTGTCCTCACGCTGTGAGTTGCAAACACTTTGTGCCAAAGCGGACATTTAGGTATTTTCATTCAGCTATAAAAGATGTAACTGAAGCCCTGACTTGTTCTGTTGGGGATTGTTAGCGGCACTTTATCAGAGGTGCTGAAGTTAAGCTGTGTTGAATTATTCGTGAGCTTTCTGTGTGATCACAGGTGTTGATTCAGTTTTGTCTGTCGGTGAGGGGATACTTCGAGTGAATCAGTAACATAATGCAGGGCATGTAGTAAAATATTATGAATTCTCTTTAAATGACGTTAGTCTCCTATTACGACTTTTTTTTCTTTAAATGTCGGAGAACACAGAGATGTGGGAGAGATTCTGAATGTGCAGAAAGTCTTGAACATGAGCAGATAAGTTACAGTGTCTCTCATACCTTCATTTATTTGTGGTGGCCCGACACAATATCAACGCTGACTGCAACATGGATTTTCGTTTTTTTTTTTTTTTTACCAGACCTATTTGAAATCGTGTTTGACTGTAGAGCTGCAGGCAGCGCACATCCTCTCGCTCGTCCCTCTCTCTCTCATGAACACAGGTGCACAACGCAGTCAATCTGGGAGACGCAGCTAATAGAAATTATTAGCAAGGAGAGCTGAGTTAATGTTAGAGCTGGGTTTTTTGAGGCTAGCATGCTGTACAGCTGTGCCACAGTTACACTGTCATTCTGTGGGAAACACTGAGTTATGATATGATTAACAGTTATTAACAGATGAGCTAATAAAGTCCAGTCAGTAACTTCATAAAAAGGATTCATTTATCTCTGAGATGAAAAGGAGCCACAAACACATTTAAACAGGTTACTTCCCCACAAAAGACACAAAACAGGAGGGAAGACTTAAACATGTGTGTTGACTCAGCAGGGATATTAAATAAGTTGATCTACAGGAGAAAATATTTAAAAGCACTAAAGAAAGCCTGAGAGCCTCACTACATTATATTCTGTTAGAATTATATATTTTGCCAGATGAATAATATAATAAATAATATATAAATAAGACATTTCCACCATAAATTGGAGCAGAAATTTTCACCAGAATGCAGGAAATTAAGTGTTTGATGCTCAAAATGTTCTGGGGGAGGACCCCCATACCCCCCCACTTATTAAGAGTCCGTCCAAAAAAACAGCATCAGGCTTCAAACACAGTTTCTGGGAGGAACATTCACTTATTAGTTAAATATAATTACTTTTCACATGGCTTTTTGTTACCTGGGAAAGTAATTAATATGTTGTTTGTCATTTAGTTATGTGTTTTTTCATGTTTTTAATAACAACAGTAACAATAAAAAAATATATTCAGGGCAAATAATCAACATCTTTTTTGATGAGGGGCGGTGAGTGATCTGGATAATGGATAGGGCGGCGCTGGCCCAAAAAAGGTTAAGAACCACTGCTTTAAACAGTGATAATCTGACTCTGACAACACTGTTTAAACATTAATTTGATGTTTCTGGTTATATTAAGCTTTTAAATGTGGAGCTCAACACTACTAGCTTCCAGTGCCTCAGAGAGTGGCAGCATGACACAGCAGCTCCCTCGCCTCTTTTTATCTTTTATATATTTCTATTGAACTTACATTATAACTAGGGATGAGCTGAGTACAGCATTATCTGTATCTGTTAACCATATGAATTATCGGCTTGGCACGGAAGTGGGCGGGGTTTAACCCGGAAGTGGGTTGGGTTGTCTTGAAATGGGCGGGCTTTTACGGTATGTTATTTTAAGCATGCAATTGATATGGGTTAATCAGAAATTGTACAAGAGAACAATAGTTTTCATACTCAACATGACTTTCTTTTTTTAACTTTAAATTATTTTATGAATGGCTAACCTGCTCCGAGCATGGGTTTTCAGTAACACGAAGGTGGTTCACTTCTTACCGGGGTAGATCTCCATGGCAACTTAAGCTGAACCGCTAACCTGCTCCGAGCAGGTTATGTTCCAGAAAAGAGATTAACTCTGTGAAAACGCTGCCTACTGACCAATCAGCTCTCTGGAAAATGACATCACCATGTGTAGGAAATCCCACAGACTGTTTTAGCCAATAGGCTGCTTTCTGTTTGCAGTGGTGATGTGGAGAAACTCTTGACTATGGCGATCCTACAGAGACTGATTCAAAGCCTCAGGCTAATGTTGCCTACAGGTTTTTACAGTACAGCAGGATCAGCCTACTTACTGCCTTTAAATGTCTTTAAGATTTTTATTTGCTCCCAGTCAGTTTCACACAGCCTGACGCAGCCGTTAAATAAATGGATTTTATTTTTCTTATGTGAGGCTGAATATGATGAACAGTTTGGTATTGAAATAATAAATTTCAATATGAACGTAGTCTTTTTATTTAGGTTAGTATAGCTTTCTTAGGCCGACTACAGAGACTGTAGTCATGTTCAGATCCCACCTTTTGCGATGTGGGCGCTAAAGGTGGGACGGTGAGTTTTCAGCAGAATGCGGTGAAAATGCCAGAAAAAGTCTGCATCATTTCAGCACAGTGGACTCCTCCCCTGTCCACAGATACATGACGATACATTACGGAGATAAACAAAGGTATCGGAATGTATTTCCTGGTTAGCGGTCATTGGATCCTGAAGCCTGCGACACATCTGGGACTGTCACCAGTTAATTTAGCCACCAGTTAAACTGTCACACCGGGTCCCACTCCTGAAACTCTGCTGATAAGCACCACTTAACGTCTGAGTGAGAAAATGGCTCACACTAATGTTACAGTCTGTTGTTACAGTATGTGACTGTTGCAGTTTCTCCAGTATTGAAATAAATCCATGTCAGAACTATTTCAAGTTTAAATTCAAGAACTTAGTAAAAACCCTGATTCTCCAGTTTAGGAAAGGGTTGACATACAGCGATTAAATTCATCTGTGTCACAGCAGTCCGGCTTTTCATTTGAGCTGCAGTATTTTTCTGATTCAGTCTCTGACACATAGGGTCTGTTATCATTATTAATATCATAACACCGCAGTGATGTGCAGGGCTCAGCGTTAAACTTTTTCTGCAACTGAGGGCCCCTGAGGGCCAGTGGGTTTGAAACTTACTGGCCCAAAGACAGTTTTCACCGTCCCTCCTTCCAAAAGTTATTTATCAGTGTTACAACCAAAGCAAAGGCTTATAAATACTGTTACCATGTTTAATCCTTTATTAAATACATCCTGAATATAAAAAACTAAATTAAAATATAGGCTGATCACAGTGAAAATTATAAAAAAATAAAAATGTTAACAAAACAATTTAGTTTGAAAACAAAACATACTAACAGACTCAAACATGGCGTGCTCTCTTTCCTGCTGACATTTAATAAAAAAACTGTACACAGAGCAGCAGATACAAGTCAGCCTCTATCCTGATTGACAGGTTCAGCCATGGTAGCAACCTGTCAATCACAAGGTAATCCGCTCTAAAGCATACGCTGCATTCTGCTCTATTTCCCCTAAATAGGACCATAATTTACTAAATGAACATCATGCTGTGTTGAAGAAGACTTTAAACTAGCGTACTGAGACCATAAACTCATTATGAAAGTGTTATACTGAGGGAATAAATCAGCTGAGAAGCAGAAACATTTTAACATTATTTCTAATGGAACCAGACTTCTTTCTGAAACCAGCAGACTCGCCCCCTGCTGGCCGTTAGAGAGAATGCAGGTTTAAGTTAATCTGCATGGTTTCACTTTACTTTGCTGCTTGATTGAGATCAGAGAAATAACTTTTGAAAACCACTCGTCACGTCACTACAACTCTTGATTGGCCAACGGTGCAGCCATGAGCTGCAAAACAACTGCAGGGTGTCGAAGTTTCTAATGCGTGATTTTTTTGTGTTTGTTTTTTTAATAGGCCTACTAATGTTTTGTTTCAACGGGCCAGTGAGTTCTTAGTTCAGCTGTCCCGACGTTACTTTTACATCTGAGCGCCGTTATTGTCGAGCCCTGGATGTGGAAAACGACTCTTAACTACTATTATCATTATTCTAATGCTTTATGAGTCTCTTGTTCAGGATGACTGAATAAAAAATTGAATTATTATTGAGACAGGTTTTGATATTTATTTTAATTGTAATACAAAAAATAATCTCTAGAATAACAAATAAATTAGTTGTTAGATTAATCAGTTTTAATTGTTAGGTGCATCCCTATCATGGTAACAGATCAGACACGATACTTCAAACAGCTGCATTTGGAAATATGTTTTACACTCTGTGTGTGTTTGAGGTGCTTTGTATAAACTTATAACTTCCTGTGAAACACTGTACTCTAAAGGATTTGTATAAAAGGACATTTTTCCTGAAAATGTGATTAACTTCTTTTAATTTTTATATATACGTGTGTGTAACTTGTAACAAAAATGATAAACATTGGATTTAATGTCACAGCAAATTTAGGATAGAACAAGTTTCCTTAATAACATCAATCCAGTTTGAGTTCAGACTAAATTCGGAAAGTGTTCAGACTGACAAAAAAAAAAGAGTTGTTGTGTTTTGTGCTCAGACAAAACCAGAAAACAAGAGAACTGAGGGAAATTTGAAACTTCTGTTATGGATTAAATTTGGACAAGAGCAAAATACACAAACTGACCTCAGAGTCTCCAGTCTGCAGTGTGGACTCTCCAGTCCAGCAGAGCTTCACTCCTGAATCCAGCAGGTCGTTCTCACTCAGGTCCAGCTCTCTCAGATGGGAGGGGTCGGACTTCAGAGCTGAGGCCACGACTTCACAGTGAGTCTCTGAGAGTCCACAGCCAGAAAGTCTGTGATGACAGAGAATATAAAACTTAAAGTATAATAAAATCTGACACTTTGTTCTAAAAACAGACTCAGTTCATTTTGCATCACAAAGCACATTAACATGAGCGGCTGCAGCTCAGCTGCTCAGCCATTGATCACAAGGTTTGTGGTTTGAAACTTGAGCTCCTCCTGTCCACATGTCAAAGTGTCAACATAATGAAGCACATTAGTACTGATTTGTACAAAAGTGTCTGACTGTAATGTGAACATGTCATATTGTGACACATGAACAGACATTTGTTGGAACTAAACAATGTAAAGTGGCACCTTTTATTTAATGAGGATGGAGAGGGGGATGTTCTGTTCGCTCTTCAAGAGGGAGGATGGCCTCCCCTCACATCCTCTCAAATCAAACAATAATTAGAGATATTGTATAAACTGTGAAAATGGACAGAACAGTCCTTCATATGAAAAAGCTCAGAAACTGCAGAGAAAAAATAGAACAACAATTACTGCATGAAAGCTATAATGAAAAACCTCCAAGTGGCGTTAGCTCCAGCAGATCACAGATACGACATGTCTGTGTGTCTGCATAGAAGAACAAGAAACAGACACAGTATAGAAACAGAGTGCAGACACTGGATCAGTGGGAAAATAAAAAGACTGCTGTGATAAAATGATGACTGTCAAAACATTTTCAGCACAAACTCTTAATCCTCAAGTTTTCCTGCTGGATTTGTATCAAGCCTCCATCACCCAAAGAAAGATAGAAGATGATAGAAGATACTTGTGTCACTAACTTGATGGATAGAAACACAGAAATGATGTTTGGAGACATTTGGAGTTTAACACATGTAGAATTATTTCAATACAAAGGAGAAGCAGCGTTCAGTTATTATGCTCCGTATATCTGGAACAAACTCCCAGATAACTGCAGGTCTGCTGAAACAGTCAGTTCTTTTAAATCAAGACTGAAGACCTTTCTTTTTACCACTGCTTTTAATTAAGATTTTTCTTTTTATCGATAACTTACACTGCACCGTATCTTTTACTGTACTGTTTTCTTTTTCTTTGTTTTTAGCTTTTTACACTGTAACTTTTATCATATTTTACTTTTATGTTCTACGTAAGCACTTTGAATTGCCTCGTTGTTGAAATGTGCTATACAAATAAACTTGCCTTGCCTTGCCTATAAGCAGCTTTAATACTAGTTTAGGAAACTTTTATAGTGTGGAGGTTTTATATTGAGCGTGTGTGTAAAGTGTGTATCTTTACTGTGATACTGATGCTTCAGCTTTACACTGTTGATAATCACATCTGGACTTACCGAGCCTTTCTGCAGTTCCTCACAGCTGGAATCAGTCTCCGTCGTCCCTCCTCTGATGTGTTGTACTTCTTCAGGTCCAACTGATCCAGAACCTCCTCTGACATCTGCAGCATGTAGGCCAGAGCTGAGCAGTGGATCTCAGAGAGTTTCTTCTCTGATCTGTTCTCTGACTTCAGGAACTCTTGGATCTCCTGATGTACTGAGTGGTCGTTCATCTCTGTCAGACAGTGGAAGATGTTGATGCTTCTGTCAGGAGAGATCTCATCACTGTTCATCTCCTTCAGGTTGTTGATGGCTCTCTGGATGATTTCTGGACTGTTGTCTGTCCAACCCAGCAGGTACTGTAAGAGACTCCGGTTGGATTCCAGAGAGAGGCCATGAAGGAAGCGAACAAACAGGTCCAGGTGGCCATTTTCACTGTTAAGTGACTTTTTCATGGCTGTAATTAGGAAAACATCCAGGGGTGAGTAAGTGTAGTCTTTCCCCAGGAAGTCCTTCAGTACCTCAGTGTTCCAGCTGGTGTAACAGTGGAACATGTAGACTGCAGAAAGAAACTCCTGAACGCTCAGATGAACAAAGCAGTAGACTGTTTTCTGGAAGATCACACTCTCTCTTTGAAGATCTCTGTACAAACTCCTGAGTACACCGAGGCCTCTGTGACATCAAGACCACACTGCTCCAGGTCTTCTTGGTAGAACATGATGTTTCCTTTCTCCAGCTGTTCAAACGCCAGCCTCCCCAGCTTCAGAAGAACCTTCCTGTCAGCCTCCGTCAGCTCCTGTGGACTCCGTCTCATGTCCCTCATCGTACTTCTGCTTCTTCCTCTTTATCTGAACCAGCAGGAAGTGTGAGTACAGGTCAGTCAGGGTCTTGGGCAGCTCTCCTCTCTGGTCTGTAGTCAACATGTGCTCCAGAACTGTAGCAGTGATCCAGCAGAAGACTGGGATGTGACACATGATGTGGAGGCTCCTGGAGGTCTTGATGTGTGAGATGATTCTGCTGGACAGCTCTTCATCACTGACTCTCCTCCTGAAGTACTCCTCCTTCTGAGCGTCAGTGAAGCCTCAGTACTTCTGTTACCCTGCCGGCCTTCGAAGGAGGGATCTGATTGGCCGCCGCTGGTCGGGAAGTTATCCAGGCGAGAGCGAGGGAAGCAGATTCCCCTGGATGAGGTTTGTCAGCAGCAGGTTGACTGATGACTTCTGTGTGACATCAGACACAACCTGATTGTTGTGGAAATCCAATGAAAGTCTGCTTTCATCCAGGCCGTCAAAGATGAACAACAGTTTACAGACAGCGAGCTTCTCTGCTGGGACCTTCTGTAATGTTGGATGGAAAACATGGAGCAGCGTGAGGAGACTGTGCTGCTCATCTTTGATCAAGTTCAGCTCCCTGAGCGAGAGCAGAACCAACAGACTGACATCTTGGTTTTCCGAGCCCTCTGCCCAGTCCAGAGTGAACTTCTGCACTGAGAAGGTTTTTCCAACGCCAGCGGCGCCGTTGGTCAGAACCACTCTGATGGGTCTCTGTTGGCCAGGTAAGGCTTTAAAGATGTCCTGGCACCTGATTGGAGTGTCATGGAGGGTCTTCTTCTTGGAAGCTGTCTCAAGCTGCCTCACCTCATGCTGGGTATTAACCTCTTCACTCTGTCCCTCTGTGATGTAGAGCTCAGTGTAGATCCTGTTGAGGAGGGTTCCACTTCCTGTTTCATCACTTCCTTCAGTCACACGTTCACATCTCCTCCTCAGACTGATCTTATGTTCATCTAAAACCTCCTGCAGACCACCTCTCACTAAAGAAGAGAAACAATGTGAGATAAAACAAAGAATATGTGCTGATTATTTTCATTACTAATATAAAAACCATCAATATCAGAATATCTGAAGAAGCAGACAGATGTCCAGTCTTACTTTGTACAGAGCTGCTCTGACTGGCTGTCTGCAGTCCAGCTCTGGTTCTGGATCTGTCTCCACACTGGGGACAGGAGGAGTGTCCTGATGAAGCAGACTGGTCCCAGTATGAGGTGATGCACCGTCTGCAGAACCAGTGTCCACAGCTGGTAGAGACTGGATCCTTCAGGACGTCCTGACACAAAGCACAGCAGGACGGCTGCTCCTCCACACTGTAAAAAAAAATCCAAATTCTATGAAAAATAACTTTTTTACATTACTTTTCTTTTTTTTTAAAGAGTTCATTTAATGATTTTTGGCTTCTTCTCTCTCCTTTATTGAGTTATATTTCTTTTTGTGCATGTAATAGGTTTGCAAAGTGAAAAAGCTCGAGGTCCAACCCGTCTCCCTCAGAAAACTTTGCTCTGAACTTCCTGAAAACGGCTCGTTTTTTAGTCCAACCTGTTTTTTCTGTTACCAGGTTATGTTATATTTTTGATGATGCTTTTGTTTTTTTATGTATGAAAGACTTAACTATGGCGTGTCGGTCCTGCAGGTGCTTTGCTCTTTTCTTCGCTCTGTACCGTCACTTTCATATGTGCTTGCATGTTTCCTTTGCCAGCATCCGATCACAAGTGACGAGTACCAGCTAATCACAGCTGGCAGGGAAAGAAACACGAGTCAAAGGAAGCAAATGAGAAAGTGCTGCGAGTAACAGGAGGTGGGCTGTGTGACTGCAGCAGTGTGTGTTTTCAGGATCGATACTGTGGAAAATGAATATTAAAGCTGTTTAAAACATTCAGAATCAATATGTATCAACACTAGAGTCCGCTAAAACCAATAACCAACCAGCTCCCAGCACAACACAGACTCCAACACAAACTGCACATGAGGCTAAAAACCAAAAACATAGTTTTATGTTATGAAGCCCTTCAGGACAAACAAGAATCAACTTTGGGTGAAAACACAGTCAACATCAGAAAGGCTGGAGTCACAGAGAGACCACCGCTTGTTGTGGACCCGACAAAACAGACACAGAGTTGGCTTTCATCCTGTTGGACAGGTGAACTAACATCACTGCAAAACATGTCAAATATATTGGGGTGATGTGCTTCAGCTCAAGTTAGATAACGTTAGAAACTGCTCTGCGTTAGCTAGCAAGCTAACGTTATTAGTTTACTGTGTGTCTATCAAGTGACCAATAACGAATTCTTTCAGAATTTGCATTAAAAAAAAAACATTATTGGATATTTCTTAGTCACTGTGCACACAAATGTGTAATTTGCACTTTCATGTGCTAAATTAAAAACATGTTTTACCACAAGCTGAAGTTATGGCTGTCAGTGCTACTTTGTGTTTGTTGTATTTTAAAAAAAATAAAAGGACATTTTGGTAAGATTTGCAGATCTCTTATCTAAGTAAGCAAAGCCAGAGGAGCCTTGATCCTCACCTGACAATGCCTTGGTAAACTTCATGTACTATGTGGTTTGTAATGGACTGTGGAACCTCACCACTAGATGTCAGTAGAACCTGCACACTAACCTTTAAAGACACTTTGCAGTGAGGAAAGTGAGCAAACTGTCCTGTTCACTCATCAGGCAAAGAGGACCAACTGTTGCAGCCAGCTAGCCTGTAACTCCTCATCATCATCATCTTCATCATTCTTCACTCACAGTTTACAACCAGGGATTTATGAGCAGGTAAGAACTAAGTTAAAACCACTGCATGTGCTGTTTTTTTTGGTAGTTTGCACTATTAAAGGTGGAAAAAGTTCTGACATGATTTATCTTATTATTATTATTATTATTATATATTCTCATTATTTTCTTTAGAACCTTACATTTTAACAGGGGTGTGGACACTTTTTCTGTCCACTGCAGCATGTAACAGCGGTGTCACAGGTCCAAGTTGTAATGGGAATTCCAAACATACTGCATGTAACCCTGGACTCAGGGAGACTCATCTGTGCTGTGTAAACGTAACAGTCAAAATATCTCTGTTCTCTGTGTTATCCAGACTTCAGGGGCGTGTCTCTGTGGGACGATATGATTGAACCTAAAACTGGATAAATAACAGGCTCACTGAGCTCTCCTCACTCATTCCAGCATACATGTACACGCGTATGTGTGTCGCTGTGAGTCCTTCTGCAGACTTGAATAAAACTCACAGAAAGTGTTTGCATAAGCTGTTTTTTGAAAACTTGAATTGCCATCGCAAAGTCCACACGGAGCCTTGTTTGTATGTCCTTCTGTTTCCTGTCACATGAAAACAATTCAAATCTTGTAAAAAGAGAAGTGGTCCAAATCTCCATGTGACCATTTTTCTGCCCTTTTCCATCCACTGCTAACTTTTCCATCAGTGCTGCCCGTGGATGTTTGTTCTTCACCTTTAGGAACAATATATGGTGGAGAGAATCTGAGCTCAAAGGTCCACTTACTAATGATTCAAAGCAAAGTGTTCATCAAGGTGAGCAAAGCTGAACTACAAATGCTTTTTTCACCACATGTTGCACAATTATGATCTGAAGTGATTCAAGATGCATCTGGTGGATCAGAACAGCTGATCTGAGGAAGAGCCAAACAGCTCAGTGTTTAGAGGACAAAGAGGAGAAAATGAAGGACACATTTGAAGCAGATTCTTTCAGATTCTGAATCCTTCTAAATCTTTACAGTGGCGTCAACGTGAGGGCAAAATATATGAAGATGTTCTTGAAGTGTAAATTCTGAAATGGAGGTTCTCAGGTGTTTTGCTCCAGAAATCAAATCAGATCCATCTTAGTTTGAAACAGTATCTGCACTAATAGTTCTGCATCAGGAATATAAATCTGTTAGCACAACATTTTGTCTTCATCCTCAATGCATCATCTTCCATCAGTCTCTTACTTTGGGTCTGAGGGTCCAGGTTCAGGACTGAAGTCTGGAGGATTAAGACCTTTGGACACGTCACTCTTCATAGACAGACAGCTGGATACTGAGGACTCTGCTCCGTCCTCCTCTTCCTCTGTCCTCTTCATCATCTTCTGGACTTCAGTCAGTCTGAGAGGTGAAACAGTGACACTGACTGTGAGCTCAGAACACAAGAATCAGGAAACAGGTTTGTTCAACAGTCTCAAGTCTGAGAGAACAGGAAGTAACACAGACACATTTTTAAATAACACCTTCCCAGCTCCCTTACTCTAATGGTGCTTTCAGACCAAACATGAAGAGAGCGTTTGGGGCAGTGAGTTTACATACAAAGTCAATGCAAAGACACATAGAGCCAGCGATTTCCTGTCAGGCTGAGCGAAGCAGCGATGGAATTCACGTGGAGTTGAATATTTTCAACTCAAGCGAAAAGAGCGTCGCGACGCTGAGTCGCGATAGCCTATCAGTGTTGAGATTGTCCATACGTCACCGAGGCTTCAGAGCGTTATGTGCAGAGGGCGGGCAGAGCGGGGGATTGAAAATCTGCAGGCCGGCTGACAGCTGCTAAACTTGGGGGAGAGGAGCAGGGAGCAGCGCTCCAACCTTCGGAGAAATAAACAACAGCAGTCGGTCGGATTCGGCTCTGACAGCTACGCCGTTTACTCGCAGGAGGAGCTCGGAGTTAACTGTTTTTATTAAATCAGCTTTTTACTTTAGTTTTGGGGATTTCAACGTTGATTTATCTTGACTGGATCTTTCTCAGCAGCTTCGTGCACATCCGTTTCCAGTGCTGTTGTTAGCGTCGTTAGCTCTGTCGGACTACGACTTCATACTTATATAAAAACCGGACAAAGCTAGACATTACTTGGAGAAAAGAAAGCGAGGAGGCTGAACTACCTGGTGAGTTCAGAAAACATGTGTCTGTAACTTTATTCCAGCTGTTATTGTACTTTACTGTGACCAAGTTAGCATAGCATAGCCCTGATCGATCGAACTCTGTTCAGAATACAAACATTTTATAAGTTGTTGTCCTGCTGTCTTGCTGACAGACCTGACAAAGCATGAATTCATATGTTTAACAAATCTGCATCGTGTTGTGGTTATTTCGGCATCAGTTTAATACATTTATTGCTATTTAATCACAGCAAAATGTTTCCTTTGGTTTCATACAGTTGTAGTAATGGCGAGTTGTGTTTATTCACCTCATCGCGTTAAAATCGCCTTCTCGCGTTGTGTGTGAACACTTGCAGCGAATGTACTCACGTGATGAAAGCGCTGCGAGGCGAAAAATCGCGTTTGGTCTGAAACCAGCATGATGGGTCAAACTAATTTTCTCCACAGGCCACATTAAGCATTTTGGTTCCCCTCAAAGGGCCAGTTGGAACTGTAAGACTGTATAAACATACTTCACTGCACAAACACTTCCTTAACATTTTGTAAAATAACTGTCTCTTTATTTGATTATTTAGCCCACATGTGTCAAACTGAAGGCCCGCGGGCCGCATCCGGCCCACCACGTCATTTTATGATTTTCTCGACATTTTTTACATCCACGAGCCACGTCTCTGTGCGTAACCGCCCGTGAGCTATTGTTTACATCACCACAGCCAATTACAATCACTTTTAGATGTGGGCACATCAAGAATGCTGCATGCTTATTGGCTTATTGGCTCATTGGCGTTAACAAGAACCTTTAGGCATCGAACTTTGGTACCGAAAGACATTTTTTCATACTCTGTGGTATTAAAGCAATTCGATTGATTGCCTAAAAAGTATTGAACTTCGATACCCAGGCCTACTAATAAGACAGCTAGCTGCATGGCTAACTAGCAGAAGCTAGTTAGCAGTAGTTGTGTCTGAATTAACTGCTAACACCAAGTAAAGCTATCTGTCCGTCAGGAAACTGCGTAAACCAGCAGAAGCTGAGGCAGAGCAGCGGAGGACATCAGAGACCAGACAAGATTTTGTCCATAAAACTGATCCAGGTTCAGTAAAACCAGAGAATAAAGTTGGTTTTTGTGAAGCCTAGTCTTTCATAGCCAGCCCCATCTCTACACATCCATTCAGCTTTGTGCCAGCTACTTCCTGCCCTCGGGAGGCTTCCTGAAGCTGGCCAATCAGAAGAAAGTGGGCTTTTAGGGAAGGAGACCTTAAAGAAACAGGAGCTAAACCAGAGTGTTCAGACAGGCGGTGAAAAGAGGAGCTGAACCAACGAACAGTGTGAGGAAGATAATGTGTTTAAACATTTAAACATAATCTAGTAGAAAGACCCCCAAAAAAAAGTGGTGAAAATGCTGAAAATTATTATAATATGGGACCTTTAAATCTGGTTTTCTTTGGTTACTGTAGCTTTAATTTGCATTATTGTTTTCTTGGGATTCTGTAGGTGTAACGTCTTTTCCTGGTTATTGTATGGTTAATGTGTTTTATCCAGGAAATTGCATCTTTGTGTCCAGATTTGGACCAAACTCATTCATCAGATCCATCTTATGCGGGCTTACACCAAAGGATTTTCACAGTCCCAGACTAAAGACCGGCAGTCTTTAGGAATCTTTACTGAAGTCTTGGCGCTCCGATCGTCTCAATGCGTTAAATGTGAGGTGATAATCTGTAGTCGGCCCGATTTATGCCAGTCTTTTTCTAGTCTTTCATATCAAACATGTTTGATATTATCGCAAGAATCCTAAGCGTAGTCCTAGTGACGTAAAACAATCAACAACCAATAATTCTCAGAGCCCATACAAGTCTGAAATGCCAAACTACCTGAGCACATACAGTCCACAGTAATTGACAGAACAGGGAAAAATCAGGTGGATCCGTTACACTTTCACGGAGTTATATGAAAGAAGCTGTTTTTAACCACGTAAAGTAAATTCACTCTTTTTTTTGAATGACGAGTTGTGTTTATTTTTTCCATGTGTCATCGTCATGATCACATGAAAGATTAGTTAGTACTTTAGCACATCCTGAAGTTTTAAATGTCAAAGTTTTACAGTTTAGAAGCTGGTGAAGTTTAAGCGTCAGGAGTCACTGTCGGGACGATTGAAACAGCTGTTTCATTAGGTCCCGACACGCAGCCATTCTTTAGATACGGCGGGAGGGGGGGCAGAGTCCACCAGGCTGCAGGCTGGACCACCAGGATGCTCACAGCCAAATAACAGGGTCCATTTTTGTTAAATCAAAAGCTAAAATAATCTAGTTGTAGTCTTGTAAATAGTGTCACTACAAGATTCAGTGTTTGTAAAATCTTTAGTCTGAGACTAAAAACTGTGAACCCACAGTCTTTAGATGTGAGCTGATAATCTTATAAAGTCTTTTCTAAATCTTTTCAAAATCCTTTGGTGTAAGCCCAGCATAAGTTTGAAACAATATCTGCACTAATAGTTCTGCATCAGGAATATAAATCTGTTAGCACAACATTTTGTCTTCATCCTCAATGCATCATCTTCATCAGCTCAGTTTACAGTAAAAACAGTCTCTTACTTTGGATCTGAGGGTCCAGGTTCAGGACTGAAGTCTGGAGGATTAAGACCTTTGGACACGTCACTCTTCATAGACAGACAGCTGGATACTGAGGACTCTGCTCCGTCCTCCTCTTCCTCTGTCCTCTTCATCATCTTCTGGACTTCAGTCAGTCTGAGAGGTGAAACAGTGACACTGACTGTGAGCTCAGAACACAAGAATCAGGAAACAGGTTTGTTCAACAGTCTCAAGTCTGAGAGAACAGGAAGTAACACAGACACATTTTTAAATAACACCTTCCCAGCTCCTTACTCTAATGGTGCTTTCAGACCAAACATGAAGAGGCGTTTGGGGCAGTGAGTTTACATACAAAGTCAATGCAAAGACACATAGAGCCGCGATTTCCTGTCAGGCGACGCGAAGGCAACGCGATGGAATTCACGTGAGTTGAATATTTTCAACTCAAGCGAAAAAGACGTGCGACGCTGAGTCGCGATAGCCTATCAGTGTTGAGATTGTCCATACGTCACCGAGGCTTCAGGCGTTGTGTGCAGAGGGCGGGCAGAGCGGGGGATTGAAAATCTGCAGGCCGGCTGACAGCTGCTAAACTTGGGGGAGAGGAGCAGGGAGCAGCGCTCCAACCTTCGGAGAAATAAACAACAGCAGTCGGTCGGATTCGGCTCTGACAGCTACGCCGTTTACTCGCAGGAGGAGCTTCGGAGTTAACTGTTTTATTAAATCAGCTTTTTACTTTAGTTTTGGGGATTTCAAGCGTTGATTTATCTTGACTGGATCTTTCTCAGCAGCTAGATTCCGTGCACATCCGTTTCCAGTGCTGTTGTTAGCGTCGTTAGCTCTGTCGGGACTACGACTTCATACTTATATAAAAACCGGACAAAGCTGGGCGTTACTTGGAAAAGAAAGTGAGGAGGCTGAACTACCTGGTGAGTTCAGAAAACATGTGTCTGTAACTTTATTCCAGCTGTTATTGTACTTTACTGTGACCAAGTTAGCATAGCATAGCCCTGATTAATCCGAACTCTGTTCAGAAAACAAACATTTTATAAGTTGTTGTCCTGCTGTCTTGCTGACAGACCTGACAAAGCATGAATTCATATGTTTAACAAATCTGCATCGTGTTGTGGTTATTTCGGCATCAGTTTAATACATTTATTGCTATTTAATCACAGCAAAATGTTTCCTTTGGTTTCATACAGTTGTAGTAATGGCGAGTTGTGTTTATTCACCTCATCGCGTTAAAATGCGCCTTCTCGGCGTTGTGTGTGAACACTTGCAGCGAATGTACTCCGCGTGATGAAAGCTCGCAGGCTGAAAAAATCGCGTTTGGTCTGAAACCAGCATGATGGGTCAAACTAATTTTCTCCACAGGCCACATTAAGCATTTTGGTTCCCCTCAAAGGGCCAGTTGGAACTGTAAGACTGTATAAACATACTTCACTGCACAAACACTTCCTTAACATTTTGTAAAATAACTGTCTCTTTATTTGATTATTTAGCCCACATGTGTCAAACTGAAGGCCCGCGGGCCGCATCCGGCCCACCACGTCATTTTATGATTTTCTCGACATTTTTTACATCCACGAGCCACGTCTCTGTGCGTAACCGCCGTGAGCTATTGTTTACATCACCACAGCCAATTACAATCACTTTTAGATGTGGGCACATCAAGAATGCTGCATGCTTATTGGCTTATTGGCTCATTGGCGTTAACAAGAACCTTTAGGCATCTAGCAGAAGCTAGTTAGCAGTAGTTGTGTCTGAATTAACTGCTTAACAGCTTAAACACAAACAACACATCTAAAATGGGAAAGAGCTGGACGACTGGTTCTTTGGTAAGCAGTTAGGATCACTGTCAAGTCTTTAATACTGAACAAATAATCACATGTTTTATTTCCTGTTCCCTAAACGCAGCCATGGTAACAGAGGTTTTGCCACTCAGTCCAGCGCTTTCCAGAAGGGGAAGTGACATCAACGCCACCACAAATAAATTAAAGGATGGGAAACACTGTAACATGTTATTGTGCTGCTGACAATGATACGGCGGGACTTCAACTGTATTAGCCAGTTCCAGTAATTTCACTAATTTAATGTTAAAGGACTATAGACAACATGCACACACAAAATGTACACATTATAGCTTGTTGTCTATAAAAGGGGAGTATATATTTATTTTCTATGTTTTTCCCTGACTTGTCAACTCTGAATTTACTTGAAATAATACATTAAAAGGTTTTAAAAGGGTGATTTGTTTCTCTGTGAGTATTTAGTACAGGATTTGGATTTTTTTGAAACATGATTTGGTAACAAATTATTATCACAACACTTTTTAAGTTATGAAGTTGTTATTTAAAAGCATATTGGCTTGTCTCTGGTAGTATCTGGCATTACTTAAGAGCCCCACTAGCTCAAAATGTAAAAACTATTTATAGCACCTAATGGTTCTGAATAGTCCCATTTGACAAATGTGCTATAAAAGCTCCTTTAAAATAGGTGATATAGTTTAGTTTAGTTTATTTGTTTATAATATCGTGGACAGTCCCTTTTGATAAAAAGAGCAGCTTTAGCCTCTACGGCTAATTTCCAGCCGTTGTCCCCGGCCAGTTGTCAATAGGCATACATCCAATAAAATACAATTACAAATATATTTTCCTCAAAACTAAGCAGAAGAAAGTAGACATACTAAGCGTATGATACACAATTGAAACAAACACAAAAAACAATTCATGCATTAAAAACAGTACAATTCGAGACAAGAATATTCACACAAATGCCACATTAAAACATATACAAGACATAACATTGAGGCATGTGGTAGAAGTCAAATTACCATGCAGTACCATGACCTTGTCACATCAGATACCACAACGATCAAATCAATGTGTACAGTTGTAATTGTCGGTCAGCCAGTTTTTAAGGTGTAGTAAAGGTGGAATATGTAGGTATGTTTTTAATTGTAGTGGGAAGTGAATTCCAGTTTTGTATTGCTTTAACAAAAAATGAGAGTTGACCAAATGTGCTTTTCCTAAATGGGATTAGAAGATCACCACGTGTGGTGCTTCTGGTAGTCTGACTGCTATTATTACGTTGGATTATGAATGAGTTAAAAGGAGCAGGAGCAGTATTATGCAAAATTTTGTATACCAAACAAATGTTTTTGTATTTAATTACGTCTTCTCAGCTCAACAGTTTATGATTATTAATGATAACGCAATGATGTGAACTGTTAGGCTTCTGGTCCAAAACTTTTTTTGTAAAGAGTTGATAGTGGCTTTAGTGATGATTTATTAGTTTGGCCCCAACTTGTCAAACAATATGTTAAATGTGACAAAATCATGGTATCCATAAATAATTTTGCAGCATTAAAAGTCAGTGCATTTTGAGTATATCTAAAATTAGCTAAGGTAAACTTTACCCTATTGCACAATTTCTCGATATGTGCTTTAAAAGAAAGATTAGAATCAATGGTGTGCCACTTAAATTGTGGCACAATCCTGATGTTTTGCCCTGAAATCATTATATTTGACAAAGTGTTACAATGTCTCTTTGTAAAAAACATTCCCACAGTTTTCTGTAAATTTAGTTGAAGACATGAACGATTTAGCCAGTCGGTGATCTGATCCATAGCTGTGGTTAGTTTGACAGCAGCCAAATGTTTTGTTTTGGCATGCACATAAATAACATTGTCATCCGCATACATTAGTGTATTGATATCAGGGCAGACTGATGGCAAATCATTAATATATAGACTAAATAGAAGCGGACCAAGTAGCAGCATCCTTGTGGTACCCCATAGCGTAAGTTACGGACTAATGAACAATGGTTGTTCACAGAAACGTATTGAGTTCTACCAGTTAAGTATGATTTAATCCATTTGATTGCAGAAGAGGAGAAATCAAAAGTAGAGAGTTTGGCATTAAGAACCTGATGGTTGACTGTGTCAAAAGTAGGGTGGGCATAGATTAATTTTTAATCTAGATTAATCTAGATTAATTTTGAAATTAATCTAGATTAATCTATATTAAAATGGCTCATTTGAATTTCTGCCGAAGGCATTCAGAATATGT